>CM028358.1:27006919-27536549 GCA_016618105.1 Dendrobium huoshanense | reverse complement strand
GCTGAAAAATAACAGAGAAAATTGAATAATGTCTTCAACTTATGTGTATTTTCTAACATTTATTATATGTATACAAATCACCATTGTCTAGTATCTTGTCGTCTGATAGATGCTACTTGTTGCTCTAGTATAATCATTTCTTGATCTATTTTCTCAGTTACATCAAAAATTTGTATTAACAATCCTGTTTTTGCAACTTTCAACAAGTCTATCAATGGCTACTTTACCCTCAATACTCCGATTCATATAACATAACTTTAGGGATTATACCTTAGAAACATATCTTTAAATAATATTAACAGATGACCGTTAACATCACCGCTTAAAATAGCAAGCTGTCCATACTAACAGATAACTGTTACTAATCATTAACCTATTAGTACAGATACACAACAGAAAATCACTTGATCATGCATGAATCTTGATGCATATTTGAATTAAAACTTCTAAAATTAAATTGGGACCATCCAAACTCCGATTTCAGCAAAGTTATACTCAAATTGAATGTCTAAATGAGACGAACCAAAAAACACCAAAATCGGTCCAATCCGAGCCCAAATGAGCCCAAATCAAGGGATTGAAGCATATTTGAAAGCTTTAGTTCATCAATTGGAAGACCAAATGATATCTAAATATAGCATGCTTCGCAATTCGACTAGAAGCATGCAACAAACCCAAGATTATTTAATTCTGACATCATTAAGCTAATTAAATGCTTGACAAATGCTCCATGATCAAGGGAATAAATATGGAAGTTTGATGAAGCACTCGGAATTTGCCCCGGATCTTCTCCATATTTACAAAACATGTCACTCTCAAAATCTATAAATAGACCCCCTCTTCTCACATGAGAGGAAGATTGGACCTTAGACCTTTGAAGGCTTAGACCCTAGACTAGAGCCTCAAAAGAGAGCTCTGAGGCTTGAAGCATTCCAAATCTCTACCCCGACACCACCGCCAACGAACCCTTGCCACCAAGCTGCCATTGATAAATCTCTGCCTGACCATCGTCATCAGACCTTCGTCTGGCCGCCATCGCCGTTCCTTTTTTCAACCCCAGCCGCCTGGTGACTATGGTCCCTATGACCACCATTGCCGGCAGACTATGGTCCCTCCGACCTCCGTCGCCATTCAATTATGGTCCCTTCAACCTCTATCACTAACTGACTACAATCCCTCCGACCACCAGTCTGTTGACTATGATCCATTCAACCACCTCCGCCCACCGACTACGATCCCTATGCCCACCTTCATCATCCGACTATGGTACCTTCCAGCATCGTTGCCCACCAACTACGGTCCCTCCGACTATCATCACCTCTCCAACCTCCATCCCCCATCGATTATACTCCCTTCGACTTCTATCACCCGCCGACCCACCGACCATGGTCCCTCCGACATCCATCGCATGCTAGCTACGACCCCTCCGACCACCATTGTCTGCCGACTATGGATCATTTAACCATCGTCGCTCGTTGACTACGGTCCCTCCAACCACTGTTGTATGTCGATTATTGTATCTCCCAATACCGTTGCATGTTGACTATGGCCCTTCGACCACCGTCGCCCGCTAACTACGATCCCACCAACCACCGTTGTCGGCGGACTAAGGTCCCTTCGACCTGTATCGACAACCGACTATGGTCCCTTTGACGACAATAGTCCTCTCGATCTCAGTTGCCCGACTAAGATCCTTCCGACCACAGTCTCCTATCGACAACGATCCCTCCGACAGCTGTCGCCCGAGGAAGGGCATCATGTGAAACCCCTCGAGTAAAAGCAGCTAAACTATTAAATATTTAGGCTCCTTTTGGTGTAATGATTGAAATTTTATTTAAAAAACTTCACTGTTAAGCACGCTCTCATCCTGAAAAAATCCTGGGATGGTTAACCTCCTAGGAAGTTACACCAATAGGAAAAAACTATGAGGTTCTTAGGTCAAAACAGACAATATCTCAATAATTAAGAGTTTGGGCTATTACACATCATTTGTAACCGACTACAAGTACTAGTAGAATCATTTTAACTAGGTCAGATCTCATGATTTTTTTCCTTTTTCAGAGTTTTAATGTAAAAATCTTGTTCTCTCTATTAAACCGGTCCAGCCGATCCCGTATGGACAGAAACAAGCGGAAGTTTTCCGCCTCCTAAAAGGGGCGATCAGACCGCAGAGGCCAACTGAGCGAATTAGGAAGGATTTTTGAGGGATTTATGAGAGAATTTTGAATATAGGGATTGTTTAGAGATATACTTTTGAATTGCATGCATTAAATAATTTGTTTTCTTTGGATTAGGGCATCTAAAATTTGGCTGAAATTTGAGATCTCTAAGGTTTTTGGGCGGCGTCTAGAGATTTGGGAGAGATTAATCATCTTCTCGAATAGAGGATCAATTGTATCTTGGTATTTCTGTTTCTATTTCATCAAATAATACAAATTACCTACTGTTTTACTAGTTTTGTGCGGATTTTTGCGGAGAATTCTCGTTGTTTTCCAAAGATTTCTAAAAAATTCTTGAGATCTTCAAGTGTTTCCTACCACTCTCATGACTCTTACGCCCTACTCTTATATGTGTGTGTGATTGATCTTCTTCTATGATGCACCGACACGCCTCTTAAAGAAGGTATGCAGTGTCGGACACAGACACGCATCGGACACGGCATGGACACGAGTCCGACACGGCATGGACACGAGTCCGACACGGCATTGGAGTGTCGGAACTTAAAACATTAAAATTTAAATCGGACACGCATGTCCGACACGCGTGTCCTGTTATTAAATGATAAAATCGTTCGTTCTATTTAGCCTTTTCGTGAACGAGAAGCCCATATTTTTCCGATCCACGAAAGAAATCTTCTAGGGCGGACCGGGAGAGCTCACAGTCGACGCCAAACGAAGCCCGCTGCCTTCGCCTCCCGTTCCTTCATCATTTCTGCTCGACCAAGCAAAGCTCGTCTTTCCCATTCCTTCGTTCTTGCGTTATTTCTGCTGTCATTCGAGGCAAAGTTTGCAATCAAGGCCAAACAGAGCACCTTCTGCGCGCAAGAGAGCCAAGAACTGTAAGTGGATTTCGCCATTCTCTTCATTGTTGAAAAACCTGATGTACATGCTCGGTACCGCTCGGTATCGCTAGGTACATGCTCGGTACCGCTCATTAAATGCTCGGTACTGCTCAGTACATGCTCGATACTGCTAGGTACATGATCGGTACTGCTCGATACTGGTAGGTACATGCTCGGTACTGCTCGGTACTGGTAGGTACATGCTCGGTACTAGTAGGTACATGCTCGGTACTGCTAGGTACATGCTCGATACTGGTAGGTATATGCTCGGTACTGCTAGGTACATGCTCGGTACCACTCGGTATCTTCATATACAAACCCCCGCAGGGGCGCTACCCCTTGACCCCGCGACCTGACCGAGCAGTTCCCTAGGTTCTTCTTACAAAGCTAGGATGTTAAATCCTATATCTGTCTACCGATGAGAATATACCGACACACAAGTACTAAGCTACAATGGTTGAAAAAGCAAACCATGTAAACTAGGACAATCAGCTCCAAAGTTGAAATTTTATTAAAATTTTAGTTTATTTTGAATTTCAGTTTATTTTGAATTTCAAAAGCTTGTACGTGCATGCCTAGGATGTTATCCTATTATAGATTTTTATTTGTAATTTATATCGGGTCCTTACCTTTTTCCTAGAAGATTTGCATTTGGTTTTACCATACGAAAGTTTACTGTTCTACGACTTTTTCAAAGTAACATTTTGATTGGCATGTTCATCTATGGAATTATAATCAGCTTCTTCATCATTAGGCTGACAATGACAAGTTTATAAACTTTTAATTTTTCCTCACTTTATCCATACATATCCCTCATTTAATGAGATATAACCTTAGTTACGTGAATTTGAATTTTTTTTTTTAAATTGCATACCGATGTTAATCTATAAAATGACCCTGTAATGTGTAATAACCTAACTTCCAAATTTCTAGAAATTGTTGTGGGCGCCACGACGCCGGGGTTAACAGTGCCCCGGATTGGAGCTCTCGGGAAAATGAAAGAAAAACAAAAATTGGGTGCACGCTGTGGCGCCAGAAAGGCACCGTTGTAGCTTCAGGTCTTAGTTGGAGAGAATCTGAGAGAATTTGAAAGATTCTCTGAGAGCACAAAGATACTAGGCAGTTGAGCGTCGTGATGCTTGGTGAGAATGGTGGTTTTTTTATATTAAAATGTCTCAATCTATTTTATCAAAATCATTACCCCAGCCATCCCTCCCTCATTTGCATGCTTGGATGGGAGAGAAAGATGAAAGAAAGGGGGAGAAGAGAGAGAGAGGAGAGAGAAAGTTTTGTGTTGGGTTGTTTTAGTCTATCACTCCAATGAAAAAGTGCTCTGATTGTGGTAGGTAACTCGAATCCTATTTTTAATTTTAGTGATTTGATTTATAGGATTCTATATCTCCTAAACTTGATTAAAACGTAATATCTCTTGTTCTAGTAATTGTCTACCATATAACTTTTGATATATAATAGATATTGTCACCCTATTCATTTTGACTAGTTAATATTAAAATTTCACTAGATGATTTTGCTGGTATGTCATTTTAATTAAAATGGATAGTATAATGTTCAACATAAAATGATCAGGAGTCAATGTACTAGATTTAGAAATGGAATATATAATATGAACATGTCCAATATTCATTTAATGTAACATGCATTTTTGGAATATACAAGCATACAAATGAATGTAATGATAATTTCATGGATTGTATATAATATTTACTATTATGCTTTCTATTAGGGGTGTCAATTTCGGGTCACGGGTCGGGTTCGGGTCAAACCCGAAATTGACTCGGCACTGTTCGGGTCGACCCGACCCGTTTTTTCAAATGGGTCAATTTCCTGGACCCGAACCCGACCCGCTTCGGGTTCGGGTCGAGTTCGGGTTGACCCGAACCCGCTTGTTTCAACCTTGGCAACAGGCGCGGGGCGAGCCAGGCGACGCGGGGCGGGGCGGGGCTAACGCGACTCGGGGCAGTGCGACGCGGGGCAGTGCGACGCGGGGCAGGGCTGGTGCGACGGGGGGCGGGGCGGTGCGACGCGGGGCGGGGCTGACGCGAGGCTAGCGTGACGCGGGGCGGGGCGGTGCTGACGCGGGGCGAGTGGGCGACACGGGGCTAACGCGACGCGGGACTGCTTCGGGTCATTCCCAGGTTTCCGGGTCAACCTGAACCCGACCCTGTTTTGCAAACGGGTCAATTTTTCAGACCCGAACCCGACCCGTTTCGGATTCGGGTCAACCCTAATCCGAAATTTTCGGGTCGGGTTTTCGGGTCGGGTCCATTATTGACAGCTCTACTTTCTATGATATAAAATGTGTGTAAAAGCAAGAACAACTTGTTGACTTATTCAAGTTGGTTAGAAACATGTTATCATGTGCATGAGGGTGAGACGACAGACTTTCTTTTAAATAAGATTAGTGGTGTAATTCTAAGTGATATAAAAAGAGAGGCATAAGAAGATTGATTGATATAATATGATACGCCGATGGGCAAGAAGACACGACTTCTTACATGAAAACCGCCTGATTGATGACTTATAATATGTGATATAGATTGATTCCTCGCAGCATGACTAAGGATTGAGACTTCTTCCTATAGACTTGTCTCACAGGACTATATACAAGAAAAAATACGACAAGTAGTCAGACGTCATATGTTGTTTACATTGCTTGCTTATGCATATGACACTAGCATACATGATAAATTGCATAAGTGACATGATATTATACGACATATATATAATATAAGATACGACTGTTATAAGCACGTGATATAATGAATAAGATGAATAAGATCGATACAAAGGCACATGATTCACATGAATTATATGACATAACATGATATACATTGTATATAATAGACATGTATACTCATAATAATACAAATTAGACTAAAATGATTGATAAGACTGACACATTTCAAAAAAGAAAGATGTGGGTTTGCTCGTATGTACAGGCTAGGATGCAGGAGATCAGATCGGCCTGAAGGATGTAGGGTGGGACAAGCACTACACTGGCTCTCGGTTAAGCCAATCATGGGAGAGGTATTATATAGAGTTGAGACGATTGTGGCTATCACATGTGAAAGAGGGAGAGGGTGCACGGGATCGGAGTCGGGGGCGAGGGTTGCGTGCAGCAGGTTTGGATGGAGGCGGTCTCTTGCGATCGGGAGATGTCGTATATGGGAGGGAAGCGGAGGCGGAAGCGGAAGATGGTTCGGACTCGCATGAGGAGGCGGATGGAGGGTCGGCCTTGCCTGAGTGTGGGAGGAGAATAGAGGTGGGATCCCGTCGGGTTCGATTCACGCAAGGAATTTCAGTCGAAGGGCTCAGGATCGAGACTTATTCACGGTAATATAGGCCGAGAATAGAAGATCGACGGAGGATAAGGGTGTCGTTCGCGAGTTGGAGCAAGAGTCAGGATGTAATCGAGGTCAGAGCGACCTTGTGCCGTGCGTAGAAGGGACGAAGTAGCCTAGATCGACAAGAGACGAGCAGACGGGAATCCAAAACGGCACAAACAAGCATAAGTCCATTCATTTTGTTTCTTCGTGATTTTATACGAACAATTGCCTTTAGAATGTGCCTAGGATGTGGCTAACGTGTTGTTTAGTTTAGCCGACTTGAGAAAATTATGTGAGGGATAGTTAGATGACAACATTGACCTTTGGGCATAAGTTTGCTGATGTGAAACGATCATGCGAAAATTGGTTTGAAGTAAGAGCTTGCACGCTTAACTTTAGGAGCAACAATAATTATACTCATTATAGTGATTTAAACGACAAAATAAACAATAAGGTGATAAAACAAGCTTAGGTTAAATCACATGAATAAAAGTTAAGTTCAAAAAGATAGCCAACTTAATCCGACATTGCCTACATGGATCGTTCCAACAATAAATTCCAATACTAACAATAAGATTAGTCTATGAAAGGTCCCTCACACAACTCTTCTAATTACTAGGCTTTAGCGGAGAAGAATTAATGTGATCGTCATGAATCTACTATACCACAATTGAGAAGCACTTCGAAGATAAAAGAGCCGGGGGAAGAGTTTACCCAAAGACACGAGAGATACACGCTCCGGCAAAGCGGTTTGTAGTTGGGAATGAAGTGGGCAGCAACCCCGAACCTCCTCGCACTAAGGAACACCCGGGAAGAGGTGCAGAAATTCAGGACAGCAGCGGTATTGTTGTGGGCTGCTCCTAGAGAACACCCAATAAGGTGGAGACGTGTCTCTACCAGCTCCTTGGGCTGTCGGTGATCAGGGACAGCAAGCTGTGGCACTTCCAAAGTGCAACCAAAGAAGAAACGTAAGCCTGAAAGGGCGGCCAAGGTGGGGAGAAGAGGCGGGGTGATTTGGAGTGAGGAGCTTGGAGTGGGCTAGGAGATTGCCGGGAAAAAAAAATCTGAAATTTTAATGTCAGATTTTTTTAAGTGAAAAGGGGCCAATTTGAAATTCCAATTAACCTCAATTAAGGGAGTAATGGGGGGAGGGGCCGGTGGTTATGATGAGATTTATGAGGGATTTAATTGTTGCTTAAGTGGCAAAGTGGAGAAAGAATGGTGAGAGCTTTGTGTAGAAAAACTGAAATAGATTTCAGTTTTAATTGAGATGGGAGGGGGTTTAATTGAAATCAATTTCAGATTTCAAAATTTAGAGGGGGTGCATTGATGGCAATCAATGGGGAGCCCAATGAGGGGGCCGGCGGTATGGAGAGAGAGAGAGAGGGAGTTAGGGAGAGGGAGAGGGATTTCCAAACATGAATGATGACTAGGAAAATTCTAAATAAATCCAAATTAATTTAATTTATAATTTGAATTCATTCAAAAATTTTTTCAAAAATGGAACTTCCAAATTTGGAAATAATTTGCATTTTAAATTTCAAATTCCAATGAAGGCTAGGGGAGGGAGGTGTGGGGGAAAATGGCGGCGAGGGGAGAGTCCGGCGGCAAGGTGGCCGGCGGGTGGAGCTAGGGTGGAGATGCTAGTGGAGGTTTCGGCTTCTTCCACTCTTGACTTGGCTCGCGGTAGTCAATGGAGGAGAAGAAGAATGTGCATGAAGAGGGGAGAAGTAGATAACCAAAAATATACGAGAAAGATAGAGATAACTAACGAACTCACACAGAGATCGTAAGAACCGCGAACCTCGGACTCTTCCAAAGATTGACGGGTATTGCGAATTACCCTCCTCGGGCTTCTCCTCTCATGAACTCACTAAGAGATCACGTGAACTCACTAAGAGATCAACAAGAACATAAAAAATTTCATTATCAATAATCATCATCATCCCCTTCCAAGAGGAAGAGGACTTAAATAGCCAAATACATGAAGGAAAATAAAAGACACAATTTCCCCTAGGGCAAACATAAAACAAAGCCCTCAAGTGAGGGTATAAATGGAAAAGTACAAATAACAAATAAAATACATGAAAATAAATAGACACGATCGTAGCCGTTGATCTTCGATGTCCTCATCATTTGCTCTATATTCTGATGATATAAAAAAAGATTAAGTCATTTTCTCTCTCTAGCCTAGGCATACAGTATTATAATTTGAACAAGCCAAGTTGCATTGGGCCCCTTTCACATTCTTTCTTTTACTTATAATTTAATTTTGGGCGTTGTCCTCAATTTTCCCATAAAGACCACATTCTCTATCATACCAATTGAAGGTGAAGAGCAACATAAGGAAAAATCTATAGCGCATGTTTTTTTTTAATAACTTTATGGCTTCTATAGATTCAAATGAATGGGTGAAGCTAATCTTAATAGGGGGATATTTTTTTCGAAATAATCTAGATATTAGTGTTGATGATATATTAATATAAAATGCTAAATAGTAAGTATTTTGTTTCATGTTATTTTATTCAAAGATGGCATTGGTGTCAAGATGTAACTGTTTGATTCAATTTTGCCTCTGAATTCAATATGTTAAATATAATATTAGCCATTATGATTATTATAAAAAACATTGTTTAAAATTACGCAATATGAAGCTCACCTTGAGGTCCGCCTTTGCGCAACACCAATGAAAAACGTCTCGAGGCTTCCGTTTCAAGTTTCTTTTATGAGGCTTATGCATCAACTTTGTTGAAGCTCACCTCGCCTCACCGGCGTGAGGCTTATATATATATATATATATATATATATATATATATATTTAAAACTTACATAAATCCTAAAGTAAAACCCCAAACAAATCACACTTCGTGCACCCCCAAGTCGCAGCAATTTCCACTCAAACTTCAGCCTGTTGCCTTCGCCATAGCCACCACCGTCATAGTCGTCGTCAACGATCACTTGAAAGCCGCACAACGCCACCACCTCTAGAAATTTTGGAGTATTAATCTCATCTTTATGTTGATGAAATACATTTATGAAAGAGTAAGATGCTTGAAATAAATGAAAAAGAAGCATATTGGGAGGCATTGGACTCCACAGGAAGAGGCATGGCATAAATCAATTTGTTATAAAGACGAATCAAATAAATATCCTCTCAGTGAAGACAATACATATGCTTTATAGTTGTTGCCAACATTTCAGCCCCTTTTAGAAACTAAATGTATATAAGTAGGGAACTAAGAAAAATAGAATTTGAATTTGAACTTAATGCTATATGATACTTTTATGCAGTTTTTATATTTAATAATTTTTTGCTCATGTAATATTTGTTTTTCAATTATATTTCATGCAATTTATCACTAAACACTTTATGTCTAGTGCGATGTTTTGTTTTATATGTCATTATGTTACTTCATAGTTCAATAGAAAGATAATATGTCATCTTTTAACATATTATTTGAGTATTATATAAAAACTTTTAGCATTTATTTGCACTTAACACAATATTTTTATTTTGAGACTCATGCATCAAAACAGCTTGTGGCTTATGCCTCGCCTCATGAACACAAAAATGTCTCAATACTTAATTGCGCATTTTTAAACATTGATAAAATATATATATTATTCTATATTTGGCTTATTTTGTGGGAGTAAGTTTTATAAAAGATAAAAAAATAATCCTCGCATAAATATAATATTTTTGAACATTTGTAAAACGAACATTACATTCAAAATTTTAACTGATGAGGGTATCGCAGGAGATACTGGTGTGTGTCTATCAGAGAAGGTATCGAAGATCGATGGCTACGATTAGGAGTCTTTATTTGTGATGGATTTTATGTATTTCTTTTATTTATGTTCTAGTTTTTGTCATAGTACCCCTGAGAGGGATTATTTCATGTTGTAGCCTAGAGGACAATTTAGTCTGTGTCATTTGCCCCATGAGGCCTATATATGAAGGCCCTAACTTTTGTATTGGATTGATGATGATTTTGAATGAAAATTTTAGCATTTGTTCCTTATCTTTGTTGTGAGCTCTTGAGAGGAGAGAACCCTAAGATAGGGTCAAGCAATACCGGTCAGCCGCCAGTAGAGTCCAGGCTAGCAGTTTGTACTCTTTATTCCCCCTTCCTCTTCCCTATACCGCAGGCTACCCACCTTCCCCACCCAAATTCCGGCCAAACCTTCTCCCTCCCCCCAAACCCACCGACTAAGCCCCTTCCCCATCCCAAACTGCCAGCCAACCTTCACCAAATCCCCTACCCGCCAGCCCTACTCCACCCAAAACCTCAAACTGACCCCCTCCATAGACGTCGGCCCAACCATAGTCGTCAGCCAAGCCAAGCCAAACCACCAATCCCTTTGATTCCAATTTCCAATCGCCCCTTTAATACTTTCATAATTTAGAGCATTCTAATTTGGAAGGTCCCTTAATTCAAATTCAAATGAATTTGAATTTAAAAAACATTCCAAATTAAAATAAACCTATTTTGGAAGCTCCCCTAATCACTACAATCTGAAATTAAAATAGATTTATTCCAAATCCCACATTCATTGCATGTAGACACTTTCATTGAATGTGGACACCCCCATCCCCCTCCCCTTTCTCTTGGCTGGCCCCACTCTCACTCTCTTAATTAATTCCCTCTCATCATTGCTCTAAATCCAAGTCCCTCCCATCAAGGTATGCCGCCCCAAATATTCCCAATTAGAGTGAAATTCCCTCCTTCCCCACCTTGAAATCTAAAATTAAATTTCAGATTTTCAAATTGGTTTTCCCTCCCCAAACTAAACCCTAAAATCTGAAATTAAGGCTAGCCTCTCTCTTAGCCTTGGCCGACCACCCAAGCCTCTCCCTCCTCCCTTCCATCTCTTCTCCCTTGCTTCATACATCATCCAAGGAAGAAGATACACAACCCCTCGGCCTACTTCCCCATGAATGGCTGATCCTGAGCAAGATCATGGATTTGTCTACGATAATCAAGGACTAGTGGATATTCTTTGTTCCCCTTCTTCGACATCAATTGGGAGATTGATCAATCCGCCGAAGTACATCAACCGGATCTTCTTCTTCTTGACTACCGCTCTCGATGAACATCAGCGTCTCGTCCAATGGCAAATCCTCCATCCTCCACCGACCTCCTCCTTCCCAGTTAACTTTTCTTTGGACAAAGCTGTAAGCGCCTTCTGTATTTTAGTAGCATCATTATTGTTGCACAAATTAATCTTCCGCTAAAGCCCTCATGAGTGTGAGTGAAAGAAACTCAAGGTGCTTGCTCTAATTGTTAACCGGTGGATTTTTATTACTTGTGCATCTAGCTTTACTATAATTTTGATGTTATTTTAATTGTCCTTCTAATCTATTTTGTAACCATATTCCAAAGCAAAACGACAACTAAAAAATCCTAGAATCTAATCTTGTGAACATTAATTTTAAAATTGGCAAGCTTAAAGTTTTTATTAAATTCCTGCAATTCCTTTTTGTTTCACATCATTAACCTTCTGCACGCTTATGGTCATTATTAAAGTATTTTTTTCTTCTCATAAATACATTGCTTATTCATACTGAGCTCACATATTCTGCAAAATTATTATCTTAATCTTTTTTCTATCTACTACTCCTTAAAGAGTAGATGATGATGAAAAAGGACTAGATGGGGGATTGCATATAAAAATAAAACCAACCAGCAATCGAGGAGATGGGGGATTGAATCTGCAAATGATGGGCAGAAGAATGGGAAGTGTATAGGAAGGCAAAATAAGAGAGAAGTGAACATAATTCCAAGAGATGAAAGCAGGCTGAGGTGTTGGAACTGCATGTGTCACAAGAGTCCATCAGAGTACGGATGAGGATAGAGAAGATTAGTGTGATAGAAATCATAGAGGAGAAGGTTTCATAAGAAAGCGTGGCTTTATGATTTAATAGGAAAAGGATTTAAAGTGATGATCAATAACGGAATAGTAACTCAATATTGAAATTTGAGAAATTTAGATAATAATAATCTAGATATTTGTCAATTTGGTTGCTATTAAATTATCATAATTAACACAAATAAAAATATCTTTATTAGCATATTTTATAATTAAAAACAAACCAAATAATTATCACCTTCATCTAAATGACAATGCCATTTAAATAACCTTAAGCCAAACATACCCTAATGATGCTGACTGCAAAATAGATAGGACACCAAGTCATGGTACGGTCAAAACAATGCAATGCCTAATTGTTAAATCTTTAAAAAAAAAATTGGCGGAAAGGTTATTCCTACTTTTGTTAAGACAATTTGACCAATCCTGGTCCCTCTTGAAAGAGTAGGCTTAGGGTTGTATACAAACTGAGCGTTTGACAAAGTACTCATGGCTCAGCTAAATTATAGCTCGTTCGTAATCGTTTGATTTAAGTAATCAAACAAGAAAGAATTTAAAAAAAAAATACTCGATCGTTGAATAAACAAGTTTGAACAAATATGTGTTTAACTCGTTTATATTCATTAATGACATCATTTAATGCTCGTGAACAAGCTCGATACGAAGCACATTAAGAAACTCAATTCATGTTTGATACAAAGATCGTGAACAAGCTTGTTTATAAGTAACATTTGGAACTAAATATATTTATGATGATTAGCCTAAATCTTTATTTGATAAATTTTCATATAATTTTAGTTTATTATAATAAATAATTCTTATTTTAAAATATATATATATACATATTTTTTTGTTATACCTTTTCATTAGAATGAATTTCTTCATAAATAAAAGGTATTTGTTCATATTTGATGGATTGTTTGTTTAAAATATTCATAAACAATCTTGTTTATAAGAAGAATCATTTTTTAATATCGTTTATTGATGAACGGACTCGTTTAATAGCTCGAGAACACTCACTAGATATGTTCGTGAATGGGCTCATTTAGTAGCTCACTAGATATGTTGGTAAATAGGCTCTACAACAATTATTTGTTAGCAGACTCAATAAGACTCTTTTGTTAAAGCTAAAGAATATATAGAAAGTAAAGCTTGTTAATAACACAATCAAGCTCATTTGTTTAAAACTGGATAAGTATAGAATGAAGAGAACACAAAAGAAACATGAACATCTATCACTTTAAACGAACCAAGTTTGAACACAAATAAAAAGCTCAAATTGAGCTCGAATTAAACTTGAACAAATTAATAATAAATGAGCTAAAATATGAACAAGTATCTGCTCAGCTCAGCTCGATTTATTTGTAGCCCTATTTAGGCTTTTAATTGGCTGACATTCAGGCCTAGTTGAGGAACAAATAGTTAGTAGAAAAGAGGTCGATTAGTTGCTCACAATCATCCATTGCAATCAGGGCAAAAAAACTGCCAACATTTGTATTTTCGGTGATGCTAAGCTAAGGTAGTTGAGAAGAATATCCTATCCTTGGTAAGCTTGAGCAGATTATCAAGATAAGTCAATCAATTATGGACCAAGTAGAAACCAAAAAAGGTACAATAAAGTGCAAGCGCAGTTGTCTTTATGATAATGTTTGCTTCTTTAGAGTTGGCTAGATGGGGAAAAAAAAGTTTTTAGAAATACAGAAATCAAACGTTTTTCAACTATCCATATCTTGAGAATTGAAAATACACTCTAGCTGTTGGAAAGAAGATTAGGCTCAGTAAAGGGAATGCTCAAGATGATGGTAGTGATAAAAATTCCGCAAGCTGTACTTCAACGTCGTCGGGCCATTATGTAGTCATCAAGAAGTTAGTGTTAGTCATTCTCTCGGTGCTCTCAAATAGTTAACGGGCAGTTCCTTGTTGCTTGGTTCTTTTATTTCTTCTATCTTTAAGGCCAACAACCCTACAACTCAGTTTTTAATTTAACTCATCTGTTAAGAGTTAGGACTGACTTCATAGCATCTACCTCTTAATTCTTTTCCCCCATCTATAATTTTCTATGGGTGAGTTTAACATCTTTTCCACCAAGTCTAAGACAAGAAAAATAAAAGAATAACAGTCAACTTCAGTCCTATCTGCATATTATTGTTTCCACAAAGTAGTTATAAGTTTTCATTCCATTTCATACACAAAGGTTTTAAGTCCACTTCTGCAGAGAGTGAATCAAAGAAATGAGCGAAAAAAATAAATAAATACTTCGTAGATCAATATCACAGTAAGCACAGATCAATATGCTAAAAATAGAATAAGTAGACAAGACTGCTAAATTCCGATCTCCACTACCTAAGACTTTCACATGAAACGATCAACCTTTGACACATCATTGTTGCTTGTAACTTAGATTTAAAAAGGCCCCAAAAGCCTAAATTAACATTTCTATGAAACCTTAAGAAATTTTACATTTGATCAAGACGGTAGCTTTTTTATGCTATAAAATTTTACATAAAGAAAAAGAATTTATAAACAAAAACAGCATACCATTCAAAAGTGAAGATCTTTCTTTGGTATCCCTAAACTGACGCAGACATTGGAAGAAGCGGCACAAATAAGGGAAGATCAGGACTAAAGGTATCGCAATAGAGTGACTACCACATATGGAATCAGCTTCAAACCATGCAATGGTAGCAACCTGGAAATCATCAAATTAATTAAATGCAATTGCAAAGCACAGCAAACATAGAAGAGCATCTCAGAAAGCTGTGTGTACGAGAAAGATAACTGAACTTAAAAAGCTTACAATATAAATACTAAAAAATTGAATGCCAATAGCTTTAAATGATCTAATTGAAACTCAAAAAAGGAAGATAACAAGAATCAACAAGAAAAAAGACGCAAATTAAAGACCTAAATTTCTTCTATTGAATTTGCATGTGAGATAAATCAGAGTAATTTTATGTATTTGTCTAATAAGATGTCAATTAAGAATTTGTGAATTAATTTTTTTGCATTATTGAATTAGTGGGTTGAAGATACTTGCTTCAATGGAAGCTTTTTTCACTTTTACCAGCAATTTCAATTCTACCATAATAGTTATTGCCTAGTCAGAAGCAACTCATTCCCTTAACCACATAGAGGAGTGCAAGACTGCAAGTGTCAGTTCAAACTAAGACCGTCAATTATTGGTCCTGGGTTTGGTGAAAATGGACAAAACAGACTAGTTTATAACCATAGAATCATATGACAGCTCACACAGGTTGACTGCCATCCACGTTTGAACCACTTTAATAAGATGTATTTAAATGTCAAGTTGACTCCAAACCCAATCTAAAGCAAATGTAGACCCTTTAGCTCTAATGTTTTCTAGCCCCCAGTATTAACAAAAAATCAATTCAGGGTGCATAAATGTATGAATTACGGCACAAATTATGAAGCAAATTTGTTTCCAATCAAATAAACTTTAATTTCTTTATAAACCTAACGTCTCACAGGAAGCCACCACTGGAGTTCAGACTGATCTTATAATGTCACTATTTAGCTAAGTATTTATCACCTTAAAAGTATTGAAGGACTTCCATGTCATTTTCACACTTTTTCTTGTTATTTTAATTAACTAAATTATTTGGTTAATGTGTCATTTTAATTCATGCTGAGGATTATTTAGTCCTCATACTAAAGATCAACTCCTATAAACAGTTTCCTTAGAACCGCATTAGTGTTCGGATGATTTTAGAAATGTTATTGACTTTAAATGTAGGCAAACTGCCAGCTTGCTATTACATTTTTTTATTATTCACTATTCAGCTGATTCAGGATGGTGATAGAAAATACTTTCGCAAGTAATCCAAGAGGAAATATTTGAGTTCGCAAGCAACCCAGCAATAATTAGCCCAAAACAGGAAAAAAACAAGAAAAACCTGGATGAAATCAAACTAAAAGAGATAGATTGTGATAGAAGAATCAAAACAAACAAACTCCAAACAAGATACAATTGATCCTCAATTCGAAAGGAGTATCGTCTCTCCCAAATCTCTAGATTGTGGATCTAGAGCCCAAGACACCAAGGAGACTCTAAGAGAACAACTCAAATCATGCATAACCCTAACCCTAAACAAACCATACTATTAATACATTAATTCCCTAATTCAAACATCCAAAATTCAAAATTTTCCTCTCTCCCAAGCTGCCCAACCCTCTCTCCTTAATTTCCTCCTAGTGGGGCCCACTAGTTTGGGCGGTAAGAACCAAGGGAGGCGGAACTTGTCCTCCTATAAACTTGAGCCGGTCTTTGGACCGGCTGGGCCAATTCAGGTTGAACCGGCCTATCAGATGGCTAATCAGCTGATTCAAGATCCCATCCGTCCTTTCTTTCAGCTCTCATCACAAAAACTCTTCCATTCTCATTTCTAATATCCCCTACTCTACCCACTAACCAAATACATAATAATTACTATAGTCCAATCCCTTCAGATTTCATGCCAAGGATACATCGACAAACCATTTTCTTTTTCCCTCCTTATTGACTATAACACCTCACAGCTGAATCTTCTTTTCAACCTTGCCATCATTTCATCCATCTCCAACCCAAGGCAAGAATCATAAGGGCTCCATCTTCGAATGAGCTGCGACATCTTGTAAGTTGAATGCTTGCAGATAATATGGTCATTAAACAAAAGAAAATGCTAATTGCTTAAAATTAAGTCAATATTGAATAATCAATAGGATATAATGCTAACAATGATGTTTCACGGTGCTCTAGACTTACTCCAATATATGAAAAATGAAAGCAAGAAGCTGAAATTTTAAAACTAAGAATTGCTTCTGTTAAAGTGATTCAAGGAACAAACCATCATTAAGAAATAATAGCAGTTTGAATAATTGACATTCTAATTGTAGTAACCTTAGCTATAAATATCAGACTTCAAATGATGTGCCAAAATCATGTATTATTTAGTAACCAAGGTGTTCATGAAGCAAACAATCTAGCGGGAAACCTGGTTCATAATCTGTGGTGGAGTCACTGAAACATTCATAAAACTGACACTAAAGTAGTTGGAATCAGGTGGATAACAACGAATGAATCAGGTATAAGACATGAATTGGGTTGTTGACAAGAAATGGAAGGATAAAGATTTAAAGTTGACTGCCAAATAGTTAGAATTAAGCAAATGAATGAAGTAGCAATCTTAAAAAATAATAAACATATGTGAATAGGAATCTTTACAACATAACAAGTATAAGACTAACATAAACAAGACCAAGAGATGCGAGCCATCAAAGGAATCTGATGCAATCAAAAAATTGGGGAGGGACCCAAATTTTTTATCACAAAAAAATAACTCTTTCTAGGATCTAGAAAATATCAAAAACTCACATAAACTCTAGACAATTTAAACAAAACAAACTTTACTTATATAAAATGAAAGACTTACAACTCTTAAAATTAAACGACTTACAAACAAAGACTCTTACAAACTTGACTCAAACAAGACACCCTAAACTTGCTTTCCAAAAGAAGAAGGATACAGGTGGGGTGTAAACTTGCGGAGAGAAGAAAGAGATTAGAAGTCGAGACGAAGGTTGGAAAGAGCCCGCAGGATTTCCGAAGTAGGAGAAGAAGTGGAACAAAGCTCTCAAGCTTTTTCCAAGAAAAACCTCTCAGGTTTTGGCTTCAAAAAATCACTCATATATCACTCTAAAACAGCCACAAACAACTCCTATTTATAGGCACAAAAGAAGGAATACAAACAGCCATTACAACCACTAATTAATTTAATTAAAATAGGAAAATGAAAAGACAAAATTCTGTCCAGATTTTTGTACAGGAAACTGTCCAGAAATCTGTCCCAAAACAGCCCCAAAAACCCTTCAAATCCCCATATAAAAATAATAGAAATGAAAGGCCAAAAGTCATTCCCGCTGAAATCCCAAGAGCCACTTAAAAATTCCAATGAACAAAGCCACGGAACCAGCCAGGAACAGCACAAGCCGCGGTTTCAGCACAGGAAACCAGGCGGCAAATCAATTCTCGGACAACAAAGAGATGCCAGAGCGGTAAAGAAGACAGCACCCGAAGAGGCACATCACACCCGAACCAGCAGCAGTCCGTGAGAGAAATTTCCAGAGAAGAAAAAAAAACTGCAGCAACTCAATTTCAAGAAGAATGGGAAAGATCAAGTTCCACCCACCAAATCTTGCTCCCAAACATTAATTTTATAACTAAACATCAGCTCATAATGAGCTACACTTCTACTAGATATTAATGAGCTTGCACCAACTAAAAATTAAACAACTAAAGCTCCAACCGAAAATAGCCAAGGCTCATATGAAATTGTGTTGACCCCCCCTACTTGAAGAACTCATCTCCCGATGAGTTGGCTTTTGTTTTCTTTTGAGAAGGAGAAGATGGTGTATTAAGTTCTTGAATTTTTTCTTCATACCTTTTTAAAATTTCTTCTCGTTCTTGCATAAACTGATCTTGTAAGAGTTGTTTCTTCTTCATATACCTTTCTGTACACAAATGCATCCATGACTGTAGTTTGTATAGCTCGTATTCCAAGGGATTTGTTGATTCTGACGGAATCCATCTGTTCATCGAACTTTGATCTTCAGAATCTTCTTGCTTGCTTTCTTCTGTTTTTTTGTCTTTTTTCATTTTTTTTTTTGACAGACTCAAAAAAAGAAAATGACTCAAAGAAAGACTCAACCTAAAAACTTAAGACAAGACTCACAAGACTCACAACTTGACTTGACTTGACAAATGATTTGACAAACAAAACTTTGATAAACTACTACTTGACGACTAAAACAAATTTGACAACCTAAAATTTGACGACCAAATCCTAGGACTTCCTAAACTTGCTCTGATACCAAATTGATGCAATCAAAAAATTGGGGAGGGACCCAAATTTTTTATCACAAAAAAATAACTCTTTCTAGGATCTAGAAAATATCAAGAACTTACATAAACTCTAGACAATTTAAACAAAACCAACTTTACTTATATAAAATGAAAGACTTACAACTCTTAAAATTAAACGACTTACAAACAAAGACTCTTACAAACTTGACTCAAACAAGACACCCTAAACTTGCTTTCCAAAAGAAGAAGGATACAGGTGGGGTGTAAACTTGCGGAGAGAAGAAAGAGATTAGAAGTCGAGACGAAGGTTGGAAAGAGCCCGCAGGATTTCCGAAGTAGGAGAAGAAGTGGAACAAAGCTCTCAAGCTTTTTCCAAGAAAAACCTCTCAGGTTTTGGCTTCCAAAAATCACTCATATATCACTCTAAAACAGCCACAAACAACTCCTATTTATAGGCACAAAAGAAGGAATACAAACAGCCATTACAACCACTAATTAATTTAATTAAAATGGGAAAATGAAAAGACAAAATTCTGTCCAGATTTTTGTACAAGAAACTGTCCAGAAATCTGTCCCAAAACAGCCCCAAAAACCCTTCAAATCCCCATATAAAAATAATAGAAATGAAAAGCCAAAAGTCATTCCCGCTGAAATCCCAAGAGCCACTTAAAAATTCCAATGAACAAAGCCACGGAACCAGCCAGGAACAGCACAAGCCGCGGTTTCAGCACAGGATACCAGGCGGCAAATCAATTCTCGGACAACAAAGAGATGCCAGAGCGGTAAAGAAGACAGCACCCGAAGAGGCACATCACACCCGAAGCAGCAGCAGTCCGGGAGAGAAATTTCCAGAGAAGAAAAAAAGCTGCAGCAACTCAATTTCAAGAAGAATGTGAAAGATCAAGTTCCACCCACCAAATCTTGCTCCCAAACATTAATTTTATAACTAAACATCAGCTCATAATGAGCTACACTTCTACTAGATATTAATGAGCTTGCACCAACTAAAAATTCAACAACTAAAGCTCCAACCGAAAATAGCCAAGGCTCATATGAAATTGTGTTGACCCCCCCCCCCCTTTTGCCTACATCAGAATCTTGCCTACTTGCTAGTTCCCAATCCCATGACATTCTCTGGAAACTCTTTGACAAGACTTCCAAGCCACAATCTATTATGAGCAGTTATTTGCGAAGGAAAACGAGATAACAGTTAGTTCTCTGATGTTGGAACGTCAATCGAGTTGCTTAAAAGATACTCGAAATTATTCATTATGCATACCACTCTCAGCAAACCCAAATCAGATACAGCAACCACCACAAAAACAAATCATGCATCCCATTAAACGGCCTTCCACGACCCACCCACAAAAATGGCCATAACTGCACACTTCCAAAATGATTCAAACAAAATACTAAACCAATCCTCAAAACCAGATCATTTATCATAAGCAACATGTACGCGCCGCCCGGAACAGCTGCTTAAATAAAAACCAAAATCAATTGGCTCAATCAGCAATAGCCGCAACACTAAAACTATCACAAGATAATCATGAAACAAATAATTATTAACTACAAAACCGATGTTCGATTATGAAAAATAAATATTAGAAAAAAAGAATTTACACAAGTCAAATTCACAGTTTTACAGAGGAAAAGTGATCTTGTAAAGAGAATCATGAGGATTCAAATCTCAGAAGGTTAAGATGACAACAAAGATGATGGACAGTAATTGCTTAGAAAAAAATTTCCACTACTGCACCCACCTGATGGTTTACCATCCGACAAATGGATCGCTCCAGATCTGAGAGCACCTGCTAAGCAATTATGTGATAAATGGTTATCTTCTCTAAATAGAAAAAATTGATAAAGATAAAAGTGTAACTGATACAACTACAGTATTATACCAACTGAAAGAATTTCAATATTTGCAAAAAAGATGACATAAAGCAGGGAAAATCAGCTTGAAATAATATTTGAGCAAACTAAAAAGAGAGCTCATATTTGGCCTCAGTTTTAATGCAATCACTTTGCACTAAAGCTTGCGATTCCACTTAGCCATGGACCTTCAATTTCCTATATACCATACTACCACAGCCTAGTCAGTCCTCAAGGGACACAGTAAGGCACGATCTAGCCTATATTCATGCCTCCTTTGGGGAATCTATACCTAATCACCTAGGAAGCATGCCTGCACTAGATCTTGGTAGCTCATAATCTAAGCATGGCTTGATTTGACCCATGAAGATCCCTCCTGAGCTAAACCTAACATACCTTAGTCTATCTTAGCACTCTACTTTGTCTAGCTTTGCTTTATGGGTTGGCCTGTCTAAAATTATCTTGACAACTTTTGTATTAATTGACCTAGCTAACCACTTGCCTTAAGTAGGTATAATTAGTCAAGACTTGACACCGAGTCAAACTCAATCCTAGAACACTCCAGTTTACATATTGAGTTTATCTTATACACCAAATTTGTTTGAACTCATATTATTCCTTTGGCCCCTAATCAACCTAATTTTGATGCAATCAAGCAAGCACATACATCAATTCTAACCTATGAACCAACTATCTTGCTTGCGCCACAAATAACCCTACCTTGACCTAATGGACTCTAGATGCGCCTAAATGGTCAACCTTGCTCAATAACCTACCGTAATTAATCCTTAAGTAAAATCCAAGCTACTTAACCCATTCAGAGACCTAGCCTCAACCTAGGTAAACTAAACTAGTCAACTAGAAATCTAAGATCCTATATTGACTCCATGGAGCCTAGGGAGAGGGACCTACCAATTCAACCTAAGTACCCAAGGTCAACACCCCGATCCTAAATAGGTCAATCCTAGATTAAATCAAGGATTAACCAACCCAAGTAGACCTAGAACTCACCTAGCCAAGCCTAGCTAACATGACTTAAAAAAATACTTGGGTCTTCTTTGTTAGCAAAACCCTAGTACATGTGTATATCACATGTCTCTTGCAACATCTAAGCATCAAGCCCAAGCCCTAGAACCCAATTCATAAAGCTCTGGAACCACCTAAATATCAAAAAATCTTAGAAAACCATCTCCCAATTTCCAAACACTAAACCAACATCAAATCTTGCCAATCATTTGATACGTGATTTTAAAGCGAGTAATTTCAACTAAAACTCAGATTGAGCCATAATAAAAAACTATTTCTTCCTCATAAAATTCTGAGAATAACTTCACTAAATCTACAAGTTTATGGATCAAATCTTGCCAATCATTTGATACGTGATTTTAAAGCGAGTAATTTCAACTAAAACTCAGATTGAGCCATAATAAAAAACTATTTCTTCCTCATAAAATTCTGAGAATAACTTCACTAAATCTACAAGTTTATGGATCAAATCTTGCCAATCATTTGATACGTGATTTTAAAGCGAGTAATTTCAACTAAAACTCAGATTGAGCCATAATAAAAAACTATTTCTTCCTCATAAAATTCTGAGAATAACTTCACTAAATCTACAAGTTTATGGATTATTTATTTAAGCAATATTATGATTTTAATATTTTATAATATATATAAGTCATTACATATGATCAATAATTTTTTTAAGAAAATAACCAAATTAATTATGTAATATAATACGATCATTTTCAACATATAGTTTTAATGCCATGCATTTTCAAAAATAATAAAAATCTTTGAGTGCATTTCAATGAATTTTTCAAGCATTTTAAAATTATAAAAATACATATATAATTTCTAAAATTCTGTGAATTAATCATATGATGCTAGGACATTGCTCTTAGCCTCTGAAAAATCATTTATGACATTTTGGATGTTTCTAAGAATGCATTTTCCTATTTTCAAGCATATTTCATTTTTTTAAAAATTATTAACAAAGCATATCGCTTTCTGAAATCAAGAAAAATTTTCATAGTTTCAAGACACTATCTATGAGCATTGAAAGTTATCTCTATCATTTTTAAAAAATTTAGATATTACATCCATTAGTCCTTTTAAAATTATTTTAAAACAAAATATTAAGTAATATTATTTAAATAATTTTAATGTTGATTTAATCATATTTTAGAGTTAAAAAAAATTCATTTCACCATATTGATATACTTCTAAATTATAATCTTAAATTTTTTAAATAATTACCTTATACATGTCCATATTTTAAATTAAATTTTTTATAAAAAAATTACTCAGTAGCGGAACCACGTTTGGCTCAGAGGGGCAATTCCTATTTAGATGGAACTTTATTTATTAAAATACTTTTAGTTTTTAGAAACACTATTCAAAACTGCTTGATTAAAGAGAATGAAATTTCTATTTAGATAGAACATTATTTAAAGAGTCCGTGTAGAGATCGACTTGACCGATCTCCCAGCTGATCCTGGATTCCGACCTTCAATATCGAGTTCTGATGTGAATGATAGGGGCAAAATTCGAATAACTTATCTTTTGAAGGGACTACATCAACCGAGAACTCATGAATTCCCTCAAACAATAATAGAAAATATTGTATGTAGATTTAACCATAAATTGTTTGAAGAATATGTTGATTGGTTAGAGTATAACGTATAGAAAGATGCTATTTTTTGTCTTTATTGCTATCTATTCAAGCCCTAAAAATAAATTATGAAAGGCCAAGCTGATGGAGACTCATTTATTGAGAAAGAATTTAGAAATTGAAAGAAGAAAGAAAAACTACTTGGTCACGGTGGGGAGCATAATAGTGAACATAACAAAACAAGATAAAAATGCGAAGATTTATTGAAGAATTAAAAACACAAACTTGTTGCATTATGGTTGAGCAAAGAGTATAAGAACAAAAATGATTACAGGGTCATGTTAACTACTGCAATAAATTGTGCTCGATTTCTCTTATATCAAGGATTATCATTTCGTGGGCATGACGAGTCATCGGGGTCAATTAATCGAGGAAATTATTTGGAGCTTCTTGATATCCTTGCTAACAATAATGATGAAATTAAAAAGATTGTCTACATATGCAAGCTCTAATGTAAAGTTAACTTCACAAAAAATTTAGAAATAAATTTGTTATGATATTACTGTTGAAACTTTGGCACATATTATGTGTCACACCCCAGTTTGGCCTACCCCTTAACGGTCAATCTAGAGTATAACAGAGAAGGAAAATCTAAATCGGTTCCTTCATACTAACACCAATTCTGAGTCACTACTTTCATAATAGAGTGAGTAAAAAAAATCTATTTAGATTCTCATAACTTACCAACCTGTCCAATTCCATAATTAATAATGAGAAGCATATAATGTCTCTTAATGAACATC
Source organism: Dendrobium huoshanense (assembly GCA_016618105.1). NCBI lineage: Eukaryota > Viridiplantae > Streptophyta > Magnoliopsida > Asparagales > Orchidaceae > Dendrobium > Dendrobium huoshanense. The sequence goes on along the minus strand of CM028358.1, from coordinate 27,512,119 downwards.
AAATATAATGAAAGTAAATACAGAGTTCTATTAAAACTTTTAATATTCATTCACATACCCAAAAAGGCTGAACATTTAGCATTCAGATCTTATTTTAAATCTCTTTGCACACCCAAAACATATATACACCAAAAGAACGATCACCTCTTTTTATTGTCCCAAGGGCTCCTTCCCCTTTCCTGCAGTACAATCACTGCTAACGAGCTAGGCTCAATGAAATACATAAGTAATTTATAAGAAATAATAATAAACAAATAAGAAATGTTTAACAATGTTAACATAGTTAAAACACATATTGAAATGTCATATTGACCCTATAAGTGCTTAGCTTAATAGTATTATTCATCTTACCAAAATTATTTAACATTCTTAAACAAGTCATATAATGACTATAAGCTTTTATACCTTTTCAACGTTCCAATTCGAGGTTGGGTCTAACTTCCAAACTTTTTAGAATGGAAGCTGTTCTCTCATTCAGGGATGAGTCAAATTTCCCAACTTCTAGAATTGATAGTGTAGGCTTACCTCATTGGGTATTTCGCCTTTATTTTGTGTGGGCTTATTCCCCACATATAACTTATTTTACTTTTCATATAATCATCCTTTTTAGCCCTAATGACATATGCTTTTAATGACATAGTTGTGCTTTAGCTGCTCTTCAGCTGCCCTTTAATTGCACTTTAGGTGCCCTTTAGTTGCGCTTCAGTTGTGCTTTTTGATCATTCACTGTTTATGAATATTTACCCTTTTATGTTTATGAAATCATTAACATTAATAAAGATTGCTCTCACCATAACAATTCTATACATATTCGGCCATGTTCATACAAAATAACTAAAATAAACTGAAATACATGTGGTCATAAGCAAAATAAAATCAAGATAAAGTGCAATAATAAAACATTTACTAACTCTTATAACCTTATTTGAGTATCTCACCTCGCTAGGAATTTGTTCTCCTAAACTTTGTCTTCTTTTTCTCTTGTATACAAGCTCAATTGTACTCTTTCTCATTCCATTAAATCCTTATCTTGATGACTTCATCAAAACTGCACTTCAAATAGCATAACACTAATTTTAGCAAGTAATTCAGTATTTAAACGGACTTCCAGAATTTCAACCGTAATGGTAACCATTTATAATTTCTTTTTCCTTAATTGTGTTGTTTGAAATTTATCTTAACAGCAGCTTACAACAACCACCCACCAAGCAGCAACTCCCGCTCCTTAACTTGCGGCTTGAAAACTTCTAATGTTCTATGTCTAGAGAGGGACGGGTGGGGAAAAAGAAATGTTAATGCCTCAATAGAACAGACTAATTCCAATAACCCTTCCATTCATTCTCATCCATACGATCCCATCAGCTTTATGCATGTTGATTTAAGTGGAATTGCTCGTAACTCCACCAACTCTTCTATTCATTCCTAGCCATAGGATCCCATCAGCTTTATGCATGTTAATTTAAGTGGAATTGCTACACTATAGTAAGTAATAAGGATCTATACATTAAAGTTATGCTAATTAGATACTTTAACTAATACTCAATATTTAAGTTAACTTCTAATTAAATTATACTTAACAACTATACAATTAATCAAATAGTTAAAGAATTTTACTTTTATATGTCAACATGTTCGAAAAAAAAAAAAGAACTTTTATACTGACATTCATTTTGGATATTTTGGGTATTATAATTCATTCCACCTTATAAATTCCTTAGCTTAATGATCATCAAACAGTTGAGGAAACTTGAGGTGAATTTCTTCTTCTCTTTCCCAAGTTGCCTCCTTTTCTGGTATGTATTTCCATTTCACTTTAACATAAGGAATTTGACGATTCTTGAGCTGTTTAGTATCAAAATCAAGTATTTCTTCTGGTTCTTCAGTATAAGTCATATTTTTTTGTAGATTAATTTCATCATGTGAGATTCTCTTATGAACATTTGTAACATATTTTCTTAGCAAAGACACATGAAAAATATTATGAATATCTGACATGTCTGCTGGAAGAGCAAGTCTATAAGCATTCTTTCCAATTCTTTCAATAATTTTAAAAGGTCCTATATATCTAGGATACAATTTGCCTCCCTTACCAAATCTAGCTATACCCTTCATAAGTTTAACCTTCAAGAATACAAAGTCACCCACTTCAAACTTTACTGCTCTATGCTTGAGGTCATAATACTTTTGCTGACGATCCTGGGCAGCTTTTAATCTGTCTCTAATTAATCTGATTTTCTCTGTTGCTTCATCAACTAATTATGGACCCATTAGTTGTCTTTCTCCTACTTCAACCCAAGTTAAGGAAGTTCTACATTTTCTACCATGAAGTGTTTCATATGGCGCCATTTGTATACTAGATTGATAGCTATTATTGTAGGAAAATTCTATTAATGGTAAGTGATCTTCCCAACTACCTTTAAAATCCAAAATACATAATCTCAATAAATCTTCAAGTACTTGGATGGTTCTTTCAGATTGACCATCAGTCTGAGGGTGAAAAGCTGTACTGAAATGCAGATTTGTGCCCAAGCTTTCTTGAATGTTTTTCCACAACTTAGAAGTAAATCGACCATCTCTATATGAGACAATAACTTTTGGAATGCCATGTAATCTGACAATCTCTTTTACATACAAGCGTGCCAATTTGTTTATTGAATCAGTTTGCTTGATAGGCAAAAAGTGAGCTGATTTCATTAGTATATCAATAATCACCCAAATGCTGTCATGTCTCTGTTTGGATCTCGGAAATCCCATAATAAAATACATTGCAATGTTTTCCCACTTCCACACAGGGATAGGTAATGATTGTAGTAAGCCACTGGGTCGCTAGTGTTCTGCTTTCACCATTTGACATGCTTCACACTTAGCTACATATTCTGCAATTTCTTTCTTTATACCTGGCCACCAGAACACTAATTTCAACTCTTTATACATCTTGATACTGCCTGGATGAACTGTATAGCCAGAATGATGAGCTTCTTGCAAAATATCTATTCTCAACTCTAGATCACTGGGTTACCCACAACTAGGATTTATGCCTAATGATTCCATCAACATCAACAGAAAGATCAGGTCTTTTCCCTGACTGGATCTGCTCTATTAATTTTGAAGATTCACTACTAAGCTCTTGAACTTCTTTGATACGATCTGTTAAAGTGGGCTTTACGGTCATTTGATGCAAACATTCAGCATTTTTAAAATCTCTAATATGCAATTGCAGATTTTTCATTTCCTTAATCAGTTGAACCTCTTGAGTAATCACCCAGTTCATCATTCATGTAGACTTGCGACTCAAAGCATCGGCTACGATATTGGCTTTTCCTGGACAATATTGTATATCCAAATCATAATCTTTAATGAGTTCCAACCATCTTCTTTGTCACAAGTTTAATTCTTTCTGTTAAAATATATATGAGAGACTCTGGTGATCAGTGAAAATTTTACATTTTACCCCATATAGATAATGTCTCCAAATCTTCAAAGCAAATACGACTGCAGCCAACTCCAAATCATGAGTGGGATAATTTCTTTCATGGGGCTTCAACTGTCGGGATGCATAAGCAAACACTCTTCTATTTTGCATTAAAACACATCCCAAACCTCTTAAAGATGCATCACTGTAAATCTGAAATCCTTCTATTCCGGGGGAAGTGTCAATATTGGTGATGTAGTTAGATGCTCTTTTAATGCCTGAAAGCTATTTTCACATTCAGTTGTCCATTCAAATTTTAACTCTTTCCTCAATAGTTTGGACAAAGGCATAGCAATTTATGAAAATCCTTTAATAAATCTTCTGTAATATCCTGCTAGTCCAAGAAAACTACGAACCTCTGTAACATTCTTTGGTATAGGCCATTCCACAATTGCTTTCACTTTCTGTGGATCTACTGAAATTCCTTCCCCATTGATAATATGTCCCAAGAAGGAAACACCTTCTTAGCCAAAATTCACATTTTGAATATTTTGCATACAACTGATTTCTCCTCAATGTCTCCAAAACTATTTTTAAATGTTCAGCATGCTCCTCCTAAGTCTTTGAGTACACCAGGATGTCATCAATAAAAATAATCACAAACTTATCTAAGAAGTCTTTGAAAATTCGATTCATCATATCCATACAAATAGCATGAGCATTTGTTAACCCAAATGGCATGACTCTAAACTCAAAATGACCATATATAGTCCCAAAAGCTGTCTTACTGACATCTGCTTCTTTAACTCTCACTTGATGGTATCCTGATATTAAATCAATTTTGGAAAATATTATGGCACCTGCTAACTGATCAAATAAATCATCTATTCGTGGTAATGGATATTTGTTCTTGATAGTTGTTCAGTTCTCTATAGTCAATACACATTCTCATGGATCCATCCTTCTTCTTAACAAAAAGTACAGGTGCACTCCAAGGAGAATGACTAGCCCTGATAAATCCCTTATCCATTAATTCCTGTAATTGAGTTTTTAACTCCTGCAATTCTTTAGGAGCCATCCTATAAAGAGATTTGTAAATTGCTGATGTTGCTGACTGCAATTCTATACCAAATTCAACTTCTCTTTTAGGTGGTAATCCAGGTAATTCTCCAGGAAATACATCTGAAAATTCAGAGACAACTGGAACATTCAGCAATGTTTGAACATCTTTATTTAAGACCTCCATTTTAGCCAAAAACACTAACTCACCCCTTATTATGTATTTACCCATCTTCACTGCACTAATAAGAGAGGATGTTGCATTTTTCTTACAGGAGAAATAGAAAGGCTTCTCATTTGAAAATTAAATTTTATTCTCTTCTTCCAGTATTGGATTGTAGCAAAATATTTAACTAACCAATCCATCTCCAAGATGATGTCAAACATTTCAATAGGCACTATAATCAATTATGTTGGAAATTTGTAATCTTGAATATTCAAATTTATAAGGCACATCCTATTGGCAGGCCAACTATTCCCCATTGGCATCATAACACATAAAGTAGGTGTAAAACATGCAGTCTCCAGAGACAAATCAGAGCAGAATTCTTCAGAAATAAATGAATGACATGCACCAGAATCAAAAAGAACTTTACCAAACTTGTTAGAAATCAAAAGCATACATGTAACTACTTCCTCTGAATTCTTAGCTTCCTGTGGTGTAATGGCAAACACTCTAGCTTTCACATGTTAATTATCTTTAAGATCTGATGCTTCTCCTTTTTAATTAAACAGGTGGTTTTCCTTGTATTGTTGGCCTTCCTTAGAACTGCGTTTTTCCTGTTTGATTGCCTCCTTCCAGATATCTCTTATGTCGTACCTGTTCCTGATATCCTTGTGACCTGATGTTGGTTCTTTTCTCTTGAGGGCAATCCATCTTGCGATGACCCATCTCACCACATTTAAAACATCTTCCAGATCCCACCAAACACTAACCAAAGTGCCTCTTCCCACATTGTTCACACAATGGTTTCTCAAGCTGACTTTGCTTTTGTTTATCATTAAACTTTAACTTCTTATTTCTGAATCGATCATCCTTTTCAAATATCTTCCTTTTTCCTGGGTGTAGTTGTTCCCAATTATATTTGGAGAAATTCAGTTCATTTTCAATCCTTCTAGCTCTCTCCACTAAGATCGAAAATTCACTGATATCAAAAGGTGCCAATGCTAATCGTAGTTGATCTCTGAGTCCTCTCAAAAATCTATGGCACTTCTCCTCCTGGGTGCTGACATAATGAGGTGCATAGCGAGACAAAGAAGTGAACTCAGCTTCGTATTGCATAACTGTTTTAGAGCCTTGAGTCAGATTGAAGAATTTATCTTGCAGAGCTAATCTAGTTGAATGAGGAATAAACCAATCTCTGAAGACTTTCACAAAATCATCCCACTGTATATTAGTAATAGCATCTGTCCAAATTTTTCTTTATGTTGTGCTTGCCACCATCTTTTTGCTTCTCCTTCTAAGACAAATGTAGCCAATGGTACTTTTCTATTTTCAGGACAGATCAGGCCATCTAAAATCTTCCCCATCTTTAACAACCAGTCTTCCGCTACGGTTGGATCACTTGCACCCTTAAATGCTGGTGGTTTAAAAGTCTGAAATAATTTTAAATGTCGAACTACTTCACTATCATTTTTAGATTTGGATCCATTGCTAGTAGAAGATTTTTCTATAGATGCCATTTTATCTACCACTTGTGATATCAATTGTACAATATCTTGAAACTCCTTAGACTTGTTTCCCTTATACATTCATGTTTTCGTATATGGCCTGGAAGACTGACCAGTCATTCCTTCTGGCAATTCCTCAGACATATCTATCTATATACATATAGATAATTCATATAATACATATACTCATGGTAATAAACATGATCATTTAAAGCATTAAATAAGCATGTTATTGTACTAAAATGAATGCACAATTCCAATAAAACTTGATTCAACCTATAGCTCGGTATATATCATATTCATTATATATCATCCTATTTTTTCTTCTAAATCCAATTATGCTTCCCTTTTATCTTGATTTGGCTCTGATACCAATTTCTGTCACACCCCAGTTTGGCCCACCCCTTAACGGTCAATCTAGAGTATAACAGAGAAGGAAAATCTAAATCATTTCCTTCATACTAACACCAATTCTGAGTCACTACTTTCAGAATGTAGTGAGTAAAAAAAATCTATTTAGATTCTCCTAAATTACCAACATATTTAATTCGATAATTAATAATGCAAAGCATATAATGTCTCTTAATGAACATCAAATATAATGAAAGTAAATACAAAGCTCTATTAAAACTTTTAATATTCATTCACATACCCAAAAAGGTTGTACATTTAGCATTCAGATCTTATTTTAGATCTTTTTGCACACCCAAAACATATATACACCAAAAGAACGGTCACCTCTTTTTATTGTCCCAAGGGCTCCTTCCCCTTTCCTGCAATATAACCACTGCTAATGAGCTAGGCTCAATGACATACAAAAGCAATTCATAAGAAATAATAATAAGCAAATAAGAAATGCTTAATAATGTTAACATAGTTAAAACACATATTGAAAGGTCATATTGAGCCTATAAGTGCTTAGCTTAGTAGTATTATTCATCTTACCAAAATTGTTTAACATTCTTAAACAAGTCATATAATGGCTATAAGCTTTTGCACATTTTCAACGTTCCAATTCGAGGTTGGGTCTAACTTCCAAACTTTTTAGAATGGAAGCTGTTCTCTCATTCAGGGTTGAGTCAAATTTTCCAACTTCTAGAATTGAGTGTAGGATTACCTCATTGGGTCTTTCGCCTTTATTTTGTGCGGGTTTATTCCCCATATATAACTTATTTCACTTTTCATATAGTAATCCTTTTTAGCCATAATGACATATGTTTTTGATGATATATTTGTGCTTTAGCTGCTCTTCAGCTACCCTTTAGGTGCCATTTAACTGCCCTTTAGTTGCACTTTGGGTGCATTTTAGTTGCGATTTTTGCTCATTCACTAGTTTATGAATATTTACCTTTTTATGCTTACGAAATCATTAACATTAATAAAGATTGCTCTCAACATAACAATTATATACATATTCGACCATGTTCATACAAAATAACTAAAATAAATTGAAATACATGTGGTCATAAGCAAAATAAAATCAAGATGAAGTGCAATAATAAAACATTTACTAACTCTTATAACCTTGTTTGGGTATCTCACCTCGCTAGGAATTTGTTCTCCTAAACTTTGTCTTCCTTTTCTCTTGTATACAAGCTCAATTGTACTCTTTCTAATTCCATTAAATCCTTATCTTGATGACTTCATCAAAACTGCACTTCAAACATCATAACACTAATTTTAGCAAGTAATTCAGCATTTAAACGGACTTTCAGAATTTCAACCGTAATGGTAACCATTTCTAATTTCTTTTTCCTTAATTGTGTTATCTGAAATTTACCTTAACAGCAGCTTACAACAACCACCCCCCAAGCAGCAACTCCCGCTCCTTAACTTGCGGCTTGAAAACTTCTAATGTTCCATGTCCAAAGAGGGACGGGTGAGGAAAAGGAAATGTTAATGCCTCAATAGAATAGACTTATCATACTATTATTATTAAATTTACATTCCTAACTCCAAGAACCTTTCCATTCATTCTCAGTCATACGATCCCATCAGCTTTATGCATGTTAATTTAAGTGAAATTGCTCGTAACTCCACTAACTCTTTTATTCATTCCCAACCATAATCCCATCAGCTTTATGCATGCTGATTTAAGTTTACAGTAAGTAATAAGGATCTATACATTAAAGTTATGTTAATTAGATACTTTAACTAATACTCAATATTTAAGTTAACTTCTAATTAAATTATACTTAACAACTATACAATTAATCAAATAGTTAGAGTAAGAATTTTACTTCTATATGTCAACATATTCGAATAAAAAAAGGAACTTTTATACTTACATTCATTTTGGATATTTTGGGTATTATATTATGAAAGATATTGATGACTCCTACTTCTCAATCATAGTCGATGAATCTAGAGATGTTTCTACAAAAGAATAACTTGTTATTGCAGTAAGATATGTAGATAAGTTGGGGCAAGTTATAGAAATGTTTATAGGCATTTCCCATTTTGCTTCAACTCATGCAATAACCCTGAAGAAAACCATTGAAAATATACTTGCAAAACACTCGTTAAGCATTCATAGAATCCGTAATCAGGGTTATGATGGGGCATCCAATAAGCGAGGAAAGTTTAATGGTTTGAAGGCACTTATTCTTCATGATAATCCTCAAGCATTTTATGTTTATTATTTCACCCATCAACTCCAACTATGCTTGGTAGCAGTAGCGAAGAATCATTGGCAAGTGAAACATCTATTTGATTTTACTTCTAAAATTATAAATATCATTGGGGCTTCCTATAAGAGATCAGATGCTTTTAAAGCTATTCCATATGATAAAATACTTTCAAATCTTGAAGATGACAATCTCCTAAGTGGTCAAGGTTTAAATTAAGAAACTAATTTACAAAGATTTGGTGATACTCGATAGAGTTCACATTTTCATTCTTTAATTAATATCATGAGAATGTATGATTCTGTAATTGAGGTACTTGAGATTGTTAAAGAAGAACGTGTACATGATCAACAGTCGATTGAAGCAGGTATTTTGATTGATAAAATGGAATCCTTCGATTTTAGTTGATATATTGGGGATTACATATGAGTTATCATAATCATTATAAAAAAAAGATCAAGAGATAGAAAATGCAATGAAATTAGTGAAAATATATAAACAGCGACTACATATTGTAAGGAAAAATGGATGGAGTGATTGCAAGAGGAAGTGTCACATTTTTATAGTATATTCAAAGTTAAAGTTATAAATATAAATGATACATACAAAACTCGTCGTCGATCAATGCGAAAAGGAGAAAAAATATCAAACTTACATCATTATCATGTTGAGTTATTATATACTGTGGTTGACATGTAACTTCAAGAGCTAAATAATCATTTTTCTTAATCTAGTATTGAGTTACTTCTTTTATGACATGCTTAAACTCAATTGATTCCTTCAATGCTTACGTTGAGAGGAAATTGATACGTCTAGCAGAATTATATCCAAGTGATTTTTCTATCTTTGACCTTATGACTCTTAAAAATTAATTATGAACTTATATCATTGATATGCATACCGATGATGAGCTCTCCTCTCTAAACATTATTGTGATCTTGTAAAGCAAATTGTTAAAGTCAAAAAGGATCGTGTGTATCCTCTGGTTTACAGACTTATTACTTTAGCATTAACTTTAACATTTTCTACTGCTACAGTCGAAAGAGTATTTTCTGCAATGATGGTTATCAAACATCGATTGTGTAGTAGGATGAGTGATGATTGACTCAATGATTGTCTAGTACCTTACATTGGAAAAGATGTGTTCGATTTGATTCCTAACGAGGTTGTAATGCAATATTATCAAAAAATGCAAAATAGATTAACAAGCTTGTAATAATTTTCAATATATCTATTATAATGAAATATAAGATTTTGCTTTGAATTATGTCTTCATTTTCTTTTATTTTTTTAAATTTGTCCATTTATATGAAATTTTTCCCCCTTAAAACGAAAGGCTGGTTTCATCCCTGGATATATAAATATATATAAGCACCCCCTACACAACACCTCTAGCATGTGTATTGTATATGTATAGATGCCTAAGCCTTAATATAATCAATTACAAAGTGATGAAATAATTAATATCTAGGTCTATGATGTATCTTTGATTATGCAATGTTGTAATAACTTAAATTTATGATATGATATATGTCGTGATCTGAATGTGATTATACTAACCTTTGTTTTGCAGCAAATAAGGATATCAAGTCTCTGGGGATGAGTAATTATAAAATATTTATTATCTTTTCTTACTATATATATATATATATATATATATATATATATATATATATATATATATATATATACTCTAGAATGACATGAGTATTGTGTAATAATGAGTTATGAGTGGGAACATAGTGTTAAATTTTTTTACTTTGAATTTACTCTACTAAAATTAACCCAGTTTTTAAAGAAAATTGCATGACCATACTCTTTGGTCTTTTTTTTTTAAATCAAATGATACCTTATCTTTGTCTTAGTGGAGTAATTATAGCTACTTATAATCCTAGACATAGATGTGCAACCTATGTGCAGAGCCTAAGTTGATCCATTTCATATCTCAGCCTAATAAAAATGCAAATAATTAAGCTTCATATTAATGAAAAGAGCTAATTAAAATCATTATATCATGATCCTAGTCACCAAGTGATGCCATGGAAGCCATAAGAATCGATCTTTGTATTAGTACGCCGAGATGGGTTTAGACCCTTTCATGACCTATGTAGGATATAAGACTATCTACAGCTTCTTGATCTTGCATGGTCACAATGGTAAGCCCAGCCCATGATATGTACCTTCCCAAGCATATAGAGGTACAATCCCATATAAACCCATTTGGCCCCAAAGTCTACAATTCGTTCCCAGTTCAAACATGTATGTCAGTAAGTATTATGAGTCTAATCTGTGGCTCCCTCAAATGGTTATGGAGTGCAAGTCCTTTGATGCCCATCAAGGTAGATGCTTTTTGTGAGTATCATAAGTCCATTTTAAACATCTCCGTCCATAGGTTATGGAGTATAAGTCCCCAAACTTATCATATGTCAGGGCAGATCCCTTATGGTGTCAAGAGTCCAATCCGATCATCTCCCTCCAATGATAATTGAATTGTAAGACCCCAATAATTTAGCTTAAGATCTACATCGTTGGGCAGGTATACTTAATGATCTCAGGAATCCAATCCTAATATCACCCTTCAAAGATTGTATAGTTGTAAGACCCCAATAACTCATTTTCTGTCATTTGCGTCTAATATTCCTTGATTCTTGAGTATAATCTATCAATCTTCATCTCATTTTGACCACATTTTCATAGTCACCTATTTGTCATTTTGATCTATCATTAAACCAAATATTACTTGAAACTCATATTACATATCCTACCTATCCTATAATGTTGAACGCAAGCAAAGCTAATTAATCGAGTGTTTTCTCATGTATCGTAAATAGGATATAATTAACACTAAGAGATTCCTCCTATAGGAAACCTCAACTCTCATAATTAAAATAAACATTATTTATCTTGGATCATATCTTCAATATGCCTTCCAAAGATTCTCATGTGTCTACCATCCTAAGGACCAACATGGACACGGCGACACGGACACACAACACGACACGGACACGGGACATGGCATTTTTTAAAAATATAGGACACGGGTGCGGCATGAACACGTCATTATATATTTTTTAATATAATATATAAAAATTAAGGTGACATCATATTATAAATGACAAACAATAATAAATCAATGTCATGATAAATTGTTTAGCTTATAACATAAAAATGTTTAGTACAAATATTTTTTGGGACATGCATGTTAAAAACCTTCTCTAAAGCACTATTGGCAACTCATTTTCTTTTCTTTAAATCATATTCTTCACTTCTATATGATAATGAATGATCAACTCTAATAGATGAGGAAGAAGTATGGGATGAACCATGAGTAAATGGCAAATGTATCTCTTTAGGAAGTGCCCTTTTGATCCTAGATTCAACTTCATCAACTTGTCTGTTCAATTCAATCAACTGTGACGTAGTAATCTTATGACACATTTTAATTGCATGGTCAGAAACCTTAAGTAGATATGCTTTCACCCTAGAATAAGATCCTTTATAGGTGTCATCACAATAATTACATTTGAATGACACATTCACTCCTTCAAAGCTTTTCCTAACTTTGTAACATAAATCCATAATTGCTTATCAATTTCTACAGATGGCTCTTTTGAACCACTCCCACCAACAATAGAGCTCATTTTGCTTTTAAATTCACTCGTGAAGTAGAAGAAATAAATGCTTAATAAATTGAGTGACATATTTACAATTAAAAATTGTCAAACAAAGTTTAAAAATAATTAACTATTGCATCATGTGTTATGACTATCAGACTAAAAAATAATTAAAAATTTGCATCTATGCCGGGGATCCAAGGGGGCGCTGCCCCCTAGCGGGGAACAAATTTTTATAGTAAGATTGAAAGCGCAGTGAAATCGCAACAAAAGCACAGTGAAAGCGCAGCAAAAGCGTAGTGAAAGCGCATTAAATAAACAAATTTTTATTGAAAGAGTAATTTTAATCCAAAACAAATAAAATACTTTTAAAAAAATATGCTCTTCTGATCACAAATCTACGGAATCATTGATAAATGAAGAGAAATGGCAAATGGAGAAAAAAATGGCGAAATCAACTTACAGGTTTGCAAAATTTTCTACGGTTTGGCGTCGGCTTCCCTCGGCTACGCGCAGAAACTAAGGAGGATGGATTGTTGCTTACGGCCGGAAGGGAAGACCAAAGGTGCGATCTCCAGCCGACCGCTGCTCACAAGAAAGATCTCCAGTCGGTCGATGCTCGCCTCAATTGCTCGGGAAGACCACGAATACGAATATGAATACGGGATTAAGGCGAAGATGAAGACTGGGGCATGAACCGGCTAATATGAAATAGCGGGATTAGGGTTTTTTTTATTTATTTAATTATACAATAGCCGGGCACGCATGTTCTACACTTGTGTCCGGTTTATTTTTTTTTTTTAAATGGGACACACTAATGACATGTCTGATACGTGTCATCGCCGTGTCGGACGCGTGTCCGTGTCCGACACGTGTCCAACACTACATACCCTCTTAAAACGAAGTGTCGATGCATCAGAGCTACCATCCTTCAAGGTAGTACTTCAATTTTTATTTCTCTTTCTCATCGTGAGGTGTCTTTAGACATCAACACCTATGAAATGGACATAAATGAAATTTGTAAAAAAGGGGTAGGTCAAACTAGTGGTTGTTTTTTTTCATCCCGCAAAAGCCAATAAAAAATGAAGAGAAGCACAAAACTGATTTCTAAGGGAGTACAGTATAACTAACTTTGAGAGTTGAATGGAATGATCATCACCTGAAAGTGCTAGAAGCATTAACTAATTTCTCTCATTACATTTATGACTTTGCATACAAGCAAAATAGATCAGTCCTGTGAAGTTCTAGAGTACCTGCCTTTGACATTGACGTCAAAATATCAGCCAAGAAGAAGTCAGCAAAAGATATTGCCTGCATGACAAAGGGAGAAACAATAGGATTACAATCATAAAAAGAACGTGACCAAAAACAAATAATAGTTGTATGATCTAAATCAAACCTAACCTTAAGTCTTGCTTAGAATATAATTCATACAACCATTAAGCAAGTTCTAGAAATATTCTATCTTAGAATATGTGAAACCTTCCTAAGATGATAACAATAAACAGGCTCATCTCCATAAGTTTAGATGTTCGGTATGAGTACAGAAAAGATCAGAAAAAAAAATTCATTGAAAGAATTCACTATAGGATTATAGAAAATAATGTGGCCGCAAAAGCTGACAATATTTTAGATCTGAATCAAAATCTATTTTTTAAGTACTCCAAAAGTAATTTAAACACCAATAATCTACCATCCAAACATACAAAATTATCCCATACATGGTATTGATTAACAGGTAGATTTCCAAAATATGGTACATAAAATAGAAAGTAATCATGAAATTCAATCCTGTAGCGACCAACAACTTGGAAGATATCAAAATCATTTGTTTTACATTTTCTAAACTTAAACTTCAGAATGCAAAGATACTCTGTAGGATAAGAATAAAAAGAATCAGAGCCAAAACAGTCATTTGTATATATTCTATTATGATTTATGAAGTACAGGATCGGGTAACTAGATGACTTTAGGATTAGCAGATATACAGAAATTTATTAATTCTAAAGACACTGATCATGCTTCTGGTTGCTCACGAATGATGACTTACAAGAGTCTACAAAGATATCTAGACGATGAGTATAACCATGGAGAACATCAAACACCAAGAAAAGCAATCTATAACAAGTTATCATATTAATTTTAAATTATGAATCATAGAACTATAAATAAAGCTAATCGTTTGACTGTAGAGAACAAGAAGAGCTAGTGCATAAAATTGCAGAAACTAAAGAATAAAATCTTAGCTGATAGCAAACTCAATAAGCAAGATGAAAAACTTACTTGTAACGGAAGAATGATACGCCATAATGTCCTTAAGAAGTAGAAACGAGAAGATAGGTAGAAAATGTCAAAAGGAAAGATGAGAACCATCACAAAAATAGCATAAAGGATAACCTGCAATTTTCCAACTAAATTTTAGAAGGCGTCTCCAAAAACCATAAAAAAATAGAGGGTTCCAGGGAATAAAATAAGATCCAAATTCAAATTGACAATGATTGAAATCTTAACATGATAATCTCACAAAAGCATTTTTTAATTTTCTTCTGATTAAATAATCATACACTTAATACCAATATTAAATCAACAGCCAATAGATGACAATGATTCATAAATGTCCAATTGAAACTTAGAAATACAATATTCAGCATAAACTAGAACTTAGGGTTGTCAATTTTTGACACGACCCAAAACACGACCCGAACCCGACCCGGAAAAATCCGGGTTCGGGTCAACCCGAACCCGAAACGGGTCGGATTCGGGTTGAACAAATCAACCCGTTTTAAAAAACGGGTAGGGTTCGGATTGACCCAGCAACCCGAAATTGACCCGAAATTGAACCGAAAGTGACACGAAAACTCATATTTGACCCGAAGCCCGAGATTGACCCGTTTTTGACCCAAAAATTGAATATTGACCCGATTTTGACCCAAAAATTAGCAATTTTAGCTCAAATTCGGGTCATTCGTGTCGGGTCGGGTTGACCCGGACCCGAATCGGGTCGGGTTCGGATCTGGAAACCTGACCCGTTTTTAAAAACGGGTCGGGTTCGGGTTGACCCAAACAGTACCGGGTCAGTTCCGGGTTCGACCCGAACCCGACCTGCTGACCCGGATTGACAACCCTACTAGAACTCGTCTATAAACTATAAAGCTACAAACAAAGAAACCAAAATGATTCACCAATCTATGAGAAAAATCTTAGCATGGTACTCTTACTAGACCCATTTTGTACATTCTTACGGCTAATTAATTATTACATTGATATAATGTCAAGTCATCAGAATACAAATGACAATGATTCACAACCTCAACCCAGTATCCAACTGAAACTTGGAAATTCTGATTCAAAGTGAATTAAAATTTATCTATAAATTTCAAAACTACATACAAAGTAACCCACAATGTTAAAAGTGCAAGGAAGTGCACGCTCTAAGCGCAGGCAGAGCAAATCAGTTAGGTTGTACATTACTCTGCAAAAAAACAAACTTACACTGCAAGAGCAATCAAAGAAAAGTGTGTTTTTTTGTCGCTTTGCAGAGTGCTGATCTGCAAAGAAGCGGGCTTAAACTGTGAGCGCAATCAAAATGGAGAAGTGGGTGGTTTCATCATCACTTCCAAAAAGCAATTTTTACTTATTCTGCTCCTCTTTCCCGATAGAAACAAAAATGAAAGGTTTAACGATGGGTTAACATAATGTTATGCTAATCACCCAGCATGTATGTCCAATTGCTTACTAGTTACTAATGATACTCCCCGCTAGTGTTTGACTTAAAAATACCATATATCATTTCATAACTTTAATTTCTATGATTTTCGTAAATACTATAATATTGCATAATATTTATTAGGATATTTGTACTTTAATTAACTTAAGAGTTTATCTTGTACTTCGCATATGAAAGCTAAAAAAGAAACTTCTGCACATCGCATTATGTTTTACAAGTTTAGTTTAGAATTTCACATGAGTGATAAAGATTGACCAAAACACTCGCTCAATGTGCAAATATCAATATGCTAATGAGCTATGATGCACAAACACGGATACGACATGACACGGACACGAGACACGTCAATTATTGAAAATTGGATACGGACACGGGTTGGACACGGCATTATAATTTTTTATATTTTAAAATAATATATAAAAAATTGAATAAGTATAATCTTAAAAATAATTTAGAAATAATAATTCATTTAACTAGAATTTATGCTTAAAATGATAAATATTAGGATGTTGAGAGCCGGGCGTCGATGCCGTGTATCCAGCATCGAGTGAGGAGACAACTGCCGAGAGTCGAGCATTGATGTTATGCGGTAAGTATCGGGCATCAATGTCAAGAGGACGTCTGTCGTCGATGTTGAGACGGCGTTGGTCATCGATGTTAACACGATGTCGGACAAAGATGAGCTGTCAAGTTGTGGGCGTACAAATTACTAGCGATGAGAATCAATGTCAAGACAGTGCTAGACTTTGATGTTGAGATGGTTTTGAAATGTCGATATTGCAACGACGACAATCGTCAAAGTTGAAATGACATCGGACTTGTTGTGAAGCCAAAGTCGCAACCACCAAAGATAAATGAAAATGAAAATATTTGATGAATGGGGTATTGAGTGCGGGCAATTGATTTCGAGTTGTGGATAGGGAATAAGTAATTTAGTTTTATATTTTAAATAAATAAAAAATTTAATTACAATAAATTATATTTTTAAAAAAATCATAAAATATTTAAGACACGCATGTCGGATACACGTGTTTGACTTATACTTAATATTTTTTTAACCGAACACGTTTTCGGCGTGTCTGATACGTGTCGTAGACATATCAAACGCATGTAGCATCGGATATGTGTCAGACATTGCACGGCTCTTTGAGGAGATGTGTCAGTGCATCATAGCTAATGAGGATTCCATGCAAATGACCTAGTGATGCGGGACGGCCATAAATTAAAATAGAAAATCTAATAGAGAAGATAGAGAAGATGAAAAAGAGGAAAAGATTAAAACAACTAACACGATAAGAAAATCTCACAAATGTTTGAGGAGATAACCTCCCTCGAAATTCTTCAAGTCTCACCATTGATCAAGGATCAAAATCCTATAATAGATGAAGAAGAGTCTCCACGCCCACAATAAGAATATTATTCATGTCACAAACTTTCTTACATTAGTCAAAATTCTCATATTTATAGATTAAAAAAATAAAGCTACCAAAAAAATTATTACAAAGTTCTAAAAAACTATTTTAAAAGAATAAATTACTAACTGAAAATTTGTAAAATATTAATAAATTGCTAACAAATTTAATGATATTGATTAAAATAATATTAATAAAATACTGAAATAAGTGAAATGCAAAATGAAATGAGAGATTATGTCATGAAATATAAATATATAAATCTTCATTACTCCTTTTAATTACAACCATCTTTAAAGATTCAAACGGCGGCCTTGCGATGACCCGGTTAGGAGAGTAGAGGTATTAGATTTGACTTATGTTAAGAAAGGTAGGGGTAGACCTAAAAAGACTTGGTTAGAAAATATTAGGAATGACCTTTCTTTATTAGATTTAAACGAGAATTTGACTTTTAATAGGACACAATGGAGAAAAAGGATTCATGTAGCCGACCCCACGTAGTGGGATAAAGGCTTGATGTTGTTGTTGTTGTTTAAAGATTCAAGATTTGCATAAAAATTTTAAATAATCACTTTGCATGTCGCCACTTTTAAGTATGTATAAAAATTGTAGTGCATCTCCAATATTTGTCCATCCTTGAGGCAATTAATACACAACGTATGATAACAGAATCACGTCAAATGCCTCGATGTCACTAGCACCCTCGCAAGGGTCACAAGATCTAGATATTTAATGCGGACCCTGCCAAGGGTTATATGCCAACATAAGGGGCTATATTGCCAAATGTACAGCATATAATACTGGAAGCTTTAAAACTAGTGGTTTAACCGGCGCACTTTCCAATAGGATCGGCTGATTGGCGCACTTTCCAATAGGATCGGCTGATTTCATAAGAGCAAACAACAATTGTTCAACCAACTTATGCTACAGGCTACTTCCATAAGAGTTAGAGAGTCTCTTATGAGACTGAACCTACGTGTACAATGTAATATCTAGTGTGAAAAAAATCATCTTCAAAATTATAGATATCTCGCATGATATAGACAATGGTTCAACCATCCCCAATGGCATCAACCACATAGTCAGCAATAGATAGTAATCATTTTCGTAGAGTAGTCAACTCATCAAGGAGATGATCATGAAACATCAATGGAATGTATTTTGATTTTGAAGTTTCTTTCATCTCAATTCATAATCTGAGGGGTGGACAGCTCTGGCGATGGAGTTGTCATTCCACATTAAGCCAATAGGCCTTGACATACCAGTTAACTTCATGTAGGCAAATATCCTTAAGACATAGCCATCCAATCGAAGTTATAAGTGAGTAATTCATAAACACTTATAGGTCAATATGACCAACAAAAATAAGGGGTTCCACCATGACTTCTCAAATAATATCATCATCAAAAGGGTGACCACAACAAAATCATATTGAACTTTAGGTTTTCAACCAGTCGAGGTGGATGATATGGAATACATCTAGATCAAAACAATCATAATCACTATGCAAATTTCAGCTTAATATTCCCATGTCCTAAGAAGGGAGAAGCGAGAGGTGATGAGAGCCTGGATTTGGAGGGTGAATTTCTTGACCATCCTCATTAGGTACAACTCAAGCCATATTTAGTAAAGTCAAGGCCTAGGAAGTATATTTTTAAGGGCCATAATGCAATTACCTAACTCACAATAGGTCATGCCTCTAGTTGATCTTGTAAGTGAATAAAGATGTTATCATCCTTCCAACATATTAAGTAACCTTGATATAAATGATCATTACAGTTTCTATCTCTAGCTAAGGGTTGCGGCTAAGGAGAAGCAGACCTAAGGTTGGACTCACAATAGTTAAAACTCAACAATAGACATACAAGTGTAAGCTTGATAAGCTCAAGTCTTCGTGGTAAGTCAACACAAGCAAAAGGTCCTGGTTACTCAAAACTATTATGCATGAATTGTAATTTTTACAGATTTACATGTTTGTACATTTAAAATGATATGAAAATGCTATTAAATTATTACCAAAACAAGTTCGACGAGTAAAGAACATAACAAAGTAGTAAAGCAGAAAATCACTTTATTTTGATAAGCAAGCACCAAGCAAACAACAAGAAGTCTATGCATAAATTCTTAATGCACGAAGCATAAATATAGAAAACAAACTACAACATAAAAAATGTTTTCGTGACAGCAAAAATAAGGATCAACTTTCTCCGATATCAAATATGATGCAGGATAAAATGAAAAGCTATATTATTAAATTTTTAAATTAAAACTTTCATAGTTCCTTCTATTTAATACTAGCTATATTATGAATAATTAAGAGTTGAAGATTCAAAAATAGATGCAAATTTTACAAAAGCTATAATTTTTCTTGTATTTTACAAAATAGTGTTACAAAGTTACAAACTAAGAAAGTTAAAAAAAAAAAAAAAACACAGTTGCAAAACTATACTATTGAGATGACATCTATAAGCATTCCTTCATCGTGAGAGAACCTCTACAAATAGTCCTTCGTCATGATTGTTGTCTTCCTTCATTGGAAGTCCTCCAAGGAAAAGCACTCATACTCTCAAGTATTATTCACTAGATGATACAGAGAATTTTAGCACTTAACCAAACTTTTATTCATTCAACCACCACTATGTAAATCAATAAATGGGTATAATCAAAAGAGGAAGGACCAAGGGGCGTGGTAGACCATTCAAAGGTTTTGAGAGTGAAATAGAGTATTTATAGTGGGGATTCAAAGGATTGATTGTAGACTCTAAGAAGAATTTAATGCACTCTTAATTTCTTTATGTTTTCCAAGGGGAAGAGAGAATTAGCATCTTTTATGAGGAAAGGAATGAAGGCTGGCAATTGGATTATGGGGGTGATTTAGATTTGAACAATTTTTATTATCAATGCTTTGAATTTGATGATGCTTTAAAAGAAAATGATTTAAATCCCTCGAGTAAAGGATGGTTGGATGCCCTTCCTTGTAGAAGAAGATTGCAATCACGGACATTCACAATTGATTTGTGAAATTTAGACGGATTTTCTACTATTTATTTTCCTTATTTTCCAAATTTTTCTTCTTTTTTTTTTCTTTTCCTTTATTTAAAATTAACTTCTTTTCTTTCCTTCTCTTTTCTATTCTTTTTTTCTTTCTTCAATTTTACTGTTCACAAGTGATAATTTCTTTGTTAATTCACATTAATACTTGGGCATGCATGCATATGAGACAGAAGTAGTCAAATAAAGGAGAAAAATGATCTATGGGTTTACCATTCATGGTGAAAAGTGAGAGCATTGTTCATGGTAAACAACAATTTACAAGGCAATGAGCAGCAATTTTATTATTTTTGAAGAGCAATTTGTTGTTCCATGTGCACAAGTATGGAAGGGAAGAATCAATGAAGAGGGGGGAGGAAGTGTTGTAGTTTTCGGAAAGCAAAGAAAATTTTTATTGAACTTGATTTCAAAGCTATAGCATAAAATGATGCAAACCATAACTTCGATACAACCTTAAAAATAAACTAGAAATCACAATAGAGAAAATAAAAAAGAATAAAAGATTACAAAAATTAACAAAAAAAAAAATTATCATGCACATACGAGATAATAATATTCCGAATTTTTAAGGTCTCATGCTTAACTATCAAAATTTCAAAATAGATCAACAACAACAACAACAACATCAAGCCTTTGTCCCACTATGTGGGGTCGGCTACATGAATCCTTTTTTGCCATTGTGTCCGGTTAAAAGTCAAATTCTCATTTAAATCTAACAAAGAAAGATCATTTCTAATATTTTTTAACCAAGTCTTTTTAGGTCTATATTTACCTTTCTTAACATAAGTCGAATCTAATACCTCAACTTTCCTAACTGGGCCATCAGAAGGCCTCCGTTTAATGTGACCAAACCATCTAAGACAACTCTCTCTAATTATCTTCCACTGGAGCTACTCCAGCCTTTTCACGTATATGCTCATTTCATATCCTATCTCTAAGGATCAAGCCACTCATCCACCTAAGCATACTCATTCCTGCAACACTTAACTTAGTATTATGCTTCTCTTTTAATGGCCAACATTCGGCACCATAAAGCATTGAAGGTCTCACCACCATCTTATAGAATTTTCCCTTAAGTTTGAGGGGGACTTTTCTATCACACAATAAGCCTGATGCCTTCCTCTACTTCAACCATCCAACTTGAATTCTATTGATAATATACCCATCAATTTCACCATCACTCTGAACAATATATCCAATATATCTAAAACGTGTACTCTTATTAATGACTTGATCGCCCAAAGTCACAATCCCCTCACTAAGTCTATTGCTACTAAAATTACACTTCATATATTCAGTTTTAGATCTACTCAAGTGAAAACCTTTAGACTCTAAAGTTAACCTTCATAATTCAAGTTTACCTTCAACTCCCTCTCAAGTCTTATCAACAAGAAGAATATCATCAGCAAAAAGCATACACCAAGGTACATCCTCTTGCAAATGTCAAGTGAGAACATCCATGACTAAAGCAAAAATATATGGACTTAAGGTTGATCCTTGATGTAATCCAACCGAATTAGGAAAATACTTGGTCAGACCACCTTGTGTTTGAACACAAGTAATAGCTCATGCATACATATCTTTAATGATTTGAATATAAGCATGATTAACTCCTTTCTTTTCAAGAACTCTCCATAGCACTTCTCTTGGAACTTTATCATATGCTTTTTATAAATCAATAAATATCATATGTAGATCCTTCTTATTCTCTCTATATTTCTCTATCAAACCTCTCAATAAATGTATGGCTTCCATAGTAGACCTACCCAGCATGAATCCAAATTGATTTTGGGAAACATTTGTATCACGCCGCAACCTGCGCTCCATAAATCGCTCCCAAATTTTTAAAGTATGACACATTAACTTAATTCCTCTATAATTCACGAACTCCTGTGCATCGCCTTTATTTTTAAAAATAAGAATTAACACACTCATTCTCCACTGATCTAACATCTTTTTAGTCTTCAAAATTGTATTAAAAAGTATAGTAACCCAAGAAATTCCTTCATCTCCTAAGCATTTCCACATCTCTATCGGAATATCATCAGGTCCAAAAGCTTTTCCACACATCATTTTCTTTAAAGTCTCTTTAACTTTGGTTTTACTTATACACCGATAAAAACAAAAATCTTTATTTTCATTTAGGGTGATAAAGTCACAAAGTCAATCGTATTTTCACATTTTTCATTAAAAAGTTTAGCAAAATACCTCATCCACCTTTGCTGAATGTCATCTTCCAAGAAAAGTTCTTTTCTGATCTTCATCATTAATATTCTTCACTTAAACTAAATCCTTACTACTCATATCTCTTTATTTGGCTAACTTATACATATATCTTTCTCCCTCATTAGTATCTAATCTGTTATATAAATCAATAAAAGCTAAGCTCTTTGCATCGCAAAAAACTTTCTTAGATTCCTTACGAGCCTCTTTATAGCTTTCCCAATTATCAGAATTTTTACATCTAAATCAATTTTTATAACAAATCTTCTTATTTTTTATTTTTTATTGCACATTTGGATTCCAACACCTACTATTTTTACTATTATGAGTTTTTCCCTTCAAAAATCCAAGTAAATCTTTTGAAATATTCTTAATATCACAAGCCACTTTTTCTCATATAATATTGGCATCCTCATACACAGACAGAATCTTAAGATCTAAAATCTTACTCTCAAAAATATTTTTTTAATATTCTTTAAATGTACCAATCTAATCCTAAAAAATCATTTTACTTTATTTTTTATTTTTTGTCCTTTTATCTTAAAGTCAAAAACTAATAATCGATGTTGGGTATATAAATTTTCACTCGGAATAACTTTACAATCTTTGCAATCTAAACGATCTAATTTTCTTATACGAAAATAATCAATCTGCGTTTTACTATATCCATTTTTATAAGTTATAAGATACTCATCTATTTTCTTAAAAAAGGTATTAGCTATTAAGAAATCATAAGCTAAAAAAAAAATCTAATATAGTCTTACCACCTTCATTTGTTGTTCCAAACTCATGGTCACCATGGATGCTTTTAAAAATTAAAATCATCTACCTATCTACCAACATGTCCATTTAAATCTCCGCCAATAAAAACTCTTTCTTCAAGAGGTATATTTTGTATTAATTCTTCTAAGTCATTCCAAAACTTTAATTTTGAACTCATATTCAAACCTAATTGAGGAGCATAAGCACTTATAATATTAACAATCTTAGCAACAACAACAATCTTTAAAACTATAATTATATCATCAATTCTGTTAATTTTTATAATATTATCCTTCAAACTCTTATCTATAATCACACCTACATCATTTCTAGTACGACTTCTACCCGAATACCATAGTTTATATCCTAAACTATTAATCTCCTTAGCTTTCTCTACAACCCATTTAGTTTCCTGAATGCACAGAATATTTATCTTCATGTGAATCATAATATATATTAATTCTATTAATTTTCCTGTAAGAGAGCCTATATTCTAAGTTCCTATTCTAATTTTAGTTTCATGAACTAGCTTCTTTGTCCACATTCGTCCTTGATGTAGGAACCCTTGCCTATTTATCACTGCACCATTTCCGGTGCAGCGGCCCTTGCACACTGTCACTGTATTCAGGCCATACAACGCATCGCTTTTAGGAGACGCCTTAGCATTAACATAATTTTTTAAAGGATTCATGTCATGATATTCAACAAGTTTTACGCTGGCTGTCGACTACCTAACGCAACCCTCCACTTTTCTCATCTAGGAGTTGGGACCTAGCAACGACAGTGTTAAAATTTCAAAATTAGATCAAGCAGAAAAAATCTCATGCCAAAAAACGTCATACATGAATTAGAATTCCCACATTTATAGATGGAAGAGATGATAAAATACTAACAAACTATTAACAAATAGTTAGCAAAATGCTAACAAATAAATAAAGGGATTTTTACATACATAACATCTTAAACATAGCTATTTACTTATCTCACACTCAAACTTAACTTTTTACATTTCTACCACCTAAATAGACGTATCCCGTCCCCGTCTTCTCCGTTAAAATACGCCATGACGAGAAATTCTGCAGCGCCTTCAGTTCGGGTCCCTTTGTTCTCCCGCTCAGCTAGGTATTCTCCTCTCCCCTTTAACGTTTCTTTTAGGTCTTCGAGAACGAGAGGTTGCGACAAGAGGTTCTGATTCAGCTTTAGTTCGCCTCTTTCGCTCGGCTAGGTATCCTCCTATCCATTTTACCGTATTTTTTTCATCTTCAAGAACAACACGCTGTTCGGCCTCCTCTTGATGTTTTCTTGTACATTAGAACGAATTTGTCATAATTTTGCCTGATCCGGGATTCTAACCCTCCCGCATCCACATCTCACTGGTTGCGAGCAGAGGTTCTGATTTTTGTTGCAGTTCGTCTCTCTCCCTCGATCGGCTAGGTATTTTCCTCTCCAATTTATCGTATGTTTTTCATCTTCGAGAACAGCGTGCTGTTGGACATCCTCTTGATGTTTTCTTGTAAAGTAGAACGAATTTTGAGTATTTTTGACTGATACGGGATTCTTACCCTCACGCATCCACATCTCCCGCCTTCTGGGAGGAAGCTTTTGAACAGGAAGCTCTTGAACGAAGCTTTGCGCCCAAATGCATATCTATATTGACTGATTTTCTTCCCAAATTGGTACATATTTGTAATAGTTGTTATTGCAGTTATTTGGAATATCAAAATGAAAACCAGCGAATGCATATATATGAGTTCAAATAGATGTTGTTGCAGTTATTTGATCTTTAATCTGAGTGTAAACTAGTGAATGCATATCTGTATTAGACGTTGAATACAAATTTTGTATTTGTTTTGTTATTGCAGTTATTTGGAATATCGGAGATGAGTTCGAGCCGCTCGACTCCCTCAATGAGAAGCCTAAACAATGCAATTTATTGTCGTTGTAATCTGCAATGCCAGATCTATACTTGCTACAAGGCTAACAATCGTGGAAGAAAATTCTTTAGATGCCCCCGAAATAGATCGGAAGATGACTGTAGATATTTTAAGTGGATTGATGATGAAAATGATGAACTACAAGATCTGAATCACTTAAGTAGTGGGAAAGCTGTTGAAGATCATAACAAGCATGCAGTTTCAGTTACACATGAGTTGCTTCAGATTAAATTCTTATTAGTTATCCTTATTTTACTTGTTGCTGTTATTGCCGTCAATTCGCTATCGAAGTCTTGTAATTGCAAATGAATGTAACTTTGAATCTTACAAAGAAACTCTTATGTAATATTTCTGTTTTAATGTAATATTTCTGTTTTAATGTAATATTTCTGTTCTTCATTGTAAGCTTCTGAGATCCTGTAGCTAATAGATGGATCCACTGTTCTTCAACATAAAGAAACTCTAATGTAATAAATCTGTTGTGCTTCTGTAAATATGAGATTCAGTTAGAAGAAAAAAAATGTGATCCAAAAACAGAGATCTGTAGCTAATAGATGGATCGACTTTCAACTGTATCGACGTTGAATTAAAGTTGGAGGACCCAAAAACAGAATTCTGTAGGTAATACAACCGTAAAGAATGCTGGTATACCCGAAAACAGAGAACCAAATCTACTACAAAAAACTGTTGCTAAAGCAGAAATCCAAAAGGCTGTAGCTATTACAACCAGAAATAAATGTTAGTATACCCAAAAACAGAGAACCAAAGCTAATACAACCAGAAATAAATGTTGGTATACCCAAAAACAGAGAACCAAAGCTAATACAACCAGAAATAAATGTTGGTATACCCAAAAACAGAGAACCATAGCTAATACAACCAGAAATAAATGTTGGTATACCCAAAAACAGAGATGTGATCCAACGTGAAATCAGAACTATAATGTGGACGGCGGCGTATATCCAATCTCGTTACCTTCCCCATTTAATGGATTTTTACAGGTACTTCTATGATGGCCGCTTAAATTACAACGACTATACCTGTGTCCAAGTTTCGTTTTCTTCCCTGTTTCTAAGAAATTTTTTATTCTCCTTTTTTTG
Organism: Dendrobium huoshanense; assembly: GCA_016618105.1. Taxonomy (NCBI): domain Eukaryota; kingdom Viridiplantae; phylum Streptophyta; class Magnoliopsida; order Asparagales; family Orchidaceae; genus Dendrobium; species Dendrobium huoshanense. The sequence goes on along the minus strand of CM028358.1, from coordinate 27,485,527 downwards.
GGTCTACCACGTGGTCTTAGTGAAAGTGGCGTTGTAACAACCTCCCCATCACTAACTGCAGCCCACATCTCCTTGCCAGGTAGGGTCGATATTGCACCCTCATATGCCAATTTGTACCTAATAATGTTAGAAAAATTTAGATAACCAATATGACACATAGATAGGAATGTTGTGTCAAGGATTTATGAATATACCTATACACATGGTAGTGATCATCAACATAGGTATACCATAAAGAATGCTGTGTAGTACCAATGAATACAGCACTGTGTATACAAGGTAGACCACTTTTTTGCCAAACTCCACATGTACAATCCTTCTTTTCTAGATCAACTGCGTGCCTTTCATGAAGACCCTCAACTTCAGCTTTCGTCAATGTTGACTGACGAATTATAAAATGCTCTTTCCTCGTTGTTATGTCCCTTATGTATTCTTCCACATGAGGCACTAGTTGACCTCTCCAAGAGGAGGAAATTACATTTCTTTGCAATCGTTGTTCCATAATCTTGCCTCTAATCATGTCGACCAAATCAACGACTGGCTTATTTCTAGCTTCTTCAACCCAAGCATTAAATGATTCTGACATGTTGTTTGTGTTGGAATGATTTTTAATGTGCTCTGAAAATGTGGCCTTAGACCACTTGCATGACAAAGAATTTAAATATGCATATACTTGTGAACTAATTTTGAAGATCTCCTCAAGTTTCATATGCCAAACATTTAGGTTATAAGTGTTTGATGCCGTCCAAACCAAATTTTGAAGTTTGATGCCATCTTCGCAACGAAATAATTTTTTAATATTCTTCCACAAGTGTCTCATACACACTCTATGCTCAGCATTTGGAAAAATAAGTTTTATAGCTTCGGCTAAGCCCTTCTCCATGTCAGACATGAAGGCTAAATGTTCAATTTCACTGGCAAAACTTTCAGACAAGTTCCTCAAGAACCACTCCCATGATTTCTTAGATTCTGATTCAGCAACAGCATATGCGATTGTGTACAAACCATTGTTTCCATCCAAGCAATTTGCGGATAGCAATACACCAAGATACTTCGATTTGAGGTGACAAGCATCTAGCCCAATTAAGAATCTACATCCAGCAATGAAACCTTCAATACATACTTTGAAGCTAACAAAGAATCTCTTAAATGCATTTCCTTTGCTTTCACACATGTATGTAATGTGAGATCCAGGATTCCTGTTAATTAACTCTGACCTTAGCATAGGCACCCATGTGTAGTTATCGTCGACAGAACCAAACATTACATCTCTTGCTAACTCTCTAGATCTCCAAATTTTCATATATGGCAATGATAACCCGTAAGTTGTCTCCAAGTTATTGCTAATATCTTTCGGTGTGATATCAGGATTTCTCTTGACAATGTCCTTGATTTCTTGAGCCACCCAACTAGTTGTAGCTTGCTTATTTCCTGCTCTATTGACCCCAGGGCATAAATGTGTTGATTCCATTTTTCTAACTTCAAAGGAATGACCATCACGACACAATGATGCACGTACTCTCCATGGACAACCTCTGTATGCGCAAGTAACTATAACTCTAGATTTGTCGCTCGCCTTAATCTTTATAGCATAATTCTTAAAAATTGCATCAGACCGTACTGCTTGCTTCAAAGTCTGGGCATTTTCAAACCGTGAACCAACACATAGATTGTTTGCCACATCAATTTGGGGTATAAAGAAATCATCGCACATATCATCTACAACAATATCATTATCTTCTCCAATTTCAGTTAACTGTTTCTCTACTTCAATTTGATTGTTTTGTGATTGGGAGATATCTTCTTCTTGATATTTCATTGCAACCGTCACCTCAATTCTATTCCTTTCATAAGAACCGCTAAGCATGTCAGCTACATCTGCATCAGTTGAAATCAATTTATAATTCTTCGGTGACGTCCCATTAACATGATAGTGCAAGTCGAAAGGTTGACTGCGAATCCAATGGCAGAGTGCTTGAACTCGTTCTTTTAACAAAATTAAATTGATTTCATCTCTGTGAAGCTTTAAGGTTTTCTGCTTTCCACCCACATACTTTGTTCGACTCTGACCATGCACTTCAATCCAATATCCACCAAATTTTAGGATAATGAAGCAGAAATTACTCATATCCATCTCTGTTATAGTGAATAAAAAGTGATTTAGTAACAATCTAAAAAATGGAATAAATGGATTAAAATGTAGACGCCATTACCCGAAATATGCATCTCAGTTTGTCGCAGAAAATATTAGTTCTACTGCTGTATTTGATGACATACAACTTGAAGCAATTGTTTTTCAAAGTGATAAACCTGAGATGAAAAATGATAAACCTGAGATCAAACATTGTTTTTCTACTGCTGTATTGATGCAGAAATATTTTTTTCTCAATTTGATGAACCCAAAACGAATCGTTTTTCTGCTCTAAGCAACAGAATTTTTTTTTTCAATTTGATAAACCCAAAACGAATCGCTCTGCTTTCGTTTATCAAAGACTAAGACCATCGCTGTTTTTCTTCCCTAAGCAACAATGGAAGATTACATTCAAAACTTTGCACCTGAAAGCCTTCACGCGAAAGAAATATTCGTCTGTGAACAACGCGTCGTTGAAGCAGAGAGCGTAGATGGCGTATTTTGGCAGAGGCGAGGCGAGGCGAGGCGACGAACGGGCGATGTTTTGGGAGCAAATTATCACGCGGGAAATATAAGCGGCTCAGCGTAGATGGCGTATTTTAACGGAGAAGACGGGGACGGGATACGTCTATTTAGGTGGTCGAAATGTAAAAAGTTAAGTTTGAGTGTGAGATAAGTAAATAGCTATGTTTAAGATGTTATGTATGTAAAAATCCCATAAATAAAATACCACCAAACAAACAAGCTAGTAATAAATTAACAAAATGCTAACAAACTACTAATAACTTGCAAACAACATATTAACAAACTGCTAATAAATTGCTAATAAGTTAAATGATAATGATTAGAATAATTATAATAAAATAATAAAATAGGTACAAAAATTACTCAAATATCTAAAACAAAATAAAAAAAATCAGAATTTACATCCACACCACAATGTATATGTTGGCTTTGAATTGATTTTTTTTTCTAGGTCACAATAGCTATATTCACCACAAGTCTAAATCCAGTTCTCACTCACAATAAACTCCTACATTATACGAAGCAAAAAAGGAAACGAAATTCCCTTTATGTAAGCAAGTCCCATGGGATACAACATCTTTGTGCAAAGGACTATTATATACAGGAGATGGTAAGTTTATCACCAATATTATCAATAGGAAAATCAAAGATGCACATGGTGATACAGGAAAAATCTGCTATGACTCGTAAACAAAAAAAGTCCAAAGGCTATGAGAAAGAAATAGATATTACACTGGCTGAGATGCAGCTAATGAGACTTCGCCATGAGAGTAAAGATACAAATAAGCTGTCATACTTGTTGGAACCATTATGGCCATCCATGTTGCACACTGCACAAGCAAATCAGGCAACATTGTACCTTATTAACATTTATATTTTCTGTCCAGAAAATAGAGCAGGTCATTACCTTGATCTGATGCTATCATTAATGTATTTAAAATTGGGTCAAAGCCAATAATATGAAGCAGGAAATAAGAGATAAAGGTAAGAGTGAGCATGAATGCAAAATAACAAATTTAAAAAAAGATTTTGTTAATTTGTGGATCATTAACAGAAATAGCCATTAAAGTTTAACAGGAGGATCTGAGACAAAAGCTTCTCATCAATGATGGCAACATGTTAGCACAACTATTTAAACATCACAAGTTTAAAAGGAAATACATCCATCTAGATGGCACAAAATTGCCAGCAAGACCATATTTTTCAATTTGGATAAAGAGCACGAAATAGAAAATAAGCAGTATGTTTATGTTACTGTCACATGCAAGTTTCAAATCAGAAAGGTTGGAAGAGAAAAACAGAAGTGAGCCAACCTAATTCAGATCGGAATATGATGCATATAGACAAAAACTAAACACATACCAAAGACAGAAAGATACGAATGCTGATAAATTAAACCGTCATGGTTGATAATATCAAACTCTGGAGCTTTTCATGCAGACTTTCCATTGATTTTGAAATAAACATTACATGCCTTACCGGGTTTCCATGATAGTAGCAAATCAAATTACTTAGTCAGTGTGGAGTATCAAAAACCAATGTAGCATGCTTCATGCATAACTAAATTTGAAGTTGCATCCCACCCTAATGTGCATTAGTAACACTCCCAGAGTTAATTTTCCACAACTAACTTAGAAGAAACTCATGAGTATCATTAAATGCCAAGAGATACAAATAGAATTGCAGGCCTTTAATGAGATACAATACAAAGAAGTGGATTAGATAATCACACTGTAGAAAATTGCTGTCCGCGTTAAAGCCCCATGCCAAGTGCAAAAAGCAGTAAGCGCTACAGTTAATCGACGTCAGTTAAACTCTAGTCTGTCACAGACTTGGTCAGAAAAAAAAAAGGTTTCACGCATATTGGTTAACTAAATTATAACTATGCAACTCTCGCAGATGATATCTCCTCTCACGTGTTATTTAACCTAGTATTTTCAGCTACTTTGATCTTTGCTATCTCTGTTTACAACCCCGTCTCACAATTTTCTGTTGCTCTTCCAAACATCGCACAGATAGCCTACTATCTCTTGAACATGCTCTTTGTAGGTATTGCCCCTTGAGAAAATATGGGAATCCATGTTGCCCTCAATGATGTTTAAGACTATGCAGGATGTTGGCCTGCTAGAGTTGGGAACAGATGATAGGCTTTCCAGTTTGCCTGGCATCTCTCTCCCAGTCAGCTATTCTCACACATGTAATCTATGACGTGCAAGCACGGCCTCAATAACACGGCATAAGATTAAAAAATAGAATGTAAAAGTTATAGACATAATGTTGAATTTTATAAATTATCAATATAGAGTTACGTAATTTATAGTATTTCTGTTAGACCGGTTCATTGGACCGGTCCAGCCGGTCCACGCGGGACCGGCCCAAATGCGAAAGGGGCAGAATGTCTCCGCCTCCTGCTGTTGTCGCACACGCCGCAGGAGCTGACGGAGCTTTTTAGGAAGGATTTTTGAGGGATTTGGGAGGGAAATTTGAATGCAGGGACTGTTAAGGGATTTCCTTTTGATTTGTATGCATTAAAAACTTTGTTTTCAAGGGTTAGGGCATCTTGAATTTGGCGATCTCTTAGATTTAGGTTTCCTTTGGGCTCTAGCGACGTCTAGAGATTTGGGAGAGATCGATCCTCCTCTCGAATTGAAAATCAATTGTATCTTGTTTGTTTTTCTTCTGTTAGTTAATTTCTTGCAATAAAATCTACCGTTTTCCCTTATTTTCATTGCATTTTAGAAGAGTTTCTCGCTGTTTCTACGAAGATGGATAGGAAATACTTGAGATCTACAAATGTTTCCTATCAAATTGGTATTAGAGCACGTACATCGAAGGGGAACCAATGGCCAGAAGAAAAGATGAAGTTTTGGAGGGAAAACTTGGGCAACTCAAAGCAGATTTTGAAGAAAAGATGGCTGGTTTTCAAAGTCAAATTGCATCCGTTAATGAAAAGATGGAGGAAAAGTTCACCGTGATGAAAGACATGTTGAAGAAATTGCTTGAAGCCAAAATCAAACCTGTGACATCAGAAGCAAAGGAAACAACCGACAGCCATGGAAGAGATGGGAACCCTAACATGTCAAGGGAAAGGGAAAAGCCATAAGTGGAGATCCTGGAGGGAGAAGATGGAATGCCTCCTCTAGAACAACTTTCTAGGAAGGAGATGAGCATTGACTATACAAGAAGGGGTGCTGAATTTGTAAGGAGATGGAATGATTTCGATCGTCGGGTGCTGATTTTGAAAGAAGAAGAGAGGATTTTGATGAATGATTTGGGTATGATTGTCAGAGGGAATATCGTGACAATTGGGGAGCACCTCCACTTCGAGGAATGAGAGGTTATGGAGGATTTAGGGGAAACGGGTGTGACCCGAGGGTGAGGAAATTGAAGATGTCAATCTTTGAGAGGATGATGTGCATGGGTGGATCTACAAGGTAGAAAAGATATTTCACCGTCAATGGGCTGACAGAGGAGAAGAGATTGATGCCGACGGACCTATTTTTAGAAGGGAAGGCTTTGTCTTGGTATCAGTGGAGGGACATGTAACGACCCATGCGGAGTTGGAGAGAGTTCAAGATTGTTTGGTAGAACGTTTCCGAATGGGCACGGGAGGAGACTTCTACGAGCAGTTCTTCGCCTTGACACAGGAGGGTTCAGTGACGGGGTACTGAGAGATATTTGAGTACCTTGCTAGCCGATTGAACCGTCTTTCTGAGACAGTGCTAGAGGGAAACTTCATGAAGGGGTTGACACCAGAGATCCGAGCAGCGATTAGAGTAATGAGGTCTCGTGACTTAGGAAAGGCTATGGAGCTAGCTCAATTGGTAGAAGATCAGAGGCACCTAGAGAGAGATATGGGAGGCGGCAGCTCAGGAGGCTCGTATAGGATGACCACCACTTTATTGAAATCTAAGGAGCCAACACCGGATACTCTTCGGGGGACTTCGAAGGAAAAGACTGTAGGAGGAAGACCTGGGGACAACTTCAAGAATCTCACAGAAACAGAATTACATGAGAAGAGGGCGAAGGGCCTCTGTTTTAGATGTGACAAGAGGTATACACCGGGGCACAGATGTAAGGACCGAACTCTTCAGGTTCTTACCGTTTGTGATAAAGAAGGAATGGAGGGTGTCATCTTTCTATCTTTGCAGACAAAGTGGATCTTTGAGAGGGGAGTATTGTTAGACCGGTCCACGGGGGACCGGCCCAAACGTGAACTGGGCGGAACGCCTCCGCCTCCAACTGTTGCCGCACGCGACGCAGAAGTTAACTGAGCTTTTTATGAAGGATTTTTGAGGGATTTGGGAGAGAAATTTGAATGTAGGGACTGTTTAGGGATTTCCTTTTAATTTGTATGCATTAAAGACTTTGTTTTCCTAGGGTTAGGGCATCTTGAATTTGGCTGAAATTTAAAATCTCTTAGATTTAGGTTTCCTTTGGGCTCTAGCGACGTCTAGAAATTTGGGAGATAACGATCCTCCTCACAAATTAAAGATCAATTGTATCTTGTTTGTTTTTCTTCTGTTAGTTGATTTCTTGCAATAAAATATATTATTTTCCCTTATTTTCATTGGATTTTGGAAGAGTTTCTCGTTGTTTTTATGAAAATTGATAGGAAATACTTGAGATCTAAAAGCGTTTCCTATCAATTTCCTCCTAAAGTCTTCAAAACGTTAAGTATAATATTATATGCATATACTAAAAAGAAACTTAATAATAACAAAAGAAAAATAAATAATATCAATAATAAGAAATGCTTTATCACATGTGATAATTGGCATTTGTTAATTACAATCATATTTGCATGTGTATTAATATCACACGAGCTGGCAAACCCCCATGTGCATGTTGAGCTGGGTCTAACTCATGTCATAGTTTAATTTTCACATGAAATACTTCCTAAAGTGTGTCGGCATTTGTCAGGAACTCGTAAGGTATTTGAAGTGTTTGTGCTTTCTACAATGTATTTGGAGGGATTGGTCCTTTGAGACCGATAGGGTTCCTTTATGCGACTAGACACTAATTGACCATTCAACTTGCTGGACAACACGAATTGATGAGTAGGGGAATGCTAATTTGCACAAACTTTGAGGAACTATGAAACACCAATTTCAGCATCTTTATTTTCTTGCATCACTTCATAGGGAGAAAATAATGAAGGCATGAAATTTTGAAATCTTTTTTTATTAACCGTTTTTTTGTAGTTTGCATTCACTTTAGAGTTATCCTGATTCTCCACTCAAAATTTGCACTTACTGTTAGCCTGATGTTAGATGCTTTGCTTGATTTCAGAACTTTGGTAGGTTTTTTGTTTATATTTTTCTTTGATTATCTGGACAAAACCTGATACCTCCAAGAGTTATATATTCTTCATACCCACTTTTAAGATTTCTCTTGTTTAATTCGGTGTATCTTTATGAATGTTTCACAAGTTCTAGAGGTAGTTTGAGAGGTGTGGAGCAAAGTAACTTCAATGAAAATAAACCAAAGCCATTGCTTTATCCTAATCCTCCTAAGTCATAACTCAACTCAATGAAGGCTCCAAAAATTTTACCAAGCACTTCTAAGAGAGTTTGATGTCCAAGTTAAATTTTAGAAAGCAGTTTAAATTGTAGATAAGACATTACCTAAATTTTTGCTCTCATTACAAATACTTTATGATATGATTCTAGATTTCTCATAGGCACAAGCCCCTAGGGTTAATTACGCTTCCTGATGATGAAAGAAAACTTCAAATAAAGTCTAGTCGTTAGGCGCTACACGCATGGCATATAATAACAACATCACAATTTTGAAAAGGAGAAAATTTACCACCTTGTACTTAAATGAATGGCAAGGGAAATGAAAACGAACCTGATCAAGGTCTTGTAATTTTGTCGTCCTTGGTTGTTGTGAATGCTAGTTTATTTAGTCAATGGAGATAGTTGACTCAACCAAACTAAAGGATTCTTGTTAGCCGTCATGGGTTGTGTCGTCTAATGAAACCTTATAGACTTGGTAGATGTTTGTTTAAAGGGAGAAGTTTAAGTCGATTTCAGCAAATAAATAACTTTGCACCCAATCAAGTGCACTCCATAATTCACCTCTCAGGGAATTTGTGGTCATTGGAAAACTTGCAGGCTTTGATCGTCATTGTATAATTTAATGCGATCATTGTGAAGCAAAATCACTCGGTTAAAGGGCGTGGATCATAAATGTTATTCAGTAGCGTCATTTAGCAACAAAATCACCCGATTAGAGAACACATGTTACATCTTTATTGATAGAAGATCTTTTTAGAGTGATCATAATAATATTTTTGATATGACAATAGCACTTTATGAGTTGAGGTTAATCCTAAATTTATCATCCAAAATAAACTATTTTAGAAGATGGATGGATTGTTGTTTTTAGCTTTAAAATTTTTCTTGAAATATTTTTAGGATTCATAGCTTATTTATTTTATATTTATGTCCAAAGTTTGGCTCAAAATAATTTATGCCAAAGAGGACATCTGATATTAAGATCCCCTTCGATTGAGATCTTATGTCAACTCGGACATCATTGGGGTTGGATTGTTAGAATTATTCACACTTGTAGCTTGAAAAACTTATTTTTAAAAGTAGACCCCTCCGGCTATGAGGTATAGTGACCACACCCATCATAGGGGTTCATGTCTTGTCGACTCTATTATTTGGAAAAAAAATGGAGGATTGGACTTGAAATTTGAGGCTTACGGCCTTACCCTACGAGCAAGGTGGCCCGCTCTAGACTATAATGCATTTATGTTGACGAACTTGATTTCTGAAAGAGAAAGCTTGTAAATGTTGAAATGGTTACATGCTTTTTATAGCTATTGCATGCTTCTTGAGGTAAGAGATTTTTAATTCAACTTATTTTCAATTTGCACAAAAATCTCAAACTTTAATTTAAAGTGATTAGCATGTTTGTCAAAGCATATGCCACCTAGAAGAATTGATTTTAGACAGCTTAATACATCATTTGAATCATGCCCTAAGGTGTTTTTGCATACTGCACTTATATGTTTCTCAACACATTTGAATGATGCACTTGCACACTATTCAAAGCACTTGCATGGTACATTTTCATATTTTTTATGCATTTACACAATGCATTTGTACGATTCTTTATGCATTTGCATGATTCTTTATGCATTTGCATGATTCTTTATGTATTTGCGCAATGCACTTGCACACTTTTTTATGCATTAGCACAATGCACTTGCACACTTTTTTATGCATCTGCATGATGCACTTGAATCTTTTTAATAGCAATTACATGATATATTTGCACCATTTTCAGTGCACTTGCATGCTTTCCATTATATTTGTATGGCTTTCAAGATATTATATTTGAGTTGAGGAGAAAGTACACACATTTTAATGGATTTGACTTTATTTAAGAGTTTATCATCAACCAAATATCATCACCCAACCATTTCTATCTAACTATCGTTGTCCGGCCCATCACAACCCATTCACCATTACACAACTATTATCGTTTGATATCATCATCCAACCATAACTACCAGACCATCATAGTCCATTCACCATCACACGACCATTTGCAAAAGTAAGGCATAAAGCGTCAATGATGCCGAACAATTTTATTGCATGGTGATCATTTCAATGAAATTCAATGTAAGAGGCTTCCACATAAGAAAAGTACTAAATTAAATGAAAGATTCATGCAATAACATGAAATTCAGATATTCACTATCAGCGATGGAGCTTGTGAAGCTAGAGAAAGTGAAAGAGAAACTCCAAATAATTTTATTTCAGTAGTTTCAAACAAAACGTGATGCTGCAATTGATATAAGAATAAATGCGAAATTGCATCTAGTTGTAGCATGTGAGTTCAATATGGCCTCGCCTAGAAGTCAATATTAAATAATTTCTAATGTTATGACATATAGAACGGAGTTCAAACATCATCAAAAAATATTATGCATGAATGCAAAAGGAATATATGGATTAATGAAATCACCAAGTACAAATACCTTCAAAATTTCCCGGTGTGTAAGATAATTGTTGTTTAGGTCAAATACTTTTGAGTAGCTCACTGATGATTGACCGAAAACCCATAAGTTCACTCCCCAAAGGAATACCGTAAATGTCTGCAACATAAAAATCATTAAACAGCATGGATGGGAAGGGGAACAAGTTAAGCAAAGTGCCAGAACAAATGGCACTCACCACAAGAAGAAGAGGATTATAATAAAGAAATGCCTCATACAGGAATAAATCTTGAAGATCAGCACTCATTCTCATAACAGAATCCCAACTAATCTGCATCATAGGAAATATGAGCATCTTAATTATCTCAGATAGCAGTTGATCCTTTTTCTACAAATTTAATTTTGTTTAACAAAATATTTCTTATAAATTATAGGATAAAATGTATTGAACAAACCTTGCAACAGCTAATTCCCCATACAAGGAAAAGAAGAACCTGGCAATAACAAATTTATAAATCATTCAATAAGCCTAAAAATGATGGAACTCCAGCAGTTCATATATGAAATTTTTAAGAAAAGCAAAAAAAGTGCAATATAAATAGAAAGCACTTAAGCTAATGTATACTGTGCTAATGTACACTTAATCAACCAGAAAAAAATAATAGGAACTCAACTAATGTACAGATAAAGAAGTATGAGGTTATGGATTTTTCTTCTCCAAATTAATCAGATTATCAAATTTAATGGTTTCCACTCTCAGAAATGAAAAACTAAGATGCATTCCTTAACATCAAGGAATAAAATAGTTGTCCAATCTCGAGTATTCTTCAACCAGGATATAAAAAGCAATTGATCGAATAAGTAAAGTCATATAGAAATTATCACAAAATGGCTCTGCAGTTATCACTTTGTTAGCTAAGAATGCACAACAGTTGGTTACAACTCGGCTAGTAACAACACCATATGAAAGCAAACAGATAAGTTAAAATCTGCAACATCCCTCAGACAAAAGTGCCAACTGAAAGTGGGAAGAAGCAAACATTCATATAGATGGAAAAATAATAACCTTTAATCTCCATAAGAGGACAGGAGATGGTGTAATGGCAGCACCATGGATCAGTACATTCCCACTTTTCAAGTCCATCATCTCAACTGATAAAGGTAAACCTTCTCCTTCACTTGTTTCAGCCAAACCTTAGCATACATTTGGATCAGACATTCCAATGGAAAATAACTGCATAATTCACATAGAAAACAATGATTCTCAATTACACCATCCAATTACCTTGTTCCGAAAGAGCAGGTTTACCACCTGCGCGGCGGAGTACAGGACTGTTTATGGAGGCTGGCAACGAAGCTCCAGACATAACATTCAACAGAATCCTTAACTTGTAAATTTACTTTCCATCCAACAAGGTCTGTGAATACAAACCAAATATCAAGTAATTTCAAAAAGTAGTGCATAATTTATAAAAGAACGTTTACGGGAAGTTAACCTTATTTAAATTCATGGGCAGAATTTAATCTAAGTGGTCAAAAAGAGGCGTGCAAATCTAAGATGCTTTTAAGGGTTGTTTGGTTAAATGTATTAAAATTCAAGAGTTGTAGAAATGCAAAACAAAAGAAATGTAAATTGTTTTTATTCAGGAGTTATTTGGTTGGAGGCAAGTCAAATTTCTCTTTCTTTTTAATTTGATTGAGTGCATATCAAATTCTATGAAATAAATTTAGAAGTCAAGAGGATTGCTGAACAAATGCACAAAAAAGTAATCAATATGCCTTCATGCCCATTGAAGAATACGTCTGCAAAAGAAGAGAACGGCAAAGGTTCCCTTGTCGAGAACATGAAAGCCATTAGCCCTAGTCTCTCCATTCAGAATAAGCTTACACTAATTACCACTCACCCCAACCTTCACTAAAAGCAATTATATTACAATCCAGGATAAAAATCTAAGGTTACTAGATGAGGCCTACTTCCAACGTTAAATTCTCCTTATGAACCCAAACTCTCCAACAGAACAGAGCATGAATCAATCCCAGACCTTAAGAATTATATAGATTTACAATGAATAAACCAACACCCACAAGCAATGAAAGAAACCCAGAAAGACAATCCAAGTCCAAAGATTCATTCTAAACCTGAAATTTTTAATTAAATTTCAAAAACACAAGCCACTCCAACCTGGAAACAGTAGAGGAAACAAAGAAGAACTGATATCCTATGTTCGATAACCAGAACGTAGCGCTACCTCTGAAATAGAGATAAAAAAAGCACCACAAAAATATCAACATCCAGCCCTCAGCCCTTTCCCTTGACGCTTTCACTCTAGTGCTCCGGCTTTCAGCTATAAGGCATGCGCAACCTCCGGCAGGATGGCAGTGGCAGGGAACCAGGATCATCGACGAGTGCGGCGAAGGCAATGAAATAGCGAGCGGAGGTTCGCTACAAGGAGGGAGTCAGGCGCGATGGTCACATTAAGGGGCTGTTTGGTAGAATGTAGGATTTCATTTAAGTAGGATTTTGTAAATCCTCCAAATCCTGGATTTACAAAATCCTGAGGGGTTAAATCCTGAAAAATGTTTGGTAGCATTCATGATAAATCTAGTTAAACCCTGTGTAACTGTTTGGCTATAAAACAGGATTTATCCAAGGGATTCTTACTCTAGCGGCTGGATTTCGTAAATCCAGCAAAATATAGGATTTCCGAAATCCGGATTTCGCTCGAATCGGCGGAATTTTCCGTCTATCCCGGATTTCACTTGCCGTGAGATTTGGTTTTTCATTTTAGGCCGTTTGGCTGGATTTCGCTCAAATTCGCCTCAAATCGGGCCAAAATCCTGCTACCAAACAGCCCCCTTAAATCCTGTTGCCAAATACCGCAACAGGATTTATGCGAAATCCTTCCAAACAGGATTTAAGCAGCCCGTAGAACTCACGGCGTAATAAATCCTCCACTTCCCTTTTTCTCTGTAAATCCGAGATTTACTAAATCCCGGAGTTCGGTGGATTTACGGTATTTGACTGAAGAAGCGCGCGAAAAGGAGAAAGATCGTTACCTTCACAGCCAGCGGGCTCCCGTCGCTACTTCCGATCCAACAGGAAGAACGACGAACTGGACCGAAGGTCCTCGAAGGAAGCGACGAAGGCTTTTAGCAGACTCGTTCAAAACCCTCTCGCGCGAAGAAAAGAAATGGAGAAGAGAAAAGCAAACTAGAAATGACTGATCGAATTATCGAAAGAGAAAAAGACTGTAATTCTACGTAAGTTACTTAATATAAATATTTAAAATTAAGCTAATTAATATCCCTAAGTTATAATATTACTCAAATTACTGAATTAGATAATTAATATTCAAAATAATAATTATATTATTAGTTAATTTATTTAATAATTAAATTAACTTTTAATTATATTATTTATAATAATAATTTAAATAAAATAAATAGATTGTATTAAAAATATATATTAAATTAAAATTTTTAATAAAATAACTACCTTAAATCTTGAATTAGATTACCCGAAAATTTCAATTTAATATTGATACGTCGTCAAAAAATTATCTTAATCGGGCGCGAATCTCGATGCAAAATCAAATTGGAAACTACAAAAATTAATTCGGAGACCATCCAAACTCCGATTTCAGCAAACTTACAGTCAGACTGAGCGTCTCAGAAATACGAACCCAACGACACCAAATTCAACTCGATCCGAGCCCAAATGGGTCTGAATCATGGACCCGAAGCGCTGTTGGAAGGTTCAAACCGCAATTTGAGATACCAAACGGTCTTCGATTTTAACGAGCTTATACTCGAATCGAACGGCTCGACGAGACGAATCCAACGAGCCCAAGATCGCCGAATTCCGACATTTCTAAGATCTTCAAATGTCCAACGAACGGTGTACGATTGTAGGATTCAAGATCAACCGTCCATTCAACCACTCCCAACTAACCCTTGATCCTCCACCTATTTACGGGCTATGTCATTCCCAAAATCTATAAATAGAGCCCCCTCTTCTCTTGAAAGAGGACCCCCGGAGCTTAAGGAAAAAAGAGAGAGATCGGAGATCGCTCTTACTCCTTAGCCTCCTCGACCACCGCCGGAGTTTCGCCGGACCACCGCCGGACCACCACCTAACGCCGTCACTCCGCCGGACCACCGCCTAACGCCGTCACTCCGCCGGACCACCACCTGACGCCCTGTGCTCCGCCGGACCACCGCCTAACGCCGTCACTCCGCCGGACCACCACCTGACGCCCTGTACTCCACCGCACCACTTGACGCCCTGTGCTCCACCGGACCACCGCCTAACGCCGTCACTCCGCCAGACCACCACCTGACACCCTGTGCTCCACCGGATCATCACCTAACACCGTCGCTCCGCCGGATCATCACCGGTCGCTCTACGCTCTGCCAGTCTTTCACTTGAAGCTCTCATCTGGACCATCGCCTAACGCCGTCACTCCGCCGGACCACCACCTGACGCCCTGTGCTCCGCCGGACCACCGCCTAACGCCGTCACTCCGCCGGACCACCACCTGACGCCCTGTACTCCACCGAACCACCACTTGACGCCCTGTGCTCCACCGGACCACCGCCTAACGCCGTCACTCCGCCAGACCACCACCTGACACCCTGTGCTCCACCGGATCATCACCTAACACCGTCGCTCCGCCGGATCATCACCGGTCGCTCTACGCTCTGCCAGTCTTTCACTTGAAGCTCTCATCTTTGCCAGGCCATCATTGAAGATTCTCACATTTTGTCAGACCTTCATCTGAGGCCCGAAGTTTCTGCCTTATCATCATCTAAGGCCTAAAGTACTGCCAGACCATTACTTGACACTCGGACTTCTATTGTACAATTGCTACTTGTAATCTGATCGTCCTTAGAGACAAATCAGTCAATTGTAACCAACTCAAGTTCTAGTGCAATCTTTTCAACTGGGCTAGGCCCCGTGGTTTTTCCCCTTTCAAGGGTTTTCCACGTAAAAAATCTTGTGTTCTCTGTGTGTGAACTGGATATCCGTATAACGCTAAGACGAACAATTAAAACTCTATCGCCGCGTATATTCTAGTCCACAACAAATATAATTTAACATTTATATTGCCAAATAAGTCTCAGGATTTAACTTTAATATAATTTATTAATCTGGAATTCCATAATTTACTAAATCTATTAATATTAAATCCTGCTTATTGCCAACCAGCCCCTAATGTTTTTTAGATAAAACATAAGATTCCTCAGGAATTCCAGATAAATTAAAAAAAAAATTTACACCTAGGACTTTTATAAATTTTATAACTTATCAATAAATAATAATTTACTTATTATGTTACATTCAAACTTTTAAATAATATCAATGACATCATTAAAATATAAATTTAAATATAATTGAGATATTAATATATTATAACAAAATATAAATTTTAGATACTAAATATATATAAATTTGCTGTATATGTAGATAAATCCTCAAAAAAAAAACTATTTCTTTTACTTACATATTTAAATTTAAAATTATATATCTATTTTAATTTCATTCCATATTTGCAACTAGAAAACTCTTAAAGATTGTTTGGTAGCAAATTTTGAGTAGGATTAAATAAAATTTAATGTAAATTTTGACAAAATAATTTTTAAGGTAAGTAGATCTTATTGTCAAGTGAAACATCATTTTACTATTTTGATGTCGCGTTAATTTTTATGTAAGCCTATCACAAGCTCAACTAATTTGTTGTTTGACATCCCATTCACAATAAATGGTGGCGATCATACCGTCATCGATAAGGCTGTAGGGTTGTAGGGGAACTTATGATTAAATTTAACCACAAACTCTTACACTTTTTTTTTTTTATAAAACCTGTGGAGGGGCATACATGTTGAATAAAAGGGAAATTACAAGTCCTTAAAGATCCATAAGCTCAACAAAAAATACAGCCATTAAAGTAAAACCTAAGAGCTATGGGATCTACTAATTACAATTAAACAAGAGAATATAAATAAATAAAGCCATCCCAAGGACCGAACCAGCCAAAGAGGCAGCAACCTGCATCCAGCAAATCCACAGCAAGCAGGAAACCCACCATAAGCCCAGCAGTCAATCGTCACAACCAGAATAAAAAGCCACCCAAATCCGAAAACCAAATATCCAAAAAATGGCACCACAATAACAATATGCACAAAACAAAAGAAGAGGAACTACACCACAATAAAAGAAGAAACCACCACTAGCCATATAAAATACCACACAACCCAACACCCCAAGGCCCAAAGCAACAGCCACCAAGCCAAACACAAAACACTGTTTCTTGGCTTTCATCTTCCTTTGACTACCCACCCGAACGAAAGTATTACGCAAACCACCAACCTTTTCAAACACTTCCTCTTCATCACCTTCAAAAGGAGAAGATGAAGAACATTCAAGCCAGAAGGAGAAGATGAAGAACATTCAAGTCAATCCATTTGCGCCTTAACAATTGCGCCACCACCCAAATAGGCCTTATCCGACCTCAACATAACTTGAGACAGAAGAACATTAAATGAAACAAGATCAACAGGAACATCAACCAGAGTTTCACCACAAACACTCCCCACAATAAGAGGAAGAAAAACTGGTGCATTTTGATTCAAATGGCCAGCAGAGCTTTCTAAATCACCAAACGTATCCTTAGCCACCAACTCAAGATCTTGACAAAACATCTTCTCTATTCCACCAACGATACCCTCCTCGCTATGAGCCAAAGCAATAATACAATCCTCCACCACACCCTCACTAATCAAATTAACATCAGCATTCTCAAGGACAACCACATTAGGAGAAACCAAATTATCTTTATTAAGGCAAACATCATCACCCTCAATCAATGTAGTCATATTCTCTTGCTCCCCAACATTAATACCAATGGGATCACACCCATCGGCATCAATGGAAACAAGAGGAACACCATCAGCACATTGATCCACCACAATCAATGGTGGATTAACACCAACCTCATGAGAAGAATGAGCACCAACCGAAACTCCCTCCCCCACAGGAGTGCAACCAACCAAATTAGGAAATAAAATCAGGCAAACATCTCTCAAACGAGCCAAAGATTTACAATGGGAGTAATACGGGGAACACTTTCATCTCCACAGATTGAATGTACCCCACAGAATCATAGCCAAGCCACACTTGATTAGGATAATGTTTAGTAATATCTAATTCACAAACTCATACACATATTCGAACACATTAGGCCACGAATCCAAAACTTTATTGTTAAAGCTAAAGCACCCAATCACCTCTAAGTTATCATTGACATCAATTAGGAAGAGGGCTTGGCATCAACCTCCGAGTTCTTTAGTGTCCATAATTTTTTAAAAAAAATTTACATACATAACACTTAAAAGTTAAAATTATTTTAAGTACATATCTAACACCTAAATTATACCATTTACTTTTCTACCACCCAAATACCATTCCAGTGATTTTAACTCTCGTCAAAACCCCACCTCGACCTTTCCGATGGACATGCAATTCAGCGAACGGAAGAAAGAGGATCGCATGCTTGAATGGATTGCACTCAGGCTCTAAAGCTTCGTTTGTTCGTTCCTTTCTCCGACTCTCTGGTTTTGCTTGCTCAACAAAATGAATTGCACGCAATCCCTGGTTTGCCTACTCTTTGGATCGCACAAACATAAAGATATCGCAGGTCTCCCGTCCTCTCTCTTGTTTTATTAGAAAGCACGGACATAACTCATAAAAACTTGGTACCATCCGCCTCTTTCTCCCATTTGCTAAAGATGAATCACACATCCACTGGAAAGGTTAGGGTGGGGTTTTAACGGGAGTTAACGAAGTGGTATTTTAGATGAGTGGAATGATATTTAGATGATATAAAAGTAAATAGTATAGTTTAGGTGTTAGGTATGCAATTACAATAATTTTAGGTATTATGTATGTAAAAACCTCTTTTTTTTTTTTTTTTTTTTTTTCTTGCTGAGCCAATCCTCGAAATATTTTTAGGTTGCTAGTGTTAGAAAGTTGTAAATATCGGACACTAACATGGAGGAATTACCACAGCTTTGGGCATAAATTTGGAAGTAAGATTTGATTTAGGTGTTGATTGGTTGAAATACAAAGTGTTGTAAAGTAATACAACTACATGGATTATGTAAATCTAAGTTTTTGATTGGATGAAAAAGAAATATTAAGTAAAATAAATATAGTGTAAATTATTTTAGTTTATTTTTGAAATAAACTTGCTCAATTTTGATCGAGAACCGTTAACAACATAAGCAACATAACTTTATTGCCGCCCGCCGCTCAACACTGTTTACGCCCAACACCGTCTTCGCCCATCGCTATTGCCAGTCACTGCCGCCACAGCCACCAGCACCCATCGTAGGTCGCCGGCGGCCACCACCACCATCGCTGTCATCGCCACCCGCCGCCAGCCACTATATTTAGACTTCACACTATACTTCTACAAAAACATTCACTTGCATTTACTTTACAATTATCTAAACAACTTCAAAATATTTATTTTACAATGTATTTTTTTAAACTACATTCATTTTTTATCCAACCAAATAACCCCTTATACTATAAGGTAGAGGGCAAAAAGAGAGCGTAGTAAGAAAATTAGAATCTTTCCTTGGAGATCTTCATAGTATGAAGGAGATGAGGTCTTAGCTGAGCTAAGATTTCAAGTAATAGAGGGCAAAATAATTTAACTCAAAAGATAAAGAGAGTTGAACTTGAAGAAACTTTAAGAGTTAAATTTTGAAATTATACACAGTATAAGAATCTAGAGGGGGCCAGATCTACAGAGCTGCGTTAGGGGTCCCAAGACGTTTTGATCAATTATCTAGATAGGAATTTACTTGGAAGTTCTATTTAAATCGCAAATTCCGAAAAAAACTGCCAATTTATTGCAGTAAACACCACAAAATTTATTAATCCATGTGCGTTGACAAACTTGAAGGTTTAATGAATTTAGGTATTTGGATCAGTTAATCTGGGGAAAATAGAGAATCGAAGAACAATTTGCCATAGAATAGACTGAGAAAAGAAAGAATCAGACCTCCCACCTCGGACTCAGCAGCAGAGAGACAATATGCGCAATAAATTTAGATCATAAGAGACTCTCTTCCGAATTCCGCCTCGGGATAGAGCTGATCGAGTGGCTAGCTGAAGAAGGAGATCGGCAAGCATTAATCGAGAAAGATAGAGGAGAAACGTCGTTCCGAAGGAAAGGAAGACCGTAACCTAGATCCGAAGCATTACCCTAATCGCATTTGAAAACAAAGATTTAACAAAGAAGAAAAAATAAGCCTTTTGTTTTGTTATTATATTAGAATTAAACGTGTCTGGTTTGTAATTAATATAGCATACTAATACCATCTCCCTAATTCTCCTTCATATTTCCACTCTCCTATAAGGACGAAATTATTACTTGCAGTCAATCAATCAGAACTGATCAATTAAAACGTGTCACGTTATTAATTTACTGTGTATCATTACCGCTAGGTATCAAGTGATGTGATGCGTCATGATTGACCTATGAATGACGTCTGTTGACCACAAGCAATAATTTCTTCTTACAAAGAGGAAATATAATAAATGAAGAATATAATTACCTTTATATGTGGGTTCAAATTATCTTCTTTTTTTCTATAACTATAAATATTTGTATATTTATAATTTATTTATAAAATAAATGTTGCATGAGTTCATTAGAATGTGTTGAACTCATCTTTTAATATCTTATTTATAGATTTAAGACAAAATTCAATGCTAAGTGAATGACTAAAAATTAAAAATCTAATAATATTAGATAACAATGATTAATGATGTTTGTTAATGGGAAGTAAACGTCTAAACAGTTGGTTAATAGTTAGTTATTCAGGCAATTTGTAACGTCTAAAGAGTCGTACATTAGAGAAATTATTACGTATGGTTATCGGACGTCGTTTGGAGAGCAATCGAGATGCGTCACGTTAACAATTTACTGTGTATCATTATGTATCGAATGACATGGCGCATCATAATTGGCCTTCGAATGATCCAGTGAACCCACGTAATAATTTCCCCGCGCATTGAGTTGGTGTGAGAATTTTAATCCACTTTGGATAAAAGTTGCTGGTTTTTAATGACTTTAGCCTAATGGAGTGGTTGAGTAACTCTTAACAAACTTGTAATTTCGATCAACTTTGGTGGCAAATAAGTCCATCCTCTAATTTTAATGGGTTTCTCGCAAGGTAAGCTAACATGAGGAAAAAATTGATGATTTACAAGCAAATAAAAATATTAAGAAAATAATAAGAGATAATCAATCATTCAAACACATACAATTCTTACTTAGTTCAGTCACAACTTAAGTTCATGCATGCATGCTTCACTTAGGGTTTTTTTTTATTATTATTTTTTTATTTAATACACTTAGGGGTTATTTATTTGGCTTAAAAATGAATATTTTGGAATTATTTGGATGAGAGTAAAAAGATTGTAAGAAATTTTTTTTGAAGTAAAATGAATACAATGTAAAATACAAAGAGGATAGTGGGTGGTGGTCGGTGGTCAATCGTGATTGTCGACAATGGTGGCCAACAGCAGTGGGCGGAGGTCGTCATTGGTCGGTCAACGGTGGTGGCCGAAGGCGATGCTAGGTAGTGACGGGCAAAGGACGCCGAAAGAGGCTACGGCGGTCGTGGTCGGCAATTGTAGGAATTGTAACACTCATCAAAAATAAAAAGTAAAATCAATAAAAATAAAATCAAACATGTAAGTACATTCTTACTCATAAATTAGAGAAATTGAGCTTATTCATGCCAAAATATTAAGGTGCTTTCTTAAAGCAAAGGTAAGCAATTTTTTTTTTTTTCCATCGAATACTATAATCACAATGAATTTTCTAAAAGAATAAGGCTTACTGACTGTTTTTGTGATAGAGGCTTTAGGATTTCATGAAAGCATTAGCCTTAGGTCAAAAATAAAATAGGATATATATATGTTAAGGCCTTGGGTTTTAATTTATTCATTAAAATAATTAAAAAAAAATATTTTCTTATGTTTTACCCAATTGCTAGCACTCAAAATTGTTCAATTTATGGATTTATTTTTTGCTCCAAAAGACTATGATATATCATATATGTGACGCCCTAAGATCTAATGTGTGAGAATTATCTATTTTATCTCTTAATTAATCTATCAGAATTTTTAATAATTCACAATTATAAATAATTCCAATGAAAGCAAATATTAATCATTTTCATCAACTTACAAATCTAAATTTATATTTTCACAATTCATGTATAATAACTAGGAATTCATTTTGGTTGCGGGCTAAAATATACGTGGTGATAGAGTTATAGTATTGCATCTTAGCGTTGTACGGATATCCAGTTCACATACAAAGAACACAATATTTTTTACTTAAAAATCCCTGAAAAGGGGAAAACCCATAGGGCCTTGCCCAGTTGAAATGATTACAATAGTATTTGGATAGATTACAGTGGGCTGACTCGTCTCTGAGGACGATCATATTACAAATGTTAATCGTATGATTGAAATCTAGTGACAAACAGGGATGAAAGTCCAGCATCTCTTAGTGGACTTCGATATCAGGCAGATGGAAGAACTTCGACGTCAGGCGGTGGTCTGACAGATCTCCGTTGTCGGGCAATGGTCTGACCGAACTCCAGCATCGGGTAGTTGTCTTACAAAACTCCGACATCGTGCAGTGGTTTGATAGAACTCTGGAGTTAGGTGGTGGGACTCCGGGCGTCAGGTGTTTATCCGCGGAACTTCAGGCGTAAGGTGGTGGTCCAGCAGAACTTTGGGCATCAGGTAGTAGTTAGCTTATAGTTATTTTGCCTTCTATTTTCAAGATTTAGAAAGGAAAAAAGAACCATTTGAGTAGTAATTTTTAAGATTTGATCTTAGTATATATATGTATTTCTTTCTTTTTAATTTGTGTACAATAATGACTAATTATATAATTTGCTTTGTTCTATATTATAGTATGTAATCATGTACCGTAATGTAGTTATTGTATACACATCTTGACGATAAAATGAAGAAGAAAATTTTATGAATGAGTTTATTTTCAGTACATTAGAAGTTGTTAATAGCTACGTGGTTTGTCATTAACTTTAAAGTTAAAATTGGATGAAGAACCTGAAAAGTTTACAAAACTTAGATCTTAGGGTTCACTTATTGCAAACCAATATGATAGGACATGTCCAATCTGTGGGTCTTATTGAGTTGGGTTGTGATAATATACATGTTATATACAATGATTATAGTATATAAATGCATCAAGTACACTCATTAGTATGCTTGTATTATGACAAAATGCATGTTAGAAAAGATGAATAATGAGTTTATGCATATTATATATTTAATGTACAAATGTAGTATATTAAATCTTGACCATTTCATATGTGGCCATACTCATTTCTAAAAAAAATGATATATATGCAAAATTAATAATAATAAAAAATTAATATTAATCAATCAAAATGTTCAAGTGATGATATATACCATATATCAAAAGATATATGGTGGATGTTCGCTAGAATATGAGATATTATATTTTAATCAATTTTAGGAGAGAGAAAATAAACAAAACTTAATATCATAAAAATAGAAGTAGAACTAAAATTATTTATCACAATCAAAATATTTTCACAAGTAGAGTGATGGAAAATACTAGCCTCAACCTCGCTTTCCCTAGATCTGTTTTATTGTAATTTGCATGAGTAAATAAAAATGATAGAAGTCATTGATTCATTTATATGGTAATTGAAAATTAATCATAAGATATACAACTTGTATTGATTTCATTTAATCATATAAATAACACTATATGTGACACCTCCACAATAAATATACATTTCTATTTGTTCTGAATCGACCTGATTTGAGGTAATCCACTTATTGCGTCTTTAAATTTTTGCAGCTGTAGAGAAATATAAAGTTTAATGTCTTAGCTTTATATGAAAATTCAGCACATGCACAATCAGATAAAAGAGAGGGTGCAGCTTTTATAAAAAACACCAAGATTTTTACGTGAAAAACCATGAAAAGAGAAAAATCATAGAGCTTTGCCCAATTTGAATGAATCAACTAGTATTTGAAGTTGATTACAAATGAGGCCCTTACTTGTGGGGAAGGCCTTGGGTTGATGTAATAAATATACATCATATAGAATTCATTACATGGTGGGAATTAGAAGAATCACTATTGACGTATTTGTTTGGTCGAAAGCAACGTTCTAAAAATCGGACCAGACAACGAACCAGAAGAAGAAAAGATTCAGGGTCCAACCGAATGATGTAATAAATAATAATATTATTATAAAAATTTTATAAAATTAACAAAATAATGAAATATAATAATCATATAATTTAATATAAATTATATTGCATATTTAAATTTAATTTATAAATATAAATTATTTAAAAAATCACAATATAAAATTATAAATATAATTAAATATTTTAATATAAAAGTATTTCATTTAATAACATTAAAGTTTTTTAGAGATGAAAAATCAATCGATGAACCGGTTCATGCCAAAACCAGCCGGTTTGAAGCAAAGGAGATTTTGAGGTTGAACCGGACCGGCATTTAGACCGGTTCACAGTTGAGCCGGCCGGTCCGGTCTGGTTTTTAAAGCCCTGGTCGAAAGGATCATATTCGACGGGCGATAGAGGTCAGAAAGATCGTAATCGAGTGATGTTGGTTGAAAGGATCGTAGTCGGTGAGTGATGGAGGTAAGTAAGATCATTATCTAACAACGGAGGTCAGAAGGACCATAGTCGACTGATGATAGTAATCATAAATACAGTTGTCTGGTGATAGAGGGCTAAAGGATCGTAATCTGGTGACGAAGGTCGAAAGGATCATAGTCGGCAGATGATAGTAGTAAAAAAAATCGTTGTCTGATGACAGAGTTTAAAAGGACCATAATATGGCGACAGAGTTCGAAAAGATAATTATCTGGCAACGAAGGTCAAAATAATCGTAGTCGGCAGACGATGGTGGTAAAAAAGACTGTTGTCTGGAGTTGTAGCTCGAAAAAACCATAATCGATGCGCGACAAATGTCGAAAGACCATTATCAAGTGATGGAGATCAGAAGGACTATAGTCGATGGGTGACGAAGATCGAAAAGACCATTTTTGGGTGGAAGTCCAACAAGAATTGGAAATAGGGTGAAAGTCCAACATCAGTTGGTGGCCCAACAGAAGTCTAGTATCAATCGAAAATTGGGTGGAAGTCCGACGTCAGTCGAAAGCCGGGTGGAAGTCCGATGTCAATCAAAGAACGGGCGGAAATTCGACGTTAGTCGAAGGCCTGGCAGAAGTCCGGCATCAGTTGGCAGTGGGGTAGAAGTATGAAGTTAGTTGGTAGCCGGGGAGAAGTTCGGCGTCAGCTGGTGGTTAGGCAAAAGTCCTTCGTTAGTTGGTAGTCGGACAGAAGTCCGGTGTTAGTTGGAGGCTAGGCAGAAGTCTAACATTAGTTGGTGGTCAGGCAAAAGTCCAGTGTCAGTTTGTGGTCGGGCAGAAGTCTGGTGAAAGTTCGACTACGGTCGATAGCTAGTAGGTGGTCAAGAAGGAGTTTGGTGGCAAGAGAAATTTCTTATTTCTCTTCCTCTCCTCTCTTCTTTCCTCCGTTCCTTCGACCCCCTTCTATGAGAAATAAGGGTTCTATTTATAGTTTTCTGAGAGTGACAGACTAGTAAATAGGAGGAAAATCAATGATATGTTGGGAATGGTTTGAATGGACGATTGATATTAATTCACTTGATCATTTATTGGGCATTTGAATGTCTTAATGATAACTGAATTTGACAACCTTGGGCTCGTTGGATTCGTCTCGTCGAACCGCTCAATTCGACTATAAGCATGTCCCGTTTGGAAACCTTTTGGTAATCCAATTTATGGTTTGAACCTTCCAAATATGCTTTGAGTCTTTTATTTGGACCCATTCGGGTTTGTATTTCAGAGACATTTAGTTCAACTGTAAGTTCATTGAAATCGGAGTTCAAATGATCCCGGATATAATTTTTGAAGTTTCCAACTTGATTTTGCTTTGAGATTCGTGCCCGATCAATATAGAGTTTTGATGATGTGTCACCGCTAAATTTTTGTATTTGAATCTCTTCTATATGTGTTTGAGCATGTTTTATGTGCCTGTGATAGTCTACATGTATTCTGAAGCAAGTTGCTGGTGGTGTCTATGTGCATTTTCCAAAAATGTAGAATTTTCCCTCTTGGGCCATGCGACTCGAATTGGCGCCACTATAATGCTGAGCTCTCTAGAATTTCAAAATTAATTTAACACGACGGTGCTGAGGGCAGTTCTACGGCGCCGTGGTTTCTATTATAATATCTTAAGCAAGAATTCCCTTATATATAAGACTCTTTTACATGAATTACAAGACCTGTCTGAATATTGCAAGACAATTTTTTTTTTATTCCAAAAGAGCTATCCATTTATATACATTAATGTTTTTGTAACCATTTGGTTTTCTACTTACCTTTGAAAGTTGATTGTTAACTATTTAAATGGGAATCTTTTTTTTTTCTAAGTTGGGTATGCTATAAATTGAAATTCAAGTTGCTAATATATTGAAAAAAAAAAAGAAGAAGTCAAGTTTTAATTGTACATTTTTTTTGAATAAGTCAGATTAGGTGATCCAAACCCGAGATTATTGAGAGAAATTACTTCCGTCGACCAATGGGTTGATTGATTGATTGTACTTTTTTTTTTTTTTATTATTATTATTATTATTATTTGTAGATTTTTTTTTCTCTCAACTAATGAATCAAATGAGCGATCCAGATAATAATTCTAATTCTCTAAGGGGAATCTTTTTGGACATTTGAAGCACATTGAAATGGACAGCTTGGAATGACATTAAGGCTTCGTTTAGGGCGGCTTTCTTATTGCTTCTTAAAGAAGCTTTCTAATTCAATAATTAAAATTTATGTACTAGAAAGTTACTTTAAGAAGCAACATAAAAACCGTCCCAAACGAAGCCTAAATAGAAACAAGACTAGTGAAATTTAAAAAGCTATTTTGCTGACTTCACTCCCCGTACTTGGGTTTTATTTGTGACAGCTTTCTTACTGCTACATGAAATAATTTTTTAACACAATTTTTTAATTAAATTTTTTTAACTAGAAAGTTGTTTCATGAAGCAGTAAGAAAGCTGTCCCAAATCAAACCTTAATGTATTCTATATTAAAGTACGACATTAGGTGGATACAATTACAAGGTCAAAGTTGGGTGGGTCTGTCCATTCAATTAAAGCTTCGTTTCGGATGGCTATCTTAGTACTGGTTAAAACAGCTTTCTAATACGAAAGTTGAAATTTTTGTACTCAAAAGCTGTTTAAAAAGCAGTAAAAAAGCCGTCCCAAACAAAAACCAAATCGAGATACCTTTAGCTGACTCTGACAATTCAACTAATGTTTGTTCCATTGAGCATTAGTTGAATTGCTGTTGCTATCACTATATAATTTATAAAATTTCATACAGAATAAAAAAAATTTAAGCCAATTTTGATAAAATATGCTGATTAAAATTACAAAAAATGACTATAAAAATGACCTCTTGTGCATGACACAAGCTTTGCATTTGTTAATGTATGGACAAGCTTTTCAAAAACTACTTATAGAATCAAAACTACTAAGAAAGAAGTGTGCGAATAGTACAATAACTGTAAAGCTACTTTCCTTTGATTTTGAGATATGCATACAAACCAGAGCCCACAAAACCAAGAGCCTGCCCTATGACGTTAAGCTGCAAGAAAGCAAAAAAAAAAAAAAAAAAAAGTTATAACTCATAATATTGAAATAGCAGACTCAAAAAATCATCAGATAATCAGATCATCATTTCTACGAGAGATTATTTTGTGCGGATGTCAAATGCAACTCTATATCTGAATACCAATCAGAATGAACCACATCAGTGATACCGAGCCGCTATACCGAGCGGTACCAAGCCGCGGGCTTAAATATTCGGACGGGTTCCGCTTCCGAATAAAATAATTTTTCCATTTCAACACATTTTTTCTTCCAATAGTTAGGGAAACAGCTTCTCATCGCAAAGTTGGAAAAAAGAAAAAATACTGCAGCCAAATGGAATTATAACAGCTTTATGAAAAACAAAACTATGAAAAGAAATTGTCCCAAAAGAGAGAGCTTTTATTATGTACGGACACTGGACGGAAGAACCGTCCGGTTAAGCACTGGGTACCCAGCAGTATCTAGGGGTACCAAGTTGGATACCTAGCAATACGGTGACGTGGCACATTTTTATTGGTCTCCGGAAGCCCTCCGCACTCCGCACAGAATAATAAATCCAAAAGAGCACCCCTAAATGAGCCAAATGTAATTTTGATGCTTAGCTTAAACTCACCAAATCAAAAGGAAGACCTCCAAACAATAGCCAGCCAAGCCCTATGGTAAACAGATCCTGCACAAAAACATCACATTAAGCAAAAAATATATATCATAATGCATGCGGATCTCAGAGGGAGTTGAGAAGATGATACCTTCAGATTACCACAGATTGTCTGCGTGACAGCAGAATTCAATGTTGTATTCAAAAATATGCTATAGTTCAAGGCAAAAGCTAAAATACATGAGCAGAGCATCACAGCCTGCCAAGAAAGAATTATGAACCATTTGAAATTATTTCATTTCAGTGCTTTCAGCTTCGTTTGGGGCAGCTTTCTTACCGTTTCTTAAAGCAATTTTCTAGTTCAAAAATTAAAAATTTTGTACAACAAAGCTGCTTCATAAAGCAGTAAGAAAGCCGTCCCAAACGAAGCCTTAGTCAAACATATATACGCCCAAGAAAAGAAAAAAAAAAACATAAAATCATGAGAAGCAGCTAGAAGAGCTATGAAGAGAGAGAAATGAAGATAATAGTAGAGGGAATTACTGGGAATATAAAAATAAGAGCGCAAATAAATAAAAATAATATCATGAGAAGCAGCTAGAACTGTTATGATCTTATTAAAACAGAATTTTGTAATGAATTTGTCCCATTTAACATTGATGGAACCGAAGAGAACAGTAAAAGGAATCAATAGGAATATATGAAAGACCAAAGTAATGCATGAAGCCAAGCACAATATCATGAAATAAGCCAGTAAAATGGTCGGACATTTGAAGACTTGGCGCTAAGAAAATGGGCAAAGAGTAGTGCATTATGCCGAGTACTGTTATGTGAAAATTGAAGAAAATCATAGGAGTAATATTTCAGAATGCATTGGTAGAAATAAGCATTTCTTAAATCTTAGTGATAAAGACGGGGATATAACTTTTACAGTTAAAGTTTTATGGTTAAAGGGAAGAAGTGCTTTGAAAGTGTAGTTTGGTAGGTGGATATCAAAGAGATTTATAGATAAATTTTATAGAACCACCATCAGGTTAATGACATTGTATGGATTCAAATGTAGGATTGTAAAAAAAAGCATTGATAAATAAATTGACAATTGTAAGTGACAAATCAAAGAATAATTATATTAAAGAAAGATTTAAGCTATGATGCACCGACACTTCTCCTCAAAGAGGCGTGCAGTGTCCGACACCATGTCCGACACTCCTCCGACACATGTCGGACACGCCGAAAACGTGTCCGATTAAAAAAATATTAAAAATTAATTGGACACGCGTGTTCGTCACGGGTATCTTAAATATTTTATAATTTTTTTAAAAATATAATTTCTTATGTTTGGCGAGATTTAAATTAAATTTCTTATTTCCTATACACAACACCAAATCAACGTCTGCATTTAATACCCATTCATCGAATATTTTCATTTTCATTTCTCTTTGACAGTGAAGGTATTTTCATCTCCTCTCTTTTTGTACAATTACAAATCTTTCTCTTGTTGAACCAGAGTTGAAAGCAGTGATATTCAATGATGATGATATTGAAGGCCAAAAACAAATCTCTAAAGCTAATCCTAGTAGTTGAAGTTTGAATGCTTGATGTTGTAGTAAGTGATTATTTGCTTATATTTTTGTGGTTGTATTAGATATTTTGTACTAAATATTTCATATTATAAGCAACACAAGTTATCATGTCATTTATTTATTATTATTTATCATTTTTAATACGATATTACATTAATATATATACACTATATAAAAAATGTATTGTCGTGTCCGCGCTGTACCAGTGTCCTATATTTTAAAAAAAATTCGTGTCCCGTGTCGGTGTCGTATCGTGTCGTGTACGTGTCGTCGTGTCCGTGTCCATGCATCATAGGATTTAAGTGACATGTATTAAAGACAAGGTGATTGAAATAAAACTCAGGTATTATGAACAACAACAACATCATCATCAAGCCTTTGCCCACTACGTGGGGTTGGCTATATGAATCCTTTTTGGCATGACATGTACAATAAAAGGTAAAAATACACATTAAATGAGTTGATAAAATTAGCACCAAAATATTAGAAAGAAAAAATGGCAAATCGGGCATGGTTAGATCTGGAGGGGGAGGAAGAGATGGTTTGTGTGATTGGGGTTAACAATGGTATGCATGAGTAGCGAAGTTGGGTGGAGGCACAACTGTGAAGAAGACATGGCGACTGCATTTGATTCTACGCTGGATCCGGTGGTGCTGAATCTGGGTTCGATGTTGTTAGTATTCGGGAAGGGCATTGGTGGAATCAGGTTGGTGATGGTGGTTCATGTGATCTAACTAATCCCATATCTGGATGTCTCGAAGAGGAAAAATGACATCTAGTAGAGTTTGGAATAAAATTAGTTTGATATGATGACAGGGAAGGCTCAGAGAAAAAGTTCATCTAAATAATTTTTCATTCATACCATTTGATTTACAATAGGGGCTATTTATATTACTTGGCAAGACAAAATTTATAAGATAGACATGATCTACCTAATACATACCTTAAAATAAAATATATAGACCCGGTCTACCTCACTAAAAAGAATAAAGATAAAATAAAGCTCATTATATATTTTTAGACCACTTTTTATGTTGCCAATCTTAACTATTTTGGTGTTCTTCTTCTTCTTCTTTGGTAGACTCTCATGATTGTTGGTTGGTCCTTCATGTTGATATCCCATTCTTCACAATTTGCTTGTAAAATTGATCCAAAAGATTAGCCAATGCATTCAAAGAACAACATCGGCACCATGGATGGAAACGATGAATAAATCTAAAGTCACCTAACAACCTTGAATAGTAATTGTGATATTAGGGGATGGATGGTGAGAGAAGGTTGGGCCGAATGACTGGAGCTGAGGCTGGATGAAGAGAGAGAGGTAGGTGTAATCTTGGTGGATGGATAGGAATGATTTGGTTTACGCCAATTTCAGGATGGGGTAAAAAGAAGTCTTGAATTTTTTATTCATGACACCTAATGAGTTCCATTGCATCCATTCACTGTCGTCAATGCCAAATAATAAGTATAATTTATTAGGGCAACGATGTTGGGGTCCAAATTTTGCATCACAAATAAAAAAAGGCCTTTTTCACGTCTATGTTGAATTTCAACAGGAGAGAGT
Source organism: Dendrobium huoshanense (assembly GCA_016618105.1). Lineage (NCBI taxonomy): Eukaryota > Viridiplantae > Streptophyta > Magnoliopsida > Asparagales > Orchidaceae > Dendrobium > Dendrobium huoshanense. The sequence continues at coordinate 27,454,362 of CM028358.1, read as the reverse complement.
TTGCTAATTGGGAGTTTAGAAAGTTTATGGATGGTGAGCGAAGGTTGAGCCAAATGAATGGAGTTGAGGTTGGATGAAGGTAGAGAGTTAGGAGGTGTAATCTTGGTGGATGGATAGGAATGATTAGGTTTATGCCTATGTTGCACCGATACACATGTTTATGAAGGCGTGCTGTATCGGATATGTGTCAGACACGAATACGCGTCCGATACGGTAAAGCCGAGTCCGATTAAAATACTATTTAATTTCAAAAGGACAAGTGTATCGGATACGCTTGTCCATTCAAAAACGAAAAAAAAAAATCAAAAATAAGACACGTCGTATTTACTTTGCGGCTGCGAGCGAGGATCTCTCATTTCTGAATCCGCGAGACAAGGCATTAGGGCTCCTTTGTTTCTACAACCGGCAAGCGTGCATCAGCAGTTGCGAGCAAGTTTCGTCTTCATAATTTCGTCGAAGGAGCGGGAGAGGAGAAGCGGCTGATGCCGAGCAGGTGAGGAGGGCATATGCGAGAAGCAACCGACACCGAGCAAGCGAGATGAGGGCGTACGCGAGACGAGCATTCGTTTATGCGAGACATTTGTTTAGGAGAGACGAACTTCCGAACGTCCGTTTACGCGAGCCGAGGCCAGCTACTGCAAGCTTCTTTTCCAGCATCGATTATGCGAGGCGAGGCCACACATGAAGGTTTGGTTCGTTTTCGTGTCTTCTAATCTTGCCTCGTTTAATTTCTTTTCATGAAGAAAATTCATCAAGGAAATTCACAATTTATATTGTTTTGGTATTTGATGCCTAGAGCATGAAAAATGAATGAATATTTTTTGCTAATTTACTTGAGCAAAGTTAGGTTTTGTTCTCTAAATTTTGATATTATAAGCTACAAGGCTACAAATGATGTTGCTTTCATTTTTTTTGTCATTTCAAATATTATACTTTGATTACTTTGTTAATTTTTATGTATAATTTATAATTTATAAAGTCGTGTCCGCGTCATACCCCTATCCTATATTTTTAGGAATTGACGTGTCTCGTATCCGTATCGTGTCGTATCCGTGTCTCCATATCCGTATCGGTGCAACATAGGTTTACGCCAATTTGAGGATAGAAAATAAGTCTTGAATTTTTTATTCATGACGCATAATGAGTTCCATTGCATCCAAAAGACAAATAGGACGAATAAGTAAAAGTTCTCATCATAATTCTTATTTAAGTCAAGAAACGAAATAACTAATAAGGGTAGACTTTGATAGGTTGGGAACTTTAAATGCAAGATTTATAAAAGCTTTTTTATAATCTAAAACAGAAGTTTGTTGAGTTAATTTTAAAAGATTCTCATGTAAATCTTCATAAAAAGAAAGACCAAACGTTGTTGTAAAGATAACATAAAATCATACCAAGAAAGAAATTGACCTTTCATCCTACACCACTAATACCAAGTAGCAGGGGGGTCTTCTAGATGAAAAGAAGCAATTCTAACGCAATGACAATCAAGAGTATTATGAAAATTGAAATATTCTTGTGCTTAAAAGATCCATGTTTCTACATCAGATCCATTAAAGCAAAGGAAGTTCGATTTTCATAGTTTTAAGATAGGGAAAATCTGAAGAAACGGGAGAAGGAAAGGGGTCGGCAGAACCAAGAATACAGGGGGAGGACGCATGATCTTGATTGCAAAAGAAAGGTGGTCGGTTAGTGCATAAGCTGTCAAGTAGCTTATAAAAAGAATCCATTAAAGTTTGAAATTGTTGGATGGACGTGCCAAAAAAAGCAAATTAAACGTCGGCTTGTTGGAGAGATTTTTAAATTTCAATAAATTGCAAGGCGTGATTACTTTGCATTGAGCGTAAGGCTTCAGCCAAATCAATATTCTTCTTGTTGTTTACGTATAATGAATTTTGGAAAGATGAAATTCTTTGATACAAGAATTGGTACATGTACCAAAATTAAAAGAGAAACCCAAGTAGAATGTGTAGAATAAAAATAATAAAAAAATTTCAGTAAGAACAAGAAAATAGAGAGCCTGATGTTGACTTGAAAAATTATTGTTCTTGTGCAGGAAACATGCAGACCGGTGCACTACAGGAAATTCATTGATAACCGGCGGTCTGGACCGCAGTTGTCCAGCCGACGGTAGTAACGGCGGCTTACCCGGTGGTCGGACCGCCGGTTATTACCGGCGGCCTACCCGGCCGTTATGCAAGGATAAGCCGCCGGGAATAGCGGCGGTCCAAAAACTGCCGGTATTTAAAATTACCAACGCCTTACCGGCGGCTAGAACCGCCGGTGTTAAGTGATTTTAATACCGGCGGTTTAGGCCGCCGGAACGCCGCTGGAAAAAGCCCTAAAAATCAACCATCCCGAGCCTCCCATTTCATTCCATATCCCTCTCTCTCTCTCTCTCTCTCTCTCTCTCTCTCTCTCTCTCTCTCTCTCTCTCTCTCTCTCTCTCTCTCTCCTGCGCTACGCTCGCCGCCTCTCCTCCGCCCGCCCTCTCGCTACCGAGAAGATTTAGGCCGCCGACAAGGTCCCTCCGGCCGCCGACAAGGTCCTTCCTGCCACCGACGAGCTCCCCACTGCAATCCTGAAGGGCTCTCACCAGTCCCGTGCGCGTCGCCTTTCTCGATCGGAGGTTTGCGTTTTTAATTTTCCGGCGCCGTTTTTTGTTATTTCTGATGGATTACATCAAGGAATAGCTCTAATTAAAGTGGGGCTGAAGAAACTGTAAGCCAGAGGGTTGCAGCGCTGACTAGAGAGATTGAAGATATGAGAAATGTTCAAAATGAAATGCAAGCAGAGCTGCAATCCTACAGAGATGTAAATCAAAGGAAGAAAGAGCAAGAGACAGAGTAGCCACATGCATCTACAGACAGCGAGGATACAGACGAGGATTAGCACTTTTTTATGTTTGATGAACTTATGATGATCTGATTGTAAACTTATTTGGTTGAACTTATTGAACTTAAAACTTGTGAACTTGGTTGAACTTGTGAACATAGAACTTTGGTTTCATTTATTATTTTGTTTAGTTTAACTTATGAATATATTTGTGATAATTGTTGTGATTGACTATAGTGGCGTGTTGCCCAAAATTGTTGTTATTGCTTTCTGTGCAGGTTTAGAGTTTAGGGTGAAAATCCCTCAAATAGAGGGGACGCTGTCAATTTTTTTTTTCAGATGCTACAGGTTTCCGGCGGCTAACCGACGGTTTAGCCGCTAGAAACTTCGATACCGCATGGCTAATTGACGCCGCCGAAAATCTACTATAACCGCCTGTATTTACCGGCGGTTGACCGACGGTGTCCGGCGACACGCCAGCGGTACACACCGCTGGCAATTCCTTTGGTTGTGACCGTCGTTTAGCTGTCGGTACTTTTCCCGGCGGTCTACCGGTGGTCGAACGATGGTATTTTTACCAGTGGTCGGACGGCTGGGGAGCCACCGGTAAAAACACCGGCGATAACCGGCAGTACAAACCGCCAGAACACCGTCGGTGACAAAAACCGTTGGAAAAACACCGCCGGTAATGGTTTCCGGCGCCGTTTTTTCCGACGGTTTGAAAACCGCCAAAAAGTCGTCGGTCTTTTACACCGTCGGAAAACATGAGTTAACCGCCAGCAAAAACTGTTGGTAATGAGTGATTTTCCTGTAGTGGCGGGAATTCTTGAATCTTTGAAGGTTGTTGAATATTGTTGGAAAGAACAAGCGGGTGATTGTTGGAAGGATCTTGCGGACTGCTGCAAGTTGTCACGGTTTACTGGAAGAATGGCTATTGGGGCTGAATGACTAATCAAGCAGGTTCTTATCTGGAATTTGTGGCTAAGGGGGGCGGCTGCAGCAATTTTTGAGTAGTAGCCAAGCTTGGTTTAAGTGTGATGCCTTTAAAGTAGGTGTAGACTCCTAAAAAGAAATAGAAGAGAGGGAAAGAAGGAGAGGAAACCAATTTTTGTCATTCATACCATTTGATTTACAACGCCTTTATATTTATTCTATTTGTACTACTTGGGTAGATCAAATTTACAAGATAGATATGGTCTACCTAATACATACCTTAAAAATAAAATTGATATATCTAGTCTACCTCACTAAAAAGAATAAATATAAAGTAATGCTCATTAAATATTTATAGACCACTTTTTATGTTGTCAATTTTAACTATTTTGTAGTTCTTTGGTAGACTGATGATTGTTGGTTAGTCCTTCATGTTGGCAGCTCATTCTTCACAATTTGCTTGTACCATTTTATGATCCAATGAAATATATTGATGTCTAACATCAACACACCTCCATAATCCAAACAAAATTAGATCGATTTCATTTTAATCCTTTGTGGGCTCCGAAAATTCGGCCCAGACCTCCACTCGCTTTTCTTCTTCGGCGAGGGAGTTTTAACGAGTTAAGTTCCGAGGTAAATTTTGGAAGGCAGATGGGTTTGTTGATAAGACACTACCCAGAGATTTCGCCCTCATTTTGCGAGGACTTTATGATCTGAGTTCTGGTTTCCTATAGGCGCAAGCCCCTATAGTTAATTACCCCTCCCGATCACGAGAGAGAACTTTCGATTAAGGCTAGTCGTCAATCAGATACGTAGAATATACGTGTTATCTGGCATATAGTAGCAGCATGGATTTGGATTTGGAAATTTGATTTGGAATTTGGGTTTTTGGAGAATTTGGAAAGTTTGGATGTTTGATATTTAAAAAAAGAAATTTCACCATCTTGCACTTAAAGCGGATGGTGGGGGAATGGATGATAGACCTGATCAAGATCCCATGGTTCCGTCGTCCCGGGCCATCGTGGTCCCTGGTCTACTTAGTCAGAGGAGGTAGTCGACCCAACCTGACAGAAGGATCCTTGTCGGCAGCCATGGGTTGCTTCGTCCAAGGGAACCTTGTAGACCGGGGTTGGATGTTTGTCTAAGGGGACAAATTTGAATCCACCTTAGCTAACAGAGGGCTTTGTGCCCTATCGATCATATCCTATTGATTCATATCTCAAGGATTTGATGCCAATAAGGAGCGTATTGGCTCTGGCCATAACCGGTATTTTGTGGTGCCATTTGGCGGCAAAACCACTCGGTTCAGAGGGCCCCGGGTCGTCGTAACCGTTTATCCTGCGATGCCATTTGGCGGCTAACCGCCGGTTAGAGGACACGTACCACGTCCTTACTGGCAAGAGATTGTTTTGAGAATGGATCCTAGTGATATTTTCGACTAGGCATTTGGCTCTTTGTGAGCTAGAGTTTATTTGCATTTGTCCACCCCGACAGACTGTTGCGGAGGGTGGATGGAATTTGCTTTAAGTGATTGATGGATTTATTTCAGATTTTAAATATTTTGGAATTGATTTTGAATTTTTGGAGTATGAATTTTGGGTGGCATTTGAAAGTATTTGTGAACCCCTCCGGTTGAGATCTGCATTCAACACGGCCATCATCGGGGTGTTTAGGGGTCATTTCCATTTGATTGAACCTTGTCGACCCTATCAACTTATCGATAGGGGATCGGGTTTCTCGTAGGCTTTGTGCCTTTCGTTTAGTGAATTCTCTTGATTTTAGGCTTTGAAGGCCTAAAAAGAATGTATTTAGACAAATACACCGGTAGCTACAACCGTGTATTTTATTAGGTAGTTCGAATCTTGTCGACTTCTATTGATCCGTATAGAAGGATCAGATTCGAATTTGAATTCACTTGTTTCCCCGCGCAGCATCCCTAGACGTCATGTGTGTACCAATAACACGCTCGTCGGGGCCCATGCGGGTTGAGATTGTATTTACCCCTTGTGTACCTATGTGTATACAAACTAAGGTGCACGTGCATGGATACTTTGAAATAATTATAGACGCCTTCTGTCTGCTTGTACGAATGTTGCAGATCCGGTGGCGTGGCGTTGTAGGTTATAGACGCCTTCTGTCTGCTTGTATCAGTGTTGCAGATCTGGTGGCGTGGCGTTGTAGATTGTAGACGCCTTCTGTCTGCTTGTATCAGTGTTGCAGATCCGGTGGCGTAGCATTGTAGGTTGTAGACGCCTTCTGTCTGCTTGTATCAGTGTTGCAGATCCGGTGGCGTACTAGTCTTGATATTGACTCCCCCCTTTCTCAATCACCGGGGAGAGATCTTTCTGGACTTTGGAGTCAATGATTGCTGATTTGGGGAGAACTCCTTTTAGGATCTTCAATGTGGCAGACTTGTTATTTCCGGTATTTGTGGGTACCAGAGCTGTTTTCTTCTTGAGTATAGAACTAAGAAGAGAATTTGGAACACCAGGAAGTTTGATTCTAATTTGTTCAAAAATGTCATCCCTTCTGCCAGGGGGTGTCTTTTTTTTCGTACATCGGGTTGCCTTTGTACTCGGCATGCTTGAAGATCTTGACCACCAATGTCGTAGGTGATATCTGTACTTGTGTCCACAGTGATTCGTTATGCAATGCACTGTTGTTATCCACAAGTATTCATTTGCTGGAGATTGTCGTTGTAGGTAATATCCGTACTTGTGTCCACAGTGATTCGTTGTGCCTACGAGGTACTCACTATTGTTATCCACAAGTGGTTGTATCCATTTACGAGGACTCGTTGCGTCCGCCACGAGCTCCTGGAACTGTTCGTAGGAGACCCATTGTTTCCTACATTATGCCCACCTGTCACCAATCTCAGGTGGTTTGATTGTACTTGTTTGACCTCATAGGGATCATCGTAGGAGATGTACTTGTGTCCACAGTGGTTCGTTGTACATACGACATACACACTGTTGTTATCCACAAGCGGCTTGTACATATTCACGGGAACCCATTGTAGCCACTACGAGCTCCTGGAACTATTCGTAGGAGACCCATTGTTGCCTACATCATGCCCACCTGTCACCAATCTCAGGTGGGATTGCTGATGTTGCATTTGTTTGTAGGAAGGGTCCTTGGTTGCCGATCTCCAGTATTACCATCTCAATCAACAGGCATTTGTAGGGATTGTTGTAGTATTCAAGCTTTGTCCTTGTATGTGTTTGAATCCAAGTCTGAGTTCCAATGTACAAGTTCAAGTCTTTGCTCAAAGTTTTGTTCATCTCGTTTGATATTCAAATCAAATGTGAAACTGAGTTCCTTGTTATTCTTAGAAGTTTGAGTTCTTCTTTGTTCATGTTGAGCTTGGATCTAGCTTGAGTTCAGATTGATTTAAATTTGGGTTCAATCTGAGTTTGAGTAGGAGTTCATAACCCCCACTTAATGTTATATAGTTCGAGCTCAAAGTACAAGTTCAAGTGTCACATGCAGTCCAAGTCTTGTATTTGCTTGAGTTCAAATTGTTCAAGCCATCAACGCTCAACTTGGTTCCTGAGTGCGAGTTCAAGTTCCAAGAACTAATTCAAATTGATTGTCAAGGTTCCTCTGAAATCTTTTGAGTTTAATTTCTTGTTCAAATGATTTGAATTGGACTTCAGCTTGATTTTGCTTCATTTGGATTTGATCTTTAGAAATCATTTGAATTTTGGTTCAGATTTAGATCCCCAAGTCTTTTGTTCTTCGTACAGGTCTTCTGCTCATTTTAGTTCAATTTATGTGCTCTTCTGTTCAAGTACATATCTTCTATATTGTTGCCCAAGAAGATTTTCAAATTGTTCAAGTCTTTGTACATTTCAGTGAAAATTTCGGCAACACCCCGGCATATCCCCCGTTTGGGGGAAAATTGGGGAGCTGGGCATTCCCACCACGCTACTAGAGCGTGTATGGTAGGTGTCCTTGGACACCGCGGCCGTACAAAATTTCATCCCACCACGCTACAAGAGCGTGTATGGGGCCTTCAGCAGTATCCGTACCAGAACAGCAGTGACGTACCAGAATAGCAGTGACTCTCCCCACCACGCTACAAGAGCGTGTATAGGGCTCTCCCGCCTCGTCGTATGCTTCGCACCGGGCTCCCTCCTACCGTGCTACAAGAGCGCGTATAGGTGGTTCCCCGGTCCGCTGCAAACGTCGAGAATGGGATTTGGAACAACATACCTCTCGTAGCAGTGTCGGCGGTGTCGGTGTCGAGGTCGAGGACCGTCCCCACCACGCTACAAGAGCGTGTATAGGGCTTACCCGCCTCGTCGTATGCTTCGCACCAGGCTCCCTCCCACCGTGCTACAAGAGCGCGTATAGGTGGTTCCCCGGTCCGCTGCAAACGTCGAGAACGGGGTTTAAGTTAAAATTTTATACCTTTGGGCCCGGCGGTGATTGTCGGCGACTGTTGGCTCGTGGACCGAGGCAAGAGGAGCAAGCATGCTTCTCTTTTTTTTTTCTTTTCTTTTTTTTTATAATTAATATTAATTAATTATAAATTAATTAATAAATTATTTTTAATTAATTATTTTAATTAATCATAATTAATTAAACTAATTAATTAAAATTTATAAAATTTAATTAAAATTATTAGTAATAATTAATTCATAATTAATTATAACTAATTAATTTTAGTTAATTTTAATAAATTGTAATTAATTAAAATTAATTAATAATAATTAATCTTATTATAATTAATTAAAATTAACTCTAATAAAAATTAATTATAATTAATTAAATTAATTATAATAATTTAATTAGAATTAATTATAATAGTTATAATTAATTAAAAATAATAAATTTAATTAATTATATTTAATTAATTTAATTATAAAATAACAATAATAATAATAAATAAATAAATAAAATTTCTCTCCCTCCCCAATCTCTCGGTTCGGCGAATTTATGGGATTTGGCCGGAGTAGCGTGCAAAAGGGTAGAAAGTTACCTTCTCCACAAGCGAGCTCCCTGTTCAAGCTTCCGATCAAAATGTCGTAACTTCGATCCGACTGGAAGGAACGTCGGAGGAGCAAAGTCGAACAGCCCTTCCGGTCCGACTGGAAGGAAAAGTCGGCAAAGGAGCGCAGTCGAACAGCCACGGGAGGGTCGGAGAAGCCGCTCGAAAGGGAGAAAGTTATCTCTGCAGTCAGCGAGTTCCCGTCCGTTGCTTCCGATCAAAACGCAGTGACTTCCGATCCTTCAGGAGAGAAAGTCGGAGAGTGAGCGAAGTCGAGCGGCTACGAGGGGTCGAAGAAGCAACGAAAGGGAGAAAGTTATCTTCGCACAAACGAGCTCCCGTCTCGCTTCTGATCAAAATGTCGGTCTTCCGGTCCGACTGGAAGGGAAAGTCGCTCGAAGGAGCAGAGTCGAGCGGCGTCGGAGGGGTGAGATCGAGAGAGAGTGAGCAGAGGAGAGCGAAAATGAGAGAAAGAGGCCTTCGGCCTCTTTTCCTTGGCTCTTTAACGACACGAGGTCGTGCGTCGTGGGAAAAATGTCGTGGACGTGTCCGCGACGTGCTGAATTCGGCGCCGGACAAAGGGCATGTGAGGTATTTTTTTGTATTTTTTTTTTTTGTTTTAATCAGCACAGGTCAACATCCTTAAACTACAAGAAAGTGAACTAAAAGTAAGCGGGTCCTTGCAAGAACATCTTTAATTCATTTTCTTTTTATCTCACTAGCCTAAAGATAGGAAGGGTATGTTTAAATTCTATAAAATCAAGACAACTTTTAGAAGTAAAGGGATTTATAATTAATAGAACAAAAGTAAAGTACATAAATTTTAGTTTTAGTAGATTTGAAAATACTAGTCAATAAATAATAATGATTGAAGATGAACTGAAACCAAAATATGATTGATTTGAAAATATTTGATATTTGGATCTCCTATACAAAAAGTCGAGGAGAGTCTAGATGATCATATAATGAAGAGAGTCAATGATGAGTAGTTGAAAAAGCCTTGCATTATATAATAAATAATATTATGAATTTGGAGTAAAGTTTATAAATATGGCCAATTATGTTGTATAGATTCAAGTGCTGGAGAAACAAACTCACTACTAACCATATTGAGTGCAGCAAAAAAAAAAAGTGAAGATGATGTGTTTAAACAACGAGTATATTATAGGGAGTGCTGAAGTAGATATAATGGTCAGTTGAACAACACTAATACAAAAGATGGCAAAAACTGTTGTGATAGAACAATAAAGACAAAGAGGAACGGATGGTAATAACTTATAAGAGTTTTGCTAAAGCCGTATTATTATACTTGCTTTATAAGCTTACTGAAACTTACGCTTCCAATTTTCATTATGTTTTTGAACTTATATCAACATATTTTGGTCAATAAGATCACAGTTTCCAGTCATATTTGCAAGTAAAATACAAATGTCATCAAGTGAAGAGGGAGATTCAACACAAACAAAAGTGTAAAAGTTTAGAAAGGGGATCTTACCTGGAAGCCTGTAGAATATAAATAAGGAAAACTGATAGTCAACTCCAAATCACCTTGAACTAGCGTCCAAAATAATAAAATAGGTGTACATACCAGTCCTGATAATAAACAGAAGAAAAAGTATTTATAGAAAATCTCAAAGCTTATATTAATTCATTAATTGGGTGCCCCAAATTTAGGAAAAAGCATGCAGCATACCATTGCACCACATAAGACCAAAGGTGTTCAGGCCACTTGATTTACCTTAGACAACACAGATCAGGAGAAAATTGTCAATTCTAAGCAAAAAATTTAAAGCTAATTAAGAGATTATGAAGATAAAGTCTTACCAATGCGAGATATAGTTGCAAGATATATTGCAGTCGTGATGTTGGAGAGAAAAACAATAGCATAACCATAGGTATCAAAGGATAGGTCTCGAGCTCCAGCAACAAATGCTCCAAAAACGATTAACGCCACACTGATAGAATCCTTAGTATATCATCGAGAAACAAATCAGAAGAAGCAAAGCATGTTCCAAGCTTTGCATGCCTTCTATTAGAAAAAAACTAAGAATGCATGAAAAATAAAATCTGAATTTATCAGAAGAACATAGAATAAATGACAAACTGCTCAAACAATTGATGAATGATTTTAACCAATAAAGAACCATGAAAAAGAGGCAGACAAAATAATACAATAGAATAACAATAAGCTTCCTAAGTCATAGATGACAAAGCATGCTGCAAGGTTCAGTAATCACAGAGCGACATAGCTACAATTGAACATATCCATTTAGAGAATTAAAACACATGGCATTGTGACTACATTAATCATAGAAGAAAACACATAGTAGAAAGAATAGCCAATACTCAAGACTGGAAAGAAGTAGAATGCAAGAATAGCAGAGCCTTCTCCTGCAGATTACAGAATAGAATTTAATCTGGACCAGAAGAGCAATTCAGATTAAGAAGGATGACACCCTTTTGGCACATCTCGACATTTTTCCACAGATCACAATATCTCCCTTATCAAGAAGGCATATCAATGATAGATCTATATAGCTTCTGAAGAATCTATTACCCTGAGCTCTTGCAACAGACATGAACTTGATGATGAAATTGAGAAGTAACTAGTTAATGATGTCAGAAATTAAGAATGCTTTAGCCAGTTTGTCATCCCCATTAAAGCAAGCAGAATGTGCCAATCACAAGAAGAAAAAAAGAGGTGGGGGCAAAGAAAACTCTAGGTTCTTTCCTTCCCCAGGATTCCTTTCAAAAAAGTACTGTTGTAAAGTGGACAGCAACAAAAGGTGTCAACCTACAGGTATTCTCATTTTTTAACATTACTTATAGATCCTTGCATAGGAATACCCCTTAAAGGCACACAGCAGATTTAACTTGGTAAATCACACCCCTGTAACACTTATCCAAACCAATTTCCATGCAAGGCCTTAAAAAAATCAACATATTTAAGCCATCTTCCACAAGAATCCTCACTAACATAATTCGAGGAGGTTTAATAAGAAGGCAATGAGAAGTCAATGTAATGGTGGATTGAAAATTAAAACAAAGATATGAACTGGCTGCCTCTCTCATCAGTTTCTTCTTTTTCATGTTTTTCCTTAGAACAATGTCATCACTTGCCAAGCTAAGTACATTATTCCGATGATACATGACATAAAAACAACAGAAAAAATGCATTTTGCACAGATACAGACCATCTACAAGGAGAACTTGCATTCAAATAAGTTCTCATCAGAAGGTCAAATCTGTTCATCAGCTGCATACACTTGAACCAAATGAACATAAAATACTTTGAAATTAATAGCTTCACCAGCTTTTCTTAAACGTAATGATCACCTCCAAGATCCAACACAAATGCTTAGCATCACCAAAAACCAAGAGCTTTCATATTCCCTTCCATTCTTCTTCATATGTGCATATCTATGCAAATAGATATGCCTCTTGGTATGTCCATTTTATTAAAGGAAGGCGTATGGCCTCTGTGGGTATTTTACCCAAAACTCTCTACATCACCTCAACTAGAACAAATCAATGGAATGGACAGGCGCAGCCTTTTCTAAGCCAAACCAAAGCCAGGCACAAATTTTATAATATCACATCCATATCTAATTTAGTAATATTTGGCAACTTACAAACATGGATAAAAAAACATTTTAAGTAACTAGGCGCAATGCCCTTTAGCCCATTGAGTCCGCTGTTTGCTCAGGAAAAGAGTGAGAACCCTGTATTTGAAATTTATAGCTCTTTTTTCGTGAGATAGATTATGTTTAGTTCAACCAAATTTTCATGGGTGTTCCTATGAGGGTTATTGAGATATATGTCTAAACTTTTTATAGGCGCAACTGTGCAAGTAAGGATGGACATATAAGCTCAATATTAGGCCAGTGACATTTAGGTTTCAATGAATGGGGTAATAAAGGTATAACTGATCAAGATTCCATGATTCCATCATTCAAGAAATACTGGCGCTCTTAGCATGTTGACTCTAGAGGGCTGTAAGCCATAACATCCAAAGAATTTGCTTGACAACCATAAATTACCTCCTTTTAGGTATCTCGAGCAGATCAGAGCGAAATATGTAAGTTTTAATTGATTTAACAAGCTTGATAACATGAGAGAGCAGACCCAAATATAAGTTGGACCTATGTTCACATTAGAAGCTCAAATTTTACTAGAGACTGGGATCACTAGTATTTCCAGGATGACTGAATAATGGGATTTTGACCGAGTCTACCTCCATTTACCTCATTAATTGAAACCAAAATGTTGAGTTTAAGCCAAAAATTTAGCATATGTGATCATCTTTAATCGAGAGTGATCTCCTATGAGCAGCAACAACAACAACAACATCAAGCCTTTTGATGGACCGGTTCACCCGGTCCATCCTAGACCTGTGCGGGTCTATAGGAGGCGGGCGGACCGGCTGGACAAAAAGGGGCCCACCCACTTAAGTGGGGGTAATTTGGGGATGTGAGGGACTTTTGGATTGTATGAAGGGGGCCATTAGGGTTTAGTTGGAGGCATTATGAAAAGTGTATTCTCTTTCTAGTTTTCTTCTTCTAGTTTCCTTCTTGTTCTTTTCTAGGGTTTTCTTGTGGGAGATCTTGTCCTTCTCGAAGTGGACAAACTTATCTTGTTTTCTCTTGGATTTCTAATGCAAAGGTTCTTATTTTTCATCCCAACAATCTTGTGATTATTTCTCTTTGGTTTTGGTGGAGAACTTCCTCTCTTTTGGGGGAAATTAGGGCAAAACCGAAATTGTGAAACCCTAGGGCGTATCAATTTGGTATCAGAGCTCTTGATCCTAGACGGCATGGCATCAAAGAAGGTAGACGTTTTGGAGGGGGAAATGGGCCAATTGAAAGAGGAAGTGGGTGAGAAACTTTCTTCGTTGGAGGGAAAATTCTCAACCCTAGAGGAGAGATTTGGGGGAATGGAAGAGATGATCCAGAAATTGTTAGAAGCCCAAGTTGTTCCATCAAATCCTAAGGAAAAAGGGAAATCTCCGGTGACAAACCCTAACCCTAATTTCCCAATTAGGGAAGAATGAGTAAATCAGAGTGAAAATGGCATGCAAGGGCAATGGCCAAGGGAAGGGGGAGAAGGGTCTGGAGTGGGCGGCCTTTGGGGAATGACCGGTGGTCAAGGGGGCCGGCCACACATGGGCTCGGTGGGCCTCCACAGCACACGTGAAGGGTGACCGAATCAGATGGGGGGATTTCCGGAAGGGAACCGTGCCACGTGGGAGCAGGGAGGAAGAAGGGATGACTACGGCATGGGTTATGGTGAGCCAAGAGAACCACCATGGCGGGGGATCCAAAATCCTTACCCAGGGGAGAGGAGGGGAAGACCACCGGGGGAGGGATTCACTCAGGGGACATGGGGAGATGGAAGACCCTTCAACCGAGCCGACAACCGCATGAGAAAATTAAAGCTTCCTATTTTTGAAGGAGATGATGCTTATGGGTGGATCAATAGGGTGGAGCGTTACTTTGCAGTGAATGGCGTCACAGAAGAGGAAAAGTTGATGGCGGTTCCGATATGTTTGGAGGGAAAATCATTGGCCTGGTTTCAATGGCTTGAAGGGAGACAACATGTTAGGAGTTGGGAGGAGTTCAAAGACCTACTTCATAGATTCCGGGTGTCTAGCAAGGGTACATACTATGAGCAGTTTCTGGCTCTAGTGCAGGAGGGCACAGTGGCAGAGTACAGGGAGCACTTTGAGCTACTCTCAGGCCGATTGAGAGGGATTCCAGATGACCTTTTGGAGGGGAATTTCACGAAGGGGTTGAAGCCCCACAAAGAGCAGCCATCAGAGTAGTTGATCCACATGGGTTAGTGAAGATAATGGAGACTGCACAGCTGGTAGAGGACAAGCTGAAGGTGGAGCCACCGAGGAGATCAGGGGTATCTTATCCCACTTACCGACCACCACTCATGACAAGAGGCCCAAAGGCGGCTACCATCCTTCCTCCTAGGGAGGTAGCCAAGAAGAAAACCACTATGGCAGTGAACCAAGGGGGGTTCAAAAGATTGACTGATTCAGAGCTGAAGGAAAAAAAGGGCCAAGGGACTTTGCTACCGATGTGATGAGAAGTTTACACCAGGACATAGGTGTAAGGAGAAGACACTACATGTGATCATAGTGGGGGATTCAGAGGAGGAGGAAGGAGACACAGGGGCAAATGAGGAGGATGGAGAGGAGGAAGAGCACCATCATTTGGCTATGGTGGAGGTCTCACTCAACTCCATAGCCGGACTGACATCGCATTCCACCATGAAGCTGGAAGGGGAGATTGCAGGGTACAAGGTGATGGTTTTGATTGATAGTGGGGTCACCCACAACTTCATAGCTTGCAGATTGGTGGAGAGGGTGGGACTACCGGTGACCCAAGGGAGAGGGGTAGGAGTTATTTTGGGCACGGGGAAGAAGGAGCACTGTAGCGGGCAGTGTAAGGGAGTGACCCTCACATTGCAAGGGGAGGAGACAGTGCAAGACTTTCTATTGTTGGACTTGGGAAGCACTGACGTGATACTCGGGATGCAGTGGCTCCAGTCCTTGGGTGAGATGAAGGTGAATTGGAAGAAGTTATACATGGAGTATGGAAAGGGGAGCAGGAAAGTGACACTATAGGGAGACCCCAGTTTATGCAGAGCCAGAGTGGCCTTGAAGTCCATCTTCAAGACTTTGAGAGATGAGGGAGAGGGCTATTTGATAAAACTACAGCAAGTGGGCAGGGAGGAAGAAAGAGAGCCAGAAGTCATACCTGAGGTGATCCAGGACCTTCTACAGCAGCACTCCTCCGTGTTTCAGATGCCCCAGGGGTTACCACCTGTCAGATCCAGGGAGCATGCTATTGTGTTGAAGATTGGGGTAGCACCCGTCAGCGTGAGACCCTACAGATATCCTCATGCTCAAAAGGAGGAGATTGAGAGGTTGGTAGCAGAGATGTTGGAGGCTCAGGTGATCCAGCCCAGTGTGAGCCCATTTTCCAGTCCTGCACTCTTAGTGAAGAAGAAAGACGGTAGTTGGCGATTCTGTGTAGACTACCGGGCCCTCAACAAGGAGACTGTGTTGGACAAGTTCCATATTCCTGTGGTAGATGAACTTTTGGATGAACTTGGAGGAGCCACCATCTTCTCCAAGGTGGACTTGAAGTCTGGTTATCACCAGATTATGATGAGGACTGAAGACATTCAGAAGACGGCCTTCCGGACACATGAGGGCCATTATGAGTTTCTGGTGATGCCGTTCGGGCTCACTAATGCTCCCTCCACTTTCCAAGCCCTGATGAATCAGGTCTTCCAGCCATACTTGAGGAGGTTTGTTTTAGTCTTTTTTGATGATATATTGGTGTATAGCAAATCTCTGCAGTACCATATCACCCATCTTGGGGTGGTACTCACGACCTTATTGGAGCATCAGCTATATGCCAACCAGAAGAAGTGTTCTTTCGCTCAAAAGGAGGTGGAGTATCTGGGACACATCATTTCAGAGAGTGGGGTGGCAGCTGACACCACCAAGATAGAGGCCATGGTGAATTGGCCTACACCAAAATCCCTTAAAGGACTAAGGGGATTTTTGGGACTTACGGGCTACTACAGGAGGTTCATCAAGGGCTATGGTTCCATAGCAGGTCCTTTGACTGATCAGTTAAAAAAGGACAATTTTCAGTGGGGAGAAAAGGCGGAGGAGGCCATGAAGACCCTGAAGAAAGCCATGACTAGTGCCCCGGTTTTGACACTTCCAGATTTCACCCAGCAGTTTGTGGTTGAGACTGACGCTTCAGGAGTGGGTTTGGGAGCGGTACTTATGCAGAATCATAGGCCGATTGCTTTCTTCAGCCGGATCTTATCAAATAGAGCAAGGCTAAAATCAGTTTATGAGCGGGAATTGATGGCCATTGTGTTGGCTATTCAAAAATGGCGGCCTTATCTATTGGGACAACGATTTGTAGTTCGTACTGATCAGCGGAGTCTGAAGTACTTACTGGAGCAGAGATTAGTGGCAGAAGAAAATCAGAGGTGGTTAGCCAAACTCTTGGGATATGAGTTTGAGATTCAGTATAAGCCAGGGGTTCAAAACAAGGCGGCGGATGCTCTTTCCCGCGTGGAGTGCTCACAGCTGATGGCACTATCTGTACCACAATTGGTAGACTGGGGTGAATTGGTGAAGGAAAATCAACATGTAGAGGAGCTAGAGAGAATTCGGGCGGCTATCCAGAAGGGAGGAGGGTTCAAAGGGTATCACCTGGAGAACTCTCTTTTGTTATACAAGGGGAGATTGGTACTACACCGTGACTCAGCATTTGTTTCCATTCTTCTACAGGAGTAACACGATAGCCGTGTTGGTGGACATTCAGGGGTGGAGAAGACTTATCGGCGGGTGAAAGCCGAATTTTTTTGGAAAGGGTTAAGAGGTGATATCAAAAAGACATGGTAAGCAAATGTGACATTTGCCAACGGAACAAGTATTAAGCTTGTGCCCCTAGTGGGTTGCTGCAGCCCTTGGTGCTTCCAAACAAGATTTGGGAGGAAGTTACCATGGATTTCATTGAGGGGTTACCCAAGTCTGATGGGTATACGGTCATAATGGTGGTAGTTGACCGGTTGAGCAAGTATAGCCATTTCATTCCACTACGGCACCTTTTTTCAGCTCCTACTGTAGCATCTACTTTCATCAGAGAGGTGGTTAGATTGCATCGGGTCCCCACTTCTATTGTCTCAGATAGGGATAAGGTATTCTTGAGCTCTTTTTGGAAGGAGATCTTCAAAATGCAGGGTACATTCTTGAAGCGCAGTACAGCATACCACCCACAGACAGACGGACAGTCAGAGGTGGTGAACCGGAGCGTGGAGACTTACTTGAGATGCTTCGTTGGGGAGAGGCCTAAGCAGTGGGTCAAATGGCTACCATGGGCAGAATACTGGTACAACACTTGTTACCATACTGCAACTCAATTCACACCTTTCAGGATTCTTTATGGAAGGGATCAACCACCGTTGGTGAATTATCAGAAGGGGACGACCCCTGTATATCTAGTGGATCAATACTTGGAGGAGAGGGATAAGGTGTTGGGAGAATTGAGGGAACACCTATTGAGAGCCCAACAGATCATGAAGACCAAGGCGGATGCTCACCGCAAGGATGTGACATTTGAGGTGGGAGAGATGGTATACCTGAAGCTACGGCCTTACCGACAGAAGACTTTAGCTAGCAGAAGAAGTGAACTATTGAAGAAGAGCATAGGGGATCATACCGTGACCACTCCTACTATACCCCGAGGCCTCACCGAGGATATGCAACTCTTACTAGAGCCACTACAGGTGAAGGAAGTGAGGAAGAATGATCAAGGCAAAAGGGAGGTTCTCATCGAGTGGAAGGACTTACCAACACACGAGACTACTTGGGAGATATACGAAGCCATGCAGGCGCAATTTCCAGATTTCAACCTTGAGGACAAGGTTGATCTTCTAGAGGGCGGTATTGATGGACCGGTTCACCCGGTCCATCCTAGACCTGTGCGGGTCTATAAGAGGCGGGCGGACCGGCTGGACAAAAAGGGGCCCACCCACTTAAGTGGGGGTAATTTGAGGATGTGATGGACTTTTGGATTGTATAAAGGGGGCCATTAGGGTTTAGTTGGAGGCATTATGAAAAGTGTATTCTCTTTCTAGTTTTCTTCTTCTAGTTTCCTTATTGTTCTTTTCTAGGGTTTTCTTGTGGGAGATCTTATCCTTCTCAAAGTGGACAAACTTATCTTGTTTTTTCTTGGATTTCTAATGCAAAGGTTCTTATTTTTCATCCCAACAATCTTGTGATTATTTCTCTTTGGTTTTGGTGGAGAACTTCCTCTCTTTTGGGGGAAATTAGGGAAAAACCGAAATTGTGAAACCCTAGGGCGTATCACCTTTATCCCACTATGTGGGGTCGGCTACATGAATCCTTTTTCTCCATTGTGTCCTATTAAAAGTCAAATTGTCGTTTAAATCTAATAAAGAAAGGTCATTCCTAATATTTTCTAACCAAGTCTTTTTAGGTCTATGATGTGAAACGTAATGCATGGAAACAAGAACTGCTTGGGGATTTTAATATAAGACTGTTAAAGCTTTGCTAGTTATAGAATTAATGCTTACCCAAGTTAGGTTTTAAGAATTATCAAGTCGAAATTAAGTAAGGCATGCGGTTACAACTAGATTAACGGGACAAGATCAAATTGACAACATAAAATTAGAGAGTAATGTTATGGGGAGAAACAATAATCCATAATTAACAAATAGAACTTTTCACCTTGGGTCTCTCACTCACTCTCTTGTTGGTGGCACTTTTAATGGAGGAAGATTGAGAGCAACCGAGCGATGCCACTAGGAGACAAATTGCGCACAAAGTGTAGTCCGTTGGAGTGGTAGCCAGTGGCGGGTAGTCCATGGGATGACTAGTGAGCATCCAACGTCTTATCAATTCTTCCTTGATCTTCAAAGACGAAGCCGTGGTCGAAGTCGGGATCGGCCGTCCATGGATGTGGAGAACTCTCTTCTTGAGCCCTTGAGCCGACCACTTATTGAAGCAAAAGAGGAGAAGATGGGAGGAGTCGGCTATGGTGGGGGCTAAGAGGCAAATGCAGGAAATCTGAAATAAAATTCAAATTTTAGTGGTTTAGGAGAGGGATTTAATTTGAATTTCAAATTAATCAAAGGAGGGAGAGGGGTGGAAATGGGGAGAAGAGTTGGGCTGAATTTGTGGAGTTATTAAGGTGATTAGAAGAGAAGTAAGTTTGGGATCTTAATTAATTGGATCCATAATGAGATACCAATTAATGAAGATTGGTGAGGTGGATAAAAGAGACTTAATGGGGGAGAGAGAGGAGAAAGGGGTCGGCCATGTATAGTGGTGAGGCTTGAGAATTTAAAAGAGTGGGGACCACAAGAAGTTAATTAAGCATAATAAAATCTGACATTTAATTTCAGAATTAATTATATCATAAGTAACTCCCAAATTCAAATGAAAATAAGAGGGAATTTGAATTTGAATTTCAAACATGTGTAACTCCTCTTAATTAATTATCATAACTCCCAAATTCAAATGAAAATAAGAGGGAATTTGAATTTCAAATATGCGTAACTCCTCTTAATTAATTTTCCAAATTAATATGGCTTAATTAGGAAAGTCATTAAGAGAGGGGAATTCAAAATTCAAAGGGGGGAGGAGCTAGAGGGGGCCGGCGGCAAGGGGGTCCAAAGGGTGGCCGGCGGGCTGCTGGCCGGCTGTTGGCCCGCGGGTGGGGGTTTGTAGGCCGGCGGCCTATGTTGCACGGATACTCCTATTTACGAGGCATGCTGTATCGGATACGTGTCGGATACGGATACGCCTCCGATATGGCACGGATACGTGTTGGATACGGCCTTGCCGTGTCCGATTAAAATATTATTTAAATTTGACTGGACACGCGTATCCTATTTAAAAAAATATTGAGCCATGATTTACCCTTTTCTTTTCGACTTTCCTCCGTTTCCGCTCAATATCCATATTCATTTATGCGGCTGAAACATTTCAAAGAGCTAGGTTTTTCGTTTCTACACACGTGTTCATCTTCTTCGTTATAGTTGAAGGAGCGGCTCGATGACCCGAGCATAGAAGCAAACAGGATCATCCTTTGTCGACAAAGAGGCTTGACGATGCGAGCATTAAAGTCGATAGGATCATCCTTCGTCGACGAAGCGGCTTGACAACGCGAACAGTGAAGGCGACGTGAGCAGTGTAGGTTCGTTTTCTTCATCGTTCTTCGTTTTCTTAATCATAGGCTCGGTATTGAAACTTGGTACCGCTTGGTACCGAACGTTACTGGAACTCGGTATTGCTCGGTACTCGGTACCGAGCAGTATTAGAACTCGGTACTGCTCGGTATTAGAACTCGGTACCGCTCGGTATTACTCGGTACTACTCGGTACTGAGCGGTATTGGAACTTAGTACTGCTCGGTATTGGAACTCGGTATTGCTCGGTACTACTCGGTACCAAGCAGTATTGGAACTTAGTACTGCTCGGTATTGGAACTCGGTACCGCTCGGTATTGGAACTCGGTATTGCTCGGTACTACTCGGTATCGAGCGGTATTGAAACTCAGTACTGCTCGGTATTGGAACTCGGTACTGCTCGGTATTGGAACTCGGTATCGCTCGGTATTGGAACTCGGTATTGCTCGGTACCGCTCGGTACCGCTCGGTATGGAGGGGTACCGAATGGTATCGCTCGGTATCTTTCCATAAAAACAACTTTAAAAATAAACAGCACTTCAAAATTACTCTTACAAAAAAAATTTGTTTCGGGGGCGCTGCCCCCTAAAACCCCCGCAGGGGCGCTGCCCTCTGACCCCGCGACCTGGTCGAACCCCGCCAGGGGGCAGCGCCCCCTTGGACCCCCGGCAGAGTCGCAACATATCTACACTTTCACTTAAATTTTTTCATGTTTCAAATTCATATGTTTTAATTTGTATAGATCCTTTGTAGGATAATGAGTTCTAGTGGAGCAGGAATTGGTTCTGATGATGGTCCATCAGAAATTAATATTGAAGATAACAAACCTTTATGGGGTTATGTTACAAAAATAGGTAAAACATCAGAAGGGGGAGGCAATATTGCATTCAAATGCAATTTTTGTAATGCATCATACAAATGATCATATTATAGAGTGAAAGCTCATTTGTTGAAGATTAGTGGTCATTGAATCAAAATTTGCCCGAAGATAAGCTCATCACAATTGGCTGAATTACAAAGAAAAATCAGTGAAGCTGAGCAAAGGATTAAAAAAGAGCTTCCAAAACATATTCCACTTTCAAGCACTCATGCTTCCTATCCTTCATCATCTTCTTCAATTAGATGTGATGACAGTACTGTAAACAAAGGACCTTTTCAAATGAAGGGATTTGAACCAAAAAAAAAAGAAAACATGTTGTAGATAGTGTTTTGGAGAAAGCATTTAATTTACAAATGAGAGAACAACTAGACGGGGAAATAGCTAGAATGTTTTACTCAGCTGGACTTCCTTTTAACCTAGCAAGGAATCCACATTAAAAAAATGCCTTTACATATGCATGCAATAACAATCTTGCAGGATACGTGCTACCAGGATATAATGTCATTAGAACGAAGTTGTTGCAAAGAGAGAGGGACAATATTGAGAAGTTGCTCGAGCCTACTAGAGGAGTTTGGAAGAAAAAAGGAGTTACTTTGGTTTGTGATGGGTGGACAGATCCACAAAGAAGACCACTTATCAACTTCATGGCTGTAACAGAGAGTTATCCTATGTTTATCAAAGCTGTAAACTGTGAAGGACAGTACAAGGATAAGTTCTTCATTTCTAATTTAATCAAAGAAGTTATCATGATGGTGGGGCCTTCAAACATCATTCAGGTCATTACTGATAATGCACCTGTTTGTAGAGCTGCAGGTCTACTTGTAGAGCAAGCATATCCTCATATTTTCTGGACACCATGTGTTGTGCATACGCTTAATCTTGCTTTGAAGAATATTTGTGCAGCTAAGAATACCGAGGCAAATGAAATCACATATAATGAATGTCATTGGATCACAGTGATTGCTGGAGATGCAATTGTAATTAGAAATTTTATTATGAATCACTCCATGAGACTCTCTATGTTCAATGATTTCTCTAATTTAAAGATGCTTGTAGTTGCTGAAACTCGGTTTGCCTCAGTAATAGTGATGTTGAGAAGATTCAAAAAAATAAAAAATGCTCTTCAAGCTATGGTGATCAGTGACAAATGGACATGTTATAGGGAAGATGATGTTGGAAAGGCTAGGTATGTAAAAGAGAAGCTTTTAGATGATTTATGGTGGGATGAGATTGAATACATCATAAATTTCATAGACCCAATTTATGAGATGTTGAGAGTAGCTGATACGGATAAGTCTTGTTTACATCTCATTTATGAGATGTGGGATTCAATGCTAGCCAAAGTAAAAGAAATTATATATAGACATGAGAGGAAGGCACTTCATGAAGACTCAAGCTTTTGGGATGTTATCTATGCTATTCTAGAAGATAGGTAGAGCAAAAGTAATACACCTTTACATTGCTTGGCTCACTCACTAAATCCAAGGTAAATTTCAACATTTTTTCATTATGAATTCACAATTTGTTGTTTTGTAATTTCAACATTTTTTCATTATTTCATTTTAATGTTATTTAAAGATATTCAACTAAAGAATGGCTTCAAGAGGATCCTCAAAGAGTTTCTCCACAGAAAGATTTAGAAATTTCAAATATGAGGAAGACATGTTTGAAGCGTTATTTTCCAAATGAGGAGGAGAGAAGAAGTGTCAATATTGAGCTTGCTAAATTTTTTGGTTATTTAGAGGACTTTGGTGACCAAGAGTCATTGCGTGATAGGTGGAGAATTGATCTGAAAATGTGGTGGATTATACATGGAGCTTCAGCACCTCTACTACAAACAATCGCCATAAAATTGTTTGGCCAAGTTTCATCCTCATCCTATTGTGAAAGAAATTGGAGCACATACTCATTCATCCAATCAATGAAGAGAAATAAAATTACTCCACAACGGGCTGAAGATTTAGTTTACGTGCATACAAACCTTCGACTTCTCTCAAGGAAAACTCCAACTTATATGGAAGGAGACAACAGGATGTGGGATGTTGCTGGAGATGGATTTGAATCTCTTGAGGATATGGGAATATTAGAAATTGCTAATCTTTCACTTGATGAGCCTGAATTAGAAGCTATGATATTTATTGAAGATGATATAGAATTTCAAAGACAAACCACTGAAGAAGCTAATCCTATCATTCCTTCTATTGAATAGTTGAAATTTCATGTGATGGGCAATTTATCTTCTTGTTTTTGTTGTTGTACTAGACATTTCAATACTTAATGCTTACTTTTATTTCAATTTTTTTGTCATTTCAAATATTACACTTTGATTACTTTATTAATTTTTATGTATTATTTATATATTATAATGTCGTATCCGCGCCGTATCCGTATCCTGTATTTTTAAGAATTGGCGTGTCCCGTATCCGTAT
The DNA here is from genome assembly GCA_016618105.1 of Dendrobium huoshanense. NCBI lineage: Eukaryota > Viridiplantae > Streptophyta > Magnoliopsida > Asparagales > Orchidaceae > Dendrobium > Dendrobium huoshanense. The sequence continues at coordinate 27,430,536 of CM028358.1, read as the reverse complement.
CATGTCGTATCCGTATCGCCGTATCCGTATCGGTGCAACTTAGCCGGCGGCCTGGGCGGCTCAAGGGGAGGCGACGGCAAAGGGTGAGGGGAAGGGAGGAGGGGAATTTCAAGGGATTTGATTTGCTAAAAATCCACTCACCTCAATTTTCTTCAATCCGGATCTCCACGAAAAAAACTTGGCGAAAATTTAGAACTCTCGAAGACAAAATAGTTTGGCGAAAAATCTATAACTCACAAAGAGATCTAGCTTCTCCTACGAACTCACTAAGAGATCGAGGAGGGGAACTCACAAAGAGATCATAAGTGGCAAATTTTCATTCATCAAAAACTAACTATTACATAAGAAAAAGGCCATATATAGGCCTCCAAATAATAAAGAAAATAAAAGACTAAAATGCCCCTTGGGCTACAATAGCGACCAAATACCCACAAGGGCAAAAGCGGAAAAACTGAAAATAACATAAACTACTTCATGAAATGACTCAAAATAAAACTCATGATCGTAGCTGTCGATCTCCGGCGTCTCCTGATTGTACACGTGTCAAAAAATGCTGACGATGTCCTCATCAGTCTACCCCTACCTTTCTTAACACAAGTCAAATCTAATACCTCTACTCTCCTAACCGGGTCATCGGAAGGCCGCCTTTTTATGTGACCAAACCATCTAAGGCGACTCTCTCTAATCTTATCTTCTACTGGAGCTACTCCAACCTTTTCACGTATATGCTCATTTCATATCCTATCTCTAAGGGTAAAGCCACTCATCCACTTGAGCATCCTCATCTCTGCCACACTTAACTTAGTATTATGCTTCTCTTTTAATGGCCAACATTCGGCACCATAAAGCATTGCAGGCCTCACTACCAAATTATATAATTTTCCCTTAAGTTTGAGGGGTACATTTCTATCACATAACAAGCCCGATGCATTCCTCCACTTCAACCATCCAACTTGAATTTTGCTGATAATATTCCCATCTATTTCACCATCACTCTGAACAATAGATCCAATATATCTAAAACGCGTACTCTTATTAATGACTTGATCGCCCAAAGTCACAATCCCCTCACTAGGTCTATTATTATTAAAATTACACTCCATATATTCCGTTTTAGATCTACTCAAGCGAAAACCTTTAGACTCTAAGGTTGACCTCCACAATTCAAGTTTACCTTCAACTTCCTCTCTAGTCTTATCAACAAGAATAATATCATCAGCAAAAAGCATACACCAAGGTACATCCTCTTGCAAATGTCTAGTGAGAACATCCATGACTAAAGCAAAAAAGATATGGGCTTAAGGTTGATCCTTGATGTAACCCAACCGAAATAGGGAAATACTTGGTCAAACCACCTTATGTTTGAAAGCAAGTAATAGCTCCTGCATACATATCTTTAATGATTTGAATATAAGCATTATTGACTCCTTTCTTTTCAAGAACTCTCCATAGCACTTCTCTTGGAACTTTATCATCGGCTTTTTCTAAATCAATAAATATCATATGTAGATCCTCCTTATTTTCTCTATATTTCTCCATCAAACCTCTTAATAAATGTATGGCTTTCATAGTCGACCTACCCGGCATGAATCCAAATTGATTTTGAGAAACATTAGTATCAGGCCGCAACTTATGCTCCATAACACACTCTCATAGTTTTAAAGTATGACACATTAACTTAATACATCTATAATTCGTACAATCTTGTGCATCACCTTTATTCTTGAAAATAGGAATTAACACACTCATTCTTCACTCATCAGGCATATTTTTAGTCTTCAAAATAATATTAAAAAGTTTAGTAAGCCAATAAATCCCTTCATCTCCTAAGCATTTCCACACCTCTATTGGAATATCATCACGTCCAACAACTTTTCCACCCTTCATTTTCTTTAAAGCCTCTCTAACTTCAGTCTTACTAATACGCCGATAAATAGAAATATTTATTTTCATTTAGGGTGCTAAGGTCACTATAGTCAATCTTATTTTCACAATATTCATTAAAAAGTTAGTAAAATATCTCATCCACCTTTGTTGAATATCATCTTCTAAGAAAAGTATTTTTTGATCTTCATCTTTAATACACTTCACTTGAACTAAATCCTTAATACTCCTATCTCTTTGTTTGGCTAACTTATACATATATCTTTCTCCCTCCTTAGTATTTAATCTATTATATAAATCACTAAAACCTATTGTCTTTGCATTGCATATTGTTTTCTTAGAATCCTTACGAGCCACTTTATATATTTCCTAATTATCAGAATTTTTAAATTAAATCAATTTTTATAACAAAACTTTTTATTTTTATTTTTTTTCTTGCACAATTGGATTCCACCACCAACTATTTTTATTATTATGAGCTTTTCCCTTTGATACTCCAAACACATCTTTTGATTCTTAATATTCTTAGCCACTTTTTTCCACAATACTAGCATCCTCATGCACAGACAAAATTTTAAGATCTAAAATCTTACTCTCAAAACTATTTTTATTAATATTCTTTAAATGCCCCCATTTAATCCTAGAAAAACGTTTTACTTTATTTTTTATTTTATGTTCCTTTATCTTAAAGTCCAAAATTAATAATCGATGTTGGGTACATAAATTTTCACTCGGAATAACTTTACAATCTTTGCAGTCTAAATGGTTTAATTTTTTAATAAGAAAATAGTCAATTTGGATTGTACTATATCCATTTTTATAAGTGAGATGCTCATTCCTTTTCTTAAATAAGGTATTAGCAATTTAAAAATCATAAGCTAAATAAAATCTAATATGGTCTTGCCACCTTCATTCGTCGTTCCAAATCCATGGCCACCATGAATGCTTTTAAAATCATCTACCTCTCTAACAACATGTCCATTTAAATCTCCTCCAATAAAAACTCTTTCTTCAAGAGGTATATTTTGTATTAATTCTTCTAAGTCATTCCAAAAATTTATTTTAAAACTCATATCCAAATCTACTTGAGGAGCATAAGCACTTATAATATTAACAATCTTATCATCAACAACAATCTTTAAAGCTATAATTCTATCTACAATCATATTAATTTTTATAACATTATCCTTTAAACTCTTATCTATAATAACACCTACACCATTTCTAGTACGACTCCTACCCGAATACCAAAGTTTAAATCCTAAACTATCAATTTCCTTAGATTTCTCTCCAACCCACTTAGTTTCCTGAATGCACAAAATATTTAACTTCCTATGAATCATAATATCTATTAATTCTATTAATTTTCCTGTAAGGGAACCTATATTCCAAGTTCCTATCCTAATTTTAGTTTCATGGACTAGCTTCTTTGCCCACATCCATCCTTGATGTTGGAACCCTTGCCTATTTAACACTGCACCCAAGCGTCGGTGCAGCGGCCCTTGCACACTTGTCACTGTATTCAGGCCATGCAGGGCGTCGCTTCCAGGGGACGCCCTAGCATTAACACAATTTCTTAAAGGATTCATGTCATTATTGTTCGACAAGTTTTACGCTGGCTGTCGACTACCTAACGCAACCCTCCACTTTTCTCATCCAGGACTTGAGACCTGGCAACGACAGTGTTAATCCAAGGAGGTATAATTAACTATAAGAGTCATGCCTAGAAAGTTTAGATCCTACTTCAAATAAACATTTGTATAAATATAAAGGGAAATGTAGTTAAACTTATTATAATCTATTTTATGAAAAATGAAATCCAATTTTCAAAAAAGGGAATTGGAGGTTTTCTTGTGCGAATAGATTTTTAGGACTCCAGTAGGGATACTCTCCATCTCTAGATGGTTACTTAAGGAACCAAGTACTTCTGCACAATGAAGTTTGATATGAATCCATATCAATGGTAGTCTCTATAAGATTCCATTCATCCAATGTGTGCTCATAAATATTGAGTTTACATCTTTTCAACATAAAGGACTAAGGCTTACTACTCTAAGTTGAACAAATCTTAGACTTTTATTGGTTTCATTATAGACCCTCAAGAATTTATGTTATATTTTCTGTAAGCAACATCATGATTGTAAAACTTGAGGGCTTAACGGTGATATTCCTCGAGTTACCATCAATACTGGTCTTACTAGAGTTACCCTCTGGTTTGGGACAAACTCCAAGGTGGTGAGGTTCATCCCCACCAATTAGGCTACTAAAGCTGCGACGATGAGGGCAGTTGCTAAATGAGCCATTCTGCCAACTATGTGGGCTCATTTCTTTATTTAGGGAAAGAGACCAAATGTGGTCATTCCCAACAAGCCAAGGCATCAATTCGCAGAGGCTCCTAATAAGTCTTTTTTTTATTAACTGCTATTGGACAGAATGATGTAATAATATGAGAATCTCTGCATATGTTTATCATAATCCAGAAATTGTTGCTAGCTTTGGTGCAGGATCGATTTGTTCCCTCATCTACATCAAAAATGCTTGGCAATACTATAGATTCCATGATAGTTGGGGCTAAAGACCTTGTCAAGGGAACTTTTGGACAACTAAAATTGCGGGTTCCAATGGCTATTGCTATGATATAAAATTGGTAGAATGAAATACCAGTTCCAGACCATGGATTCATACAACTGGAATTGATACCCATGCTTGTTGAGTTCTTCACCAATAAAGTGGCCACCTTCGGTCAATTTATTCAAAATTTCATAAATGTAGTTAAGGAGAAAAGCTAATTCTAAGTTTTCCTATCATTGATTGTGCATATTGGATAACCATATTACAATCCTTTGTGTTAAATATGAGAATCTTTGTCAGATTGAGAAAACTTGATTCAGATTGAGAAAACTTGATTGGCAGTGTTTCCAATTCTTACCATTGAGACTTAACGTGTAGTAATACATAAATTTTTTATGGAAACTTTCAGGTTCAATAATACAAAAAATGGAATGTGTGCTCCTACTACAATTGAAAAGTAGCGGGCAGAATTGGAGCAACGATTAAAATGACTCCATTATAACCTAACGGCCCATTTGGATGCAACTAGGATTTAATTTAAGTAGGATTTCATATATCCTCTAAGGGGTTGTTTGGCATGTAGAATTAGGAGGGTAAAGTAAAGTAATTTCATGTATTTCTAAAATTAGGTCGTTTGGTTGATATTGTGTGGAACATAGGTCCTCTGATGCATTAGCGGTGTATTAGAGATAGTCGTTCCTGCGACTTCGAAACCCACTCAAATTGAGCGGGTTAAAAAATCTCTCGCGCGAAAAACATGTGAAGAAGCCTGTTCGCGCGATTTGTTTCGCGGAATCTGAGCTTATAATCCCTTCTCCATTCTTCCCACACATGAATGATTCGCCCGAAGCCTTCTCTCCCACCTACCCTCTATTCACACGAGAACAGGAGGCGAACATTGTTTCGCCGTCTCCTTTCACGACGGCAGCCAGCCAGCGATCTAACGCCCGCTACACTTCGAATCCCCTTGATCGCGTGAAGAACAGCCCTAGCCAGATACCTCACTTCTTCTGCCCTAGCCTACGACGGCAGCCTTCTAATCTTTTGGTAACTTCTTCTACATCCTCTTCATCATCTTCTTCTTCATTCCTTTTCTTTTTTAATCCCAATCTTCTCCTCCCCTCTCATTCTTCAATTTTATTTTTTGCATTTACATCATGCATCGGAAAGGGTTTTCTGAAATTATCTTGTTAAAATATGAAACAAAATTTATTGAAGATGATCCTGATGCAAAAAAACCCTTTTATGGTCCAAATCAGTGGCCTTCAGAAGGTAAAATACTATAGCATGATCGGTTAGTTTTCTCTTCAGGAAACAATTTCTTGTTGTCTTTTTTCTAAGTTAAACTTTTCTTCTGAACTTGTTTGTCTACATGATCACTATGTATTTTCTTATAAATGCAACTTTGTAATTTCAAGTAACACTGAGTTGAGTTTTTTTTCAGCTAGATTAAAATTTTCTAATTGTAACATATCGTCCCATTTTCTTTGTGTATTTTGAAAATATTTTACCTGGGTGGAGGCAACTTATGGAACAGTACCACAAAGAAGCCTTGTAATATATCTTTACCTTTTGCTGCAATATTTTGTTTTTGGTAGACTTACTAACCAATTTTTTTATTAATTTTAAAAGATATATTTAGCAAATTCTTTAGGTGAATGATAGATGCTACCCTAAGTTTGTAGCAATTTCCTTTATGCCATTATGATCAATATGTTTAGCCTTCCTTTTGGGATTTAGTTTTTTATTTCAGTCCTCCCTTAACTCTGTTTTAAGGTTTTCTAACAAATCTCTAGAAATAACATCTTGTAATTGCCTGTATTATTGCTCTAAACAAGTCTATCGTTGAGGTTTTTATTCAATTGACCAATCTTTCTTGTGCAATTGATGTAGGTTGCATTAGCATCTAGAGTTCTAATGCATATCTAAAACGATATATGATAATATATCAAAAAATCCTACATTAATATCATCTTTTCTTTCAAAACCTAAAGATTTGAAGGCTAGATGGATGCGTAAAGAACTAGGAAACTGATTTAAGTTGTTGAAGATTGACATATTTATTAAGTTGTTATCATAAAAAAGTGTTTCGTGTTACTTTGTTGTAATTATAACTAAGAACAATGGGTATTGTTTTATCTTTTGTTGTTTAATTGTAAATTTTAATTAATGTTGTTTACATGTTATGAATGGAAATCATGTGATTTAATTGATTGCTAAACGAAAACAATTTCTTTTTTCACTAAATTAAAGAAAGAATCAGTTTGAAAATTTAATTTTTTGCAAATTTTTTTGTAAAAAAATTACTTGAAATATAAAAAAAATAATTTTCTAAGAATATTAGATTAAAAGTTCTCTATAACATAAGTATATTTTTGTCTATTGCAACAAACTGCTAAATTAATACACATCATAATTTTATATCTTATAATCTAAAAAAATTTCTAATAAGATCATTCAATAAATGAATACACATATTTATATTTTATAACAACAAATAATACTAATTATTATAAATACACTTTTTTTAAAGACACTAATTGGAATGCTAGAATAAATTATTATAAAAAAATCGCTTTTATTTTACTTTGGATCTACTAAACCAAATTTACTAAATCCCGAGGTGTTAAAGCCTAAAAATTGTTTGGAAAGAAGTATATTAAATTCTAATAAATCATGTGAGATTATTTTGGCAATTCTATTCATGATGTAAGGCGGTTAACTCATATGATATTTGCATTATGAATATAAGTTACTTATTGATTTCAATTTTAATTAACATGAATAAGTTGTAATTACAAACAATATAATTACAAGATAGCTAAATTATAAAATAACTTAACTGATGATTTAATTACTAATTAGAGAACTAATTACTAATTACTTACTTAGGTATGATTACTTATTACAAACTATGTCTACTGAAAGATGTAGAAACTTATAATAATATGCAAACAAGCTAGAATTACTTTGCCTACAATCTTTAAAGTGATTATTCAATTAGACTTAATATTCTACTTATAACGTATTATTTTTTAAGTTAATTTTTCATCACAACAAATGCTGATCTTACTTTGCCTGCAACACTATACCCATAAATTTGAGCATGTTCAACTAATTTCATTTATATAATTTTAACTTTTTTTTAAATCAAACAAATGATAATCTTCAACAAATTATTTCAACTTATTGATCTAGTATGAAAAATTTTCTCATCCGATGCAAGTATATGATTTGGTCCTCCTAATAATTATGTTGTATTCGTTTAGAGCTTTGACTTACAAAATCTTGTTTAAATTGCATCTTTTATTATTTTCATTGGTTGACCGAAGTATCACGTTCCACTTCAATTGACATAATGACACAACCATAAGATATAATACAATTTGGTGTAGGATGACTGAGTCTAGCGTTATTAAGGCACCTCAGGATGAGATACATGATAAAAATACATAAAAGACAATTTGTGAGTTACTAACTCTAAATTTTAACAACAACAAAAAAAACAATCATTTTTATGTACAAAGTAATAAACACATTTTTTTCATTCAAAATGACAATTTAATAGTTGCTAAGATTTAAAATTTAATGAGAAAAATCAGGAATGAATATAAAACTTCAGCAATGACCAACTTCATACTATTGAAAGGAAATTTGATACGCATCAATGAGCGAGTAGGAAATAGTTATAAGTATCAAAATGGATTTTTGGGTCAGGTTTAAGTCCAACCCGAAACTGACCCGCCCTCGATTGCTCCAACCTGAACCCGACCCAAATACACAAAATGGCCATAAATATGAACCCGGACTTGACCCACCCCAAATCCAGGTCAACCCGACCCGACATACGAACCCAGGCGACTGAGGCGAGGCGAGCCTAAGTCTATCTGTGAGCGAGAGCATGAAGCTGTCTGTAAACGAGAGCACGAAGCTGTCTGCAAACGAGAGCACGAAGTGAGACAAGTGCAAGCGCGAGGCATGCGCCAGTGCGTGGCATGCGTGAGTGCTAGGCGAGAGAGAGACGATTTGCGAGGGGTACGACCATGCGACGGCGCGAGCGGGCGAGAAGAGCTGCAAGCGGCTGCGTCCCTACATGCGCAACAAGTGCGAGCGCAATGGGGGCCAGCGCAACCTGTGAGCAGCAGGCAATCACGATTCGCGAGGCGAGTAGAGGTGGAGTGCGATTCGGATCAGAACCCGGGTCAATTTCAAGTTGGTATTAGGTCTTCGGGTTAACCCAAACCCAACCTGAAATTAGAAACAAGTTAAATTGTGAAACCCGAACCTGATCCGTTTTCCAAACTGGTTGACCCAAACCCAGATTTTTGTGTCGGGTTCAGGTCGGATTTTCAGGTCATGTCAAATATTGATACCCCTAGAAATAGTGGATTATAGAGGCAACAACAATGGGAGAAAGGAAGCAGGAAAGTAGGCAGTGTGTAGTAGGGTAGGGAAACTAGTAACAAGAAATGAGGCACATTATTTTGGCAACAGCCAACAGATATCCTTCCAACTCTTATCATCACAATAATTATTAAATTGAACCTAAAATCTCAATGGACTAAGCAGAACCTTATAGTAATGAATTAATCCTAACAAAATGCTCAGAAATACTAGATAGCTCATACAACTTATAAAGGATCATCATCATAAATAAAATTTTCCCACACACAAAAAAGAAAATAAGATAATTGTAACATCATCTATGTGACTATGTATATGGATTTGCATATATAATGACTATAGATTTCAGATTTGCATCACAACCTCTCTACATTCTACAATATAAGGGTAGAGTACATTATCTCCTCTGCAAACCTAACATTAGTGGGAGGCTGGGAGCTTCATGCAATAGCTCCTTTTTTACTAAAATGTAGAAGTTAAATTGCACGGCAAAATAAATTAAATGGGTAAAGTGAGAGCCACGAGAAAGAAAGGCCATTTACCTGCCAACAATAGAAAGTGTGTACTTCTGCCCTATAAGGAGGTACTCCACAATCATCGTAAAAACAACAGTAGTGCGCCTGAGAGTGGTATACATGGGAACATTTACTCCACGTACAGACTCCATTCCTGCAAGCTATTTACAAAGAAGACATTGGGTTCAATTACTAAAGAATGTCAGATGATTTCAAAATACAATCAGAACATAATTACAGCAACAAACCATGTACAACAAATATGCCAATGAAAGGGGAAGTGTATGCAACAGTGTCTTTGGAGGAACAAAGTTTCCAGAATCAGTTGAAGACCAAAGATCACCAACACTGAAAGTGATGATCTTCCAACGTCTCAACACATAAAGAAGGGAAGTTGAGCATATCATCTATAAGAGGAAAGAATAAAAACAAGAGTTAAAAAAATGATAAATAAAAAGAAAAAAGCTAAACATGAAATCCTCCTCAAGGAAAATAGAGGGCAGTACCTATATACCTAAATCGTTGGAGAAATAGACATGAAAAAAGTTTGCTTGTTAACAAGCTTTGAATTTGTGCCAACTGAAGTTTAAAGCTTATTACAACTTCTACATGACAGTCATTGCAAAGAGGTGGTATATATGCCACAAAGCTATACAGCTAAATTAAGGATTACAAGAAACTAGAAACTAATTCGTATGTTTCAAAATAAGCATAAGAAAATTATGAGTGGGGAAAGTCACCTGTGAAAGCGTGATGACATTAGCCGATGGAAAATTATATGAAGACAAAGCTGCTTTGTTGAACATCACCAGAAGTACTGTAAAATGCAAATCAACCAATAATGATAAATATGATGACAATACAGATGGAATACCGAATACAAAGTTAATTGTTAGGAAGTGGCAGAAAAATCCAATTCCCTTGGATTGAAATCAAATTATAGCGCACCCATGCACAATCTCTAAGAGGAAACAAGAGAAACAATGGACAGAAATCTCTTTTGTATTGATGAAATAATAAGAAAATAAACAAGATACAACGGATCTTCTATTGGAGAGGAAGATCCGGCTCTCCCAAAACCCTAGCGCCAGCTAGAGCCCAAAACTCCTAAGAACAATCAAAATTCAACAAAATCACCACATGCCCTAACCCTAGAGAAAACCTATCTATTTATAACTTACAAATGGCAAAGCAAATTACTAAATAGCCCTCTCACAAATTAATTCCTTGTTTAACTGCCCCATCCTAAATATATTCAAATAGTGGGCCCCCCAAGGGGGCCAGGCTGGAGTAGAGGCGGACCGTTGGTCCGCCCGGAGTAAACAAAGGCTAGCTCTTTTCCTAGGGCCGGCTAGACCGATCTAACATTAATCCACAGTTATTGCAATTAGAAAGAATTTCAAGGAATTAACAAGAGTTAAACTCATTCATATACAATGATGTAATAAAAAAAGTAATAAACAATGCATAATAAAAAAACATATAAGCCTATAGATGCAAACGGTGTATTTGGTAAAGTTACCCAAAAAATTCATACCTAAGCCTTAGGGTCCCTTTGACACTATCGAGACATGTGCAGCAGAACATAAAACGAAGGTGCACATACATTATAGTGGCTTCCTTTGCATATTTCACAAACTAATAAAATTTGTAATATATCAAAAAAATTTGAAAAGTGAAGCATCTGAAAAATATTTTAAATGAAGAATTAATGTGATTGAACAAGTAAATTTTCGAGATGATTAAAATGCCCCAATATATATCTCCATTATTTTACATAATAGGTGCATGATACTTAGACCTATCACATCTAGGCATTATTTTACCTTCTAATAATATTGATTCATAATTATAAACATCACATTCAATTGCATTTTTTCCATTGTTATAACTTTCGACTTATTTGAGCAGATATGTCAAATCAATTAGAAGTATGTTATTTACAAAAACAACAATAACCACAACAAAAACAGCAATAAAAACAACAACAACAAACATTTATCCCACTACGTCGGGTCAACTACATAAATTATTTTTCTATATTGTTTCCTATTAAGAGTTAAATTTTAATAAAAAATGTCATTTTAACTATTCTAACAAAAAATTTTTAGGTCTACATATGCCTTTTTTAGCATAGGTCAGCTCTAATACATCTACTATCCTAAAAGGGTCATTAGAAGGTCAACATTTTATATGATCAAACCATCTAAATGTGACTCTCTAATCTTATATGCCACTAGAGCTACTCAAATCTTTTCAAGTGTATACTCATTTTGTATTTTGTCCTTAAGTGTAAAGCCACTGATCCACCTATGCATCGGTGCATCCTCATCTCTACAATACTTAACTTAATTTTATGCTTCTCTTTTAATGACCAATATTCTGCGTCATAAAGCATGGCAGGTCTCACCACCATCTAATAGAATTTTCCCTCAAGTTTGCGGGTTACTTTTCTATCACACAATAGGCCCAATGCATTCATCCACTTTAACAATTCAACTTGAATTCTACTAATAATATCACTATCAATTTCATCATTATTCTGAACAATGTACCTAACGTATCTAAAATGAGCACCCTTTCTAATGACTTGATCACCCAATATCACAATCCCACTAGAATTAGTACTACTAAAATTATACTCCATGTATTTGGTTTTAGCTCTACTCAAACAAAAGCCTTTAGGCTATCAAACTCCATAATTCAAGTTTTTATTCAACTCCTCTAGTTTCATCAGCAAAAAACATACACCAAGATACATCCTCTTGAAAATGTTTAGTAAGAACATCCAAGACTAAAGTAGAAATTTATGGGCTTAAAGCCAATCCTTGATGTAAACCAACTAAAATAGAAAAATATTGGTCGAACCACCTTATGTTTAAACAAAAGTACCAGCTCGTGTATTCATATTCTTAATAACTTGAATATAAGCATTATAAACTCCTCTTTTTTAGAATTCTCCATAGCACTTCTCTTGTAAATTTATCATATGCTTTCTCTAAATCAATAAATATCATATGAAGATCATCCGTACACTCTTTATACTTCTCCATCAAACCTCTCAATAAATTAGAACTATGTCATTTATAAAAAACAATACACCTAGGAACCTTTTTTCAATGTCCATTGTAAGCATCTCAGAAATGAATAAGAAAAACATGAATTCAATGTTGATCCTTGATATAACATTACCATAATTAAAAACTCTTTTCATTGCTCCACATCTACTTCTAATATAATAAGTCATTTACATAGATATCTTTAATAGATTCAACTACCTTTAACACATAAATTTCTTCCTTAATGCATATAAAAAATAAAATCATATAACACTAGATCATGGCTTCTCGGGATCAATGAAAATCATTTAAAGATCATTTTCCTACTTGTACATTTTCATTAATTTTCTGAACACAAAAATTGCTTCCACTATTTTTTTTTTATTAAAAAAATTTGATTTTATTTTCTTTTGCACATTTTTTGAAGTATATGTTCTATTTCTCTTTAGCATAACTTCTTTCTATAACTCATAAGTTTAATCACTATATAATTAGTCAAAGAATTATTTTCCTAAATACTAGTACCAAAATGCTTCTTCTACAATCCCTTGGTTATCTCTTAGCCTTTGAAATTTAATTGAAAATATTTATTAATCAAACCACAATTGTATGTCCTATAGCTCCCCAAGTTTAAATGGATGTCTTGTATTCACCTAAAGCTTAAGCTTTATGCATCATCTTCAAAGCTAACTTCATTTTTATTTTTAGATCGGTCTATATATACTATATTATCTTGTTCATCATGCTATTCAAAAATAATATCTTCCTTAAAATTCTCATTTAATAATTTCTCAAATTGAATTTGTATGTCCTTTATTTCTACATTCTAACTAGGACCCTATTAACTTCGCTTGTAATACATCTTTCTAGATCCCTTATGTTTTACCTTCATTAGTTTATATATCTCATTTTTCTACTTCTTTAGTAATTAAGTTATCATATAAATCATCAAAATTTATAACTTTTTCTTTGCTTCCTACCCTTTGTTGCAATATTTTCAACTTACTTGTACTTGTAAGCCTCAAAAGTATTAAACTTTCATCATCCTTTAAAAGATTTTCTCTCCCTTAACAGTATCCTATTACTCCACTACCAAGTCTCATCACTAAAGTATAATATATTTCTAGAAAACCATCTTGATGGAAGTTGCCCATTTTACCTCACATTAAGTTTGGTTCAACTTAAAAATTCAAATATACCTTTTTAGCAACCTATTTTAATATAAGTGATTAATAATTTCTCACCTTTTAAATTCCACACCATTTTCCCCTCAATTTTTTATTTTGGTCATTTTTTATACTCTTGAGATGTACATCCATAACTTGAAACTATTATTCTATGTTGTTAGGCCAAACTCTCTTAGGGAATCATCTTAAATTTTTAGCAAAAGAAAATTTGTCCAAGTAAAAACAATTCAATTTATGATTTGATGCACCTCCTTTTGAAAGTTATCAAAATTTTCATCACCTAAAGTATGCATTCGATATTTCACAACTATAAGCTATTGCTGAATTAAATATATCATCTAAAAATAAATTTTTCGCTATTACTCCATCACAATAATGAATTCTCTCACAATTGATACTACGAAAACTAATATGTCAAAATTCCAATTAGTCGCTCATTATAATATCCTCTATTTCTCAATTATATATTATAATAGTTCATTGATCTCTTTGCAACTTTGATTCTCTAGCTATAATTCAATTTGAAAAGCATAAGCTTAAATGCTTTTATAATATCCTCGTTAATAATAATCTTAAGAGCAATCACTTGATCACTAACTCTTCTTTAGTCAATAATTTTATCTTTTAACTCTATATATACTATTATCCCAAAACATTTAAAACATACAGTAACTTACATTATCCACCCTCCCCCTCCCCCCCCCCCCCCCTCAATCCGCCCCTACAACCTCTCAACTACGATTAGGTTGTGATCCATTGCTTCTTGGGAATGGCATAGCCATGGGCGGATCCACCCTTAGCTTAGGGTGGGCATTTGCCCACCCTAAAAAAAAAAAATTTAAATATTTAGAGGGGAGATTTTGAAATATTTTGGGTATTTTGGGCATTTTGCCCCCCCTAAAAAAAATTTTTTGCCCTACTTTTATCAATCCTAAACATATTTGCCCATCTCTCACAAAAAATTTTTTTTTTGCCCACCCTAAAAATATAAGCTGGATCCGCCCCTGGGCATAGCACAATAAAATTCCAATTTGGGTCTTTTTTTTACACAATTTTATGTTGAATATTGACCTATTATCAACTCTCAACCATTTTAAAATGGGTTTCGGAACAACAATGATGGTTTTTGTTATGTTATATTTGTCGTTCTAAATTTGAAGTGATTGGCATCGCATAACACCCTAAGTATGCATGCTATTCTTATCTACCTGTATATCAATAGATGTCACAGCTTCATATAAACCTCACTCTATCATCTTTCGCATTTCCTTATCTACTGAACAAAAAACAAATAAAACGGTCATTCAAGTTTACCGGTCAATTAAAGTTGCAATTCCCAAATTAATGATCATATAAAGAGGTTAATCAAAGCAGATCAGGAAAAGGAGACACAAGATGCAAAGGTACAGCAATAAGAGCTAACCTGCACAAAGCATGTAGGAAAGGGCAGCGTAGGCGCCCCTCTTGGTCATGCCGGAGCCCTTGAAGAGGCTCTCATCGCCGGAGCGCGGAGGATCAACGACCGGCAGAAGCAAGCTCTTCTCTTGAATAAAGGGAGCCATCTGATCCCTCGCCGATTCCTCTCAGCCTCCTCGCTCTCGGTTCTTTCTCTTCGTTTAACTTTTACTCGTCAACCCTCTTCGGCTCTTTACCTCAAGTTCCAAATATCCAAAGGGCAATATTGCTTTTTCCTTTTCCTATAGTTTTCGCTGCGGAGAACTTTTGGAAAACAGAAGAAGGGACAGAGAGGCGGCCGGCAAAGACCCGACGGACAGACTTCGTCAGCGGGAAAGGATGGGAGAGGGATCAGTAGGATTTGAGAAGTAAGCGGGTCTAAAATGACCACTGGGCTTCGAGAAATTATTAGTGCGGTTTGCGGAGTCGACGTAGCTATATGTTGGGACATCAATTAAAATTTCGCACTTTTATACACAACGTATATTAGAGAAATTTATAAGCATTTTTATATACTTATATACAGTATGTGTACAAGCTTTTGTACACAATGTATATTAGAGAAATTTATAAGCATTTTTATATACTTATATACAGTATGTATATAAGGAGAATCTATACACTTTATGTATATGTGTACACAATGTGCGTATAAGAAAAATTTATAAGTATTTTGTGTACACTTGTAGATATTGTGTGTACAAAGAAAAATTATAAACACTTTATGTACACTTGTACACAATGTATGTACAAGAAGAATTTATAAACATTTGTATACTTATACGTAATGTGTGCATAAGCTTGTACACAATACACACACTATATACAACTTGTACGCAGTGTGTGTACAAGGGAAATCTATACACTGTATATACTTATACACAATGTGTGTACAAGAAGAATTTATAACCGCTTTTGTGTATATTTGTACTCAGTGTATGTACAATGAGAATTTATAAACACTTTGTGTACACCTATACACAGTATGTGTATAAGAAAAATTTATATGCTTTATGTACACTTATACTCAATGTGTGTATAAGGAGACTTTATAAGCACTTTGTATACACTAATAAAGTCATGTTAACTAATTAGATTCATTTTTGGGTTAAATAGTATGATGAATATCAAATAGTATGTACACAGTGTGTGTACAAGATTATACATACCCTGTGTACTAGTGTACACAAAGTATGCGTACAAACTTGTACATATAATATGTATAAGTTATAAACATAGTGTGTACGAGTGTACACAAAGTGTGTAAATTTATGAGAATATGAGTAATAATGCATTAGAGTAGACTTGTACACACACAATGTGTGTACAAGTTGTACACACACAATGTGTGTACAAGTTGTACACAAGAAAATTTATATGCAGCGAAACTCTTTCTAGAAGCAGCTTTCCAAACAACAACAACAACCTATGTGCTATCCGCATGAACATTTGTATCATGTTTTGATCAAACAGGAAGTAAAAAATAATATTTGTGGAGCTAATATATAACTTCTTACTTACTAAAGCAATCATAGGAAGATAGAAAATTTAATCCATTCAAATTGTTTTCTATATTTTTGCTTTCATACATAAAAAATTTATAAAAGTTTTGCTATAATAAAATCATGTCTATTTATAGATCCAAAATCTTATTGAACCTAACATGAATACAAACTTTATTGAGAAAATCTAAATAGATAATATAGATTCATCATTCAAGCCTTCAATAAATACAATAAGTACCTTTAAAAAATAAAAATAAAAAAACCAAAACACATATGGGACCATAAATCAATTTCTTAACACAAAAAATACTCTTAGTGTATTCTTTCTCATTTGTTAAAAAAAACATTGTGACGCTAATATTGGTTGGAACTGTCAAATCCTAAATAATAGCTATTCATTTCTTCTCTTTTCAAACACCTTGTAAATAAAATGACGCCTTCATCAAACTTACCTTGAAGGAGATAACAAAGATATACCTGTTCAAAGATGAAGATTGAAGAAGACAGGAGCAGTAGTTGTTCGACGATCAAAATCTCAAAATCCTTTTCCAACTCCGAAACCCGAAATCTTATTGTATTCTGCAATTTTAAAAGTGAAATGACGGGATAGCTATAGTTGTTTTCAAAACTATCATTGGGTCTGAGCCGGGTCGTCGGGTAAACCTTTATATATATATATTAAAATTTCACATGTCCAATTCACATGCCTTAATTTAATTGGAATGCAATCACATAACTACATTCATATTCCGCACGTAATAATTTCTCTTGGACGTAAAAGCTGCCATATTCAATTAGAATATATTAATAATTAAAATTAGTATTGAATATAAATATTTGAATATTACAAACATAAAAAATATTAAATATTAAAAAAAAAAAGAGCAAAATATCATATTTTTATCATGCATTTCATCAACGGTATTTCTACAATTAAAAAGTAATGATTTAAAGTAAGGATATAAATATATACATATTGTTTTAAATAAATGTGTTCTTAACGTTTATTCAAATGATTAGACAAATAATGGCAATACAACTTCTTTTAGTCTTTCATCGGATTTACATAAATACCATTTTATTTCATGCTATATATATAACTAACACTTAAAATTTTAATATTACATGCCTATCATCCATAGAACAAATATAAATACATGAAATGAAATATTAAAATTTAT
Source organism: Dendrobium huoshanense (assembly GCA_016618105.1). NCBI lineage: Eukaryota > Viridiplantae > Streptophyta > Magnoliopsida > Asparagales > Orchidaceae > Dendrobium > Dendrobium huoshanense. The sequence continues at coordinate 27,412,775 of CM028358.1, read as the reverse complement.
AAGATTATATGAGAGGTATAAATGAAATATAAAAGTGCAATACCTAATATTAAAACTTTATATAAATGTTAAGAATGTAATATTAAAATTTTGAGCATTAGATATATAAATAGCATGAAATAAAGTAATATTCATGTAAATTCCTCAAAAATAAACAAATAACATTATGTTTCTTTGGAAGATTTACATACATATTACATAATGTTATATATATTTAAAAATTAGAGAGTATTGTAAATACATTTGAATAATTATGTACTAGATATGTAAATATATAAAAAATTTCTGCCAATCTTTTTCTTTATAGCTTATCAAGTATTAGGTTAAAATGACAGAAATTTCTCAGAAACTAGAGTTCAGTATCCATCTCTAAGACATTTTATTCTGCAGAATTGAAACAAAGAATTCAACAATATAACGGAGAAACAAATCAATCAATTTAGGCTTTATTTGGGAAAGCTTTCCAATGCTTTTTAAAATAAATTTTTATTCAAATTTTTTGTGAATTAGAAATTTTTCCTATTAGAAAACTACTTTAAAAAAACAGCATGAAAACTATCACAAACAAATTCTTAGTTTCTTTCTGCTTTGTTTATAAATAAAGAAAGGGTTTATAAATAAAGAAAGGAAGTAGAGAATGCAGTTTTCCTCACAAACATCTTCAACGCAGGGGAGATTATTGGGTTCGGACACCGAACACAACATAGCGTTCATTACTTTTTTTGGGAAATTCATTCGGTACTGTGTCGATACTTCACAGTACAGAGCTCATACATAGCTCAGTACCGAGTAGGAGGTGATGTGACGCATTTTTATTGAGCTCCAAACGTCATCCGGTGTCCGAACCCAATAATTTCCCTCAACGCAGGCATTTGCAGAACTGTTTTATAGAGGCATAAGCTGGAGAAAGGAGGCTAATAGCAGCAAATATGTCTTCCTCACCGAGGGATTGCAAAATCTGCATAATGAAATTTTCCGTGCGGATCAGAAAAACATTAGTGCTGTAAAATAACATAAATTTTGAATTAATGTACATTGAAATGATAGCAGAAATTCAAAATGTAATAAACATCACAGTTTTAGATGGAGAGATCAGAACCCTATCCCTAAAATCAATCATCGCAGGCTGCATCATTGTCGATGACAAAATACAACCCTTCTTATTAGTTGGGAGCTTAGGCAACCAATCAAAAAGTTTTGGAGTCGAAGTCTTGCACGTGTGTGAGTTCAAAAAAATTCAAAGACAATTGAAAGACCCAATATAAGATTTTGCGAGCTTTCTTGACACCCCCATGTTATACTGAGCAAAATAATTAAAATACATATATACTAGTTATGTGTCTTTAAATTTCGATAGCTTGGTAATCTAACAGAGAAGCCAAGTTGATTAAGGCTTTATTTGGAATAACTTTTTTATTTCTTTCTAAAGCAATTTTTTAATACAAATTTGTTTTGAGATTTTCTTTCTTTGTGATCATTTGCATCTCCTCTTCTTGTTGTATGTCTTTGTTTGAGGTTTTCTTTTTTTCGTGATCATTTGCATTTTTTAATATCTTTTTCAAATAATTTTTTTTTTAAATTTAGATCTTTCTAAAATTGTTAGGGGTTATGAGAAAACCTCTATGGGAAATAGAAAAGAGCCAACATGGAAGTATAGTGTGCAAGTGCAATATTTGAAATGCAGCTATTATAATAAAGTAGTTCAAGGTGGTAACCATAATAAAAAGAAAATTCTTTTTATTCTCATAAGAATGTTACATCATGTGCCAACATGCTTGAGGATGTGAAAGAGGAGATTCATGCTTATATGAATAAAGTGAGCATGTCGAAGTATTTGGCATAATCACAAGTTGATGGTAAAGTTGATAACATATCTTACTATGGTAGTGAAGCTAGTAGCAAAGATCCCTTTTCTTTTTTGCTATAAATATTCAATAGAGGTGAAAGTAGAATTGCAGATCAATATATGTTGAACACAGAGGGCGACAAGGATGACTATATGAGGGTAGCCCATCAAAATTCTCCATATGTTGCAGGAGAGGCTCGCAATCGGGGTTTGTATGGGCATAAGAATATTCTTCTATGAAAATGCAATTCCATTTAATATGAAAACATCCCCATCCTATAACAAAAAAGATTTGTTCTATAAATTCCTATGGTCAAGATCTTAAACCTCCATCCATGCATGAGCTCAGGATTTATATATTTAAGGAGACATTGAATAATATGGAGAAGGTTATTGGGAATATCAAGAGAACATAAACATATACTGTAGTTATGTCTGCTGGTTGGTCTTATATTAATGACAGCTTGAACATCCTAGTAAACAATCCTTAGGGCACTATTTTTTGAAGTTTGTTGAAGAATCAGATTATTTTAAGGATTCATAGTATATTTTTGGACTTATTGACGGAATTATAGAGGAGATTGGAGAGCATTTATTAGTCCAAATTGTTACAAACAATTCTAGTACTTACAAGGAAAAAAGTTGATGGAGAAGAAAAAACGTATTTATTTAACTATGTGTTGGACATTACATAGAATTAAACCTTGAAAAAAGTAGAAAGTTACCTCAAAACAAGAACACATTGATTAAAGCTAAAAAGATTAACAGGTACATTAGCAATCATAGTTGGATTTTGGGCTTGATGAGGAAATTTTTTAAGAAAAACCTCTTTAAGACCTGCAACTACTAAATTTGCTATGACATGCTAGACTCTAGAAAGCATACTATAAGCAAGACAACCTTTGAAAGCTAGGCTCACCTACACGCAGGTTAAATTATGTTTGCGTTAAGAAACCTGAAGGTCAAGAAGTAAGGAAGATTGTTTGGAGTGATAGATAATAGTTAAGTGTGACTAATGTTATTATAATAACTATGCCCTTGGTTCATGTTTTAAGAATGATTGATGCAGAGGAAAAACATGATATAAGTTTCATTTATAATGTAATGGATAAGGCAAAGAAGTTCCTAACACAACTCAATTGAAAAAAAGTCTAACTACAAAAAAATTTGGGATATCATAGATGAAATGGAAGCTTCAGCTGCATCGACATTTGTACGTTAATGGCCATTATCTGAATCCTCAATATCAATATGCTGAAAACAAGGCAATCAATCAAGCGAACAAATTTGGTTGATCAAATTTAACTTATATCATTGTATGGATAGATTGATTGCTAACTCTGCTTAGGGCAAACGATGATCTTCAATTTTTTGAAAGACCCAATATAAGATTTTGCGAGCTTTCTTGACACCCCCATGTTATACGGAGCGAAAAAATTAAAATATATATACACTAGTTATGTGTCCTTAAATTTTGATAGCTTGGTAATCTAATAGAGAAGCCAAGCTGATCAAGGCTTCATTTGGAATAACTTTCTTACTTCTTTCTAAAGCAACTTTTTAATTTTTTTTTTTTTTTTTGAGATTTTCTTTCTTTGTGATCATTTGCATCTCCTCTTCTTGTTGTATGTCTTTATTTGAGGTTTTCTATTTTTGTGATCATTTGCATTTTTTAATATATTTTTCAAATAATTTTTTTTTTAATTTAGATCTTTCTAGAATGGTTAGAGGTTATGAGAAAACCTCGATGGGAAATAGAAAAGAGCCAACATGGAAGTATAGTGTGCAAGTGCAAAATTTGAAGTGCAACTATTATGATAAAGTAGTTCTAGGTGGTGTAACCATTGTGAAAATAATGTTGTTTTATTATCGTAAGAATGTTACACCATGTGCCAACATGCTTGAGGATGTGAAAGAGGAGATCCGTGCTTATATGATTAAAGTGAGCATATAATTATTTGGTATAATGACAAGTTGATGGTAAAGTTGATAGCATATCTTATTATGGTAATGAAGCTAGTGGCTAAGATCCCTCATCTTTTTTTGCTATAAATATCTAATAGAGGTGCAAGTAAACCTGTAGATCAATATATGTTGAACTGTTGAACAAAGAGGGTGGCAAGGATGACTATATGAGGGTAGCCCATCAAATTAGGGGTGTCAATATTGGACCCAACCCGAAAACTCGACCCGAAAATTTCGGGTTTGGGTTGAACCGAACCTGAAGCGGGTCGGGTTCGGGTCTGAAAAATTGACCTGTTTGAAAAATCGGGTCGGGTTCGGGTTGACAAGGAAACCCGGGAATGACCTGGAATAACACATAAACCCATATGCCCGGAATGACCCCGCCCCGCCTGCCCCAGCTGCCCCGCGTCAGTTTCGCGTGCCGGTTCCGCTTCCTGCGTCGCGCACTAGCGCGCGCCCCGCGTCAGTTCTGCATCGCGCGTCCAGCTTCCGTTGCCGCCGGGCAATTCCACATCAGTTGTCGTGTCCGCGGGTCGGGTTCAGGTCTAGAAAATCGACCCGTTTGCAAAAACGGGTCGGTTGGACCCGAACTCGACCCGTGATCCGAAATTGACACCCCTACATCAAATGTCTCCATATGTAGCAGGAGAGGCTCGCAATCAGGGTTTGTATGGACATAAGAATATTCTTCTATGAAAATGCATTTCCATTTAATGTGAAAACTTCCCCATCCTATAACAAAAAATATTTGTTCTATAGGTTCCTATGATCAAGATCTTAAACTTTCATCCATGCATGAGCTTAGGATTTATATATTTAAGGAGGAATTGAGTCATATCGAGAAGGTTATTGGGAATATCAAGAGAACATAGACATGTCCTTTAGTTACAATCATGTCTGCTAGTTGTTCTTATATTAATGACAACTTGAACATCCTAGTAAACAATCCTTAGGGCACTATTTTCCGAAGTTTGTTAAAGAATCAGATTATTTTAAGGATTCGTAGGATATTTTTGAACTTATTGATGGAATTATAGAGGAGATTAGAGAGCATTTATTAGTCCAAATTGTTACTAACAATTCTAGTACCTACAAGGAAAATTTTTGATGGAGAAGAGAAAGCATATGCATTTAACTGTGTTGCACATAACATAGAATTAAACCTTCAAAATGTAGAAAGTTACCTCAAAACAAGAACACATCGATTAAAGCTAAAAAGATTAACAGGTACATTAACAATCATAGTTGAATTTTGGGCTTGATGAGGAAATTTTCTAAGAAAGACCTCTTTAAGACCTGCAACTACTAAATTTGCTATGACATGTCACATGCTTGACTCTAAAAAGCATACTATGAGCAAGACCACCTTTGAAAACTATGCTCACCTACATGCAATGGTTAAATTATGTTTGGGTTAAAAAACCTGAAGGTTAAGAAGAAATAAAGATTGTTTGAAGTGATAGATAATAGTTGAGTGTGACTTAAGTTATTATAAGAACTATGCCCTTGGTTCATGTTTTAAGAATGATTGATGCAGAGGAAAAACAAGATGTAAGTTTCATTTATAATGTAATGGATAAGGCAAAGAAGTTCCTAACGCATAACTCAATTGAAGATAAGTCTAACTACAAAAAAATTTGGTATATCATAGATGAAATGGAAGCTTATTTGTACGTCAATGGCCATTATCTGAATCCTCAATATCAATATGCTGAAAACAAGGCAATCAATCAAGCGAACAAATTTGGTTGATCAAATTTAACTTATATCATTGTATGGATAGATTGATTGCCAACTCTGCTTAGGGCAAAGGATGATCTTCAACTTAAGGCCTTAAAAAATAGGGAAGGATTTTTTAGATTACCACAAGCTAAATATATAGTAGCAAAATACTCTCTAAGTAATTTTTAACATTTATAATTTATAAGTTTTATTTTTTAAAATTAGTTGAGTGGAGCATTCAGCTTTGGCACTCCATAACAAAAATGATTTACTATTTAAGTACTAGATCTTACATGCTCATCATCAGTGTAAGTAAATTTGGAATACATATAACCAAGTTCATATCAAGAAGAGAAACTGTTTGTCTACCTTAAGGATAAACTCATTGGTTTACATTATGTGCAACAAAATATTAAAAAATAGGCATTTGAAGAAGACAACATTGGAGGATGACATAAATCCATTAATTTGTAATAATTTACTATTATATGATGAATGATTTCTAGAATATGATACTAATATTAAATCATCACAATTGATAGAAGAAGATCACAATGCTAATTTCATTAATGGAGGAATGAGTAAGACCAACAAGACCAACAAAAGTTTAAAAAAAATAGTAATAGAAAATGTTAAAACAATTTTTTATGTAAGTAATTGAAATTAAAATCATCAACATAGTCATTATTATAAATTTTAATTAAGGTTATTAATGCTTTTATTGCTCAAGGGAAAGGTAGTTGAAATTGAAGATAAGGAGAAATATTTGGAGGATGTTGACATAATTGGGGATGAGAGATGAGAGAAAATAATTCACTATAAGGAATACCCTAGCACTAGTAAAATTCAAATTAAAATTTATTTCATTGTATATGAATGAGTTTGACAACTAGATATCAACTTACCCTCGATCTTTTTTGCCAAGCTAGAGGCAGCAATAATAATAATAATTTTTTTTTTTTTAAATACATTTGATTGAGACAAAAAAAGTGATTGCCGATTAATGAAGGGATTGCCATAATGATGGATAGTCATGCAGAAAGACCCGTCAATCAATATAAGCAAATTCCAAGGCAACTCAAGTGCCAAATGGACCATATCAACAAATCCACATGAGCTTAATATGAAATTACTAAGTGACAAGAGGGGGGGGGGTGAATTGTGAAAATCTTTTCTTAATAAAAATAACCCTAAACAAGAGTTCTAATCTTTTTGTTATTTTAGAAATTTTACAACAAAATTTTAAGCAAGTTTTCTTCCACAAATTCCACCATGCAATAATTATGAAAAATTAAAAGCAAGTAAAACGTAAATGACGATAAGGAAAAAACACACCAAGAATTTTTATAGTGATTCGGTCAAAATATGACCTACGTCTACTCCCCGGAGTCCTCCGCTCCGGGATTTTCACTATCAAAATAGTTCTCCTTTTGCCCTCCTCGGCAAGGCGGAGAAGCCTTTACAAACCTCCCTTTCACCAACCCGGCGTGGCGGAGTGTCAAACTCTGTTTTCGCCCTCCTGGCAACGGCAGAGAACCTTCTCGTTTTTCTCCCTCCTGGAGAAGGCAGAGAACCTCGAGGTAACGGATGTAGACGAGTCTTTCCCTTGGAGATCCTCCCTCAAATCCTTCTAGGGCCACAGGAGGAGCAAGATGCAGCAAGCTCGGAGCAACTGTGTAATCTCCCTCACACCTCTTCTCCCTCACAACGCTCACCTTCTCCTTCCTCTCTCAACCCTAAAGAACTTCTCTAGAGCTCTCTCCCTTGCAATCCCTCTCTAATCACGTTCACCCTCTCCGTAAAATCTTACTGAAAAAGGACAAGATTAACATCTAAAACGGACTCCAAAAACCTCTGATTTCAAAAGTAGCCGTTATTGTTCGTACAGTACGATTTAACATCGTACAGTACGATATTCATAAACAGACTTCGTCCTGGTACGAAGATGTACGAACAGTTTAAAAACAATTCGTATTGTACGATATAATATCGTACAGTACGATCCACAAAATACTATTCGTACAGGACGATGGTCTGGACGACCAGATGTCATCTCTGTTCATCGTATGGTACGATCACTATCGTACAGTACGATGTTCAAAATATAATTAGGCCTGGATTACATGCACTAATCACGGGTTAATTTAAGTAAGTATTTAAAATAAATCGTACAGTACGAACGTCGCAAAATCACTTACTTAAACTAAACTACGGCTAGGGTTTTGGATCTGAACATATCGTACAATACGAAGATATTCGTACAGTACGATCTATTCACAGAATCGTCCACATAGCTTGGATCGTACGATACGAATTACAATCGTACAGTACGATCTACAGAGAAGAAATTAAATTATATTTTGCAGTTAAAAAACAAACTCTCCCCCTGTGTGTGTGCATGGTTGCTCTTGCTCTTATGCATTTTGTGGCCAGACTCAATAAAGTAAAAAATAAAATAAATAGAAAAGTACAATGTCTGACTCATACTCCTAATCTACCCGGTCTTGAGTCTTCCTTTCGTCCTGAGTCACTTGTGATCTTCCTGAAATGTTAATACTCAAGAACAATAGCAAATAAAATAATATTCAATGAAAAGTTGTTCCAAAGCACTCATTATTTGGCATCATCAAAATCTCAAACTCGGGGTCATGGGTTGCAACAATCTCCCCCTTTTTGATGATGTCAAATAATTTGTTGTAAGTAAGAACGAAGAACATTTCTTTTGTTTTTTTTTTATATTTATATTTTTTTATTTTTTTTTATTTTTTTTTAAATTAAAACAAAAGAGAAAAAAATAGGATATCAAAAGCAAGTACAAAACAAATGGAATGCATTTAGATAACAGGCATAACAACAGGTACAACAAACTTCTCCCCCTTTTAACAGCACAAAAAGGAGGAGCAACTAAAGGCAAAAAGCAAAAGAAGAAAAACTACAATGCAAACACAAACAATCTAAGCAGACGGGTCCTGATCAGTTGGTAGTGGAGGTGGATTTGGTTGAAAATAATGAAATAGAGCATCGAAGCGGTGATCAATTGCAGTAAAACGTTCTCCAAACAATTGCATATCAGTCTCGTGTTGCTGATGTTGTTCTTGAATATGCATGTCGAGACGAGTCTGCAGCTGGTCGAAGCGTGCGACTAAATCATCATTAGGGTGTGCTGGCACTAGTGCAGGTGCTCGGGGTGCGGCTTGGCGTCGTGGTCGAGCTGGAGCTGCGGCTGGAGTATCTTCTCCTTCTTCTTCATCAAAGACTGGTTCTTCAGGCTCGTGTCCCCGATGAAAGAGAATACGGAAGGAAGCATCCGTATAAAAAATATGAAGAATGTCGGGTTCACCAGGGTAGGATAATTGATATTTATTATGGAGGATATATCATATTAGGTGACCAAGAGCCAGATTCTGTTTCCGTCGAGTGGTAGGAAGACGAATAAAAGTTATGTGGCGGATATAGTTGCTAATTAAATCAACCTCATCAAACTTAATGTTGGACATAATAAGATATGTAGCGACGGATAAGGTCGGGGTCAGATTGATACGATCGCCTCCTTTGGGTATGATGGAGGTTCGAAGAACATGTTGAATTATACGGCCATTTCGAGTTAAGGATTGAACAAGAGGTTGGTGTTGATGAAAAGCAGTATTCCTAAGGACTCTATTAACATCGCTCCAATCAAATTCGTTGGTAAGAAAAGAGCGAACCATAGGTCCTTCAGTGGACAGCCCAATATATTGGGCGATGTCGGCTCTAGTGATCTCAATGTTGCGGCCACAAACAAAAGAGTGAAAAGTGGTGTTGTCGACGGTGTAGGTGAGATTGGCGAGAAATTCAAAGATAAGTTCAGAATTATAGGGAAACGCCAGGGTGAGTAGGAATTGAAAGGTGGTGGAAGCAATGAGGCCCATTACCTCGAAATTGAGAGCAGCCTGATTAAGCATTTTTGAAGGAGAAATTTTGCAGGCTTTATATCGGTGGTAGGCTTCCTCATTTTCAGTGTTCAGAAAACGAGCAGGTTGGCGACTCGACGAGGACGAGCTTCCATCAGTCATCCGACCTCGTTTAGACATTGCAAGAGGGCACGAAAACTGAGTGAAGGGCTGAGTGAGGAGAGGTTTGAGTGAAAAGAACGGCCTAGGCAAGAGTACTTATAGGGAATTTCGGAAATCGTACAGTACGATATAGGATCGTACAGTACGATAAACAATAAATATTCTGACCGGTGTTTCGGGAAAAGGCAGTCAAATCGTACAGTACGATAAGTATCGTATAGTACGATCAGGCGAATTTCGATCGTCCTGAGGCCCTCAGTACGACTTTTGACCAAAAGTTTCGTACTGTACGAACAGGAGTATCGTACAGTACGATACATAATAAATATCGTACCGAATAGCTTTAACTCATATTTATTCCGTGTGTTGATGTGGATCGTACCGTACGAAAGGTATGTATCGTACAGTATGATACTCAATAATGTCGTACCAACCGGATTTAATTCGTACCAATCTGTTGCTGACGTGGATCGTATTGTAAGAAGAAGAGATATCGTACAATACGGTAGGCAATTATGCGGGATGAATATCGTACAGTATGATGTATGTCGTACAGTACGATCAACAGAGCCAAAATCTGCTTGTGGGGACGGCATGTAGATTGAGATGTATCGTACAATACGATGTAGGTCGTACAGTACGATGAACAGTCCATGCAGAGTTTTGGTGTGGTGAGTGTGTGATGATCAGGAGCAGCCCTAGACGGAGAAGTGTTCATCAATAGAGTCTATAAGCGTCGGCAAGATACGGCCCAAATAGTCCTCGACGGTATCGTCGAAGTCAAATCCGACGTCAAAGAATTGTGACCGCAAGATGTTGACTCTTCCGTTGCGGTCGTATTCAAAACCGTAATTCCACTCGGGTTCGTTCATGCATCCTTGGAGTGGATCCGGATGATTGCCGCAAGCAAGATCTTCCCCCAAAGAGAGCAAGAGGGGCGGCGGCTTGGCCAAGGGAGGGGGAGAACCGGCGGGAGAACAAGAAAGGGGGAGGGGGCGGCTGGATGAGAAGAAACTGGAATTTGCTTTCAATTTTTGTGAGATTAGGAGGGAGGGATTTAGGGATTTGAAATTCCAATTAATGCAATTAATGCCTTAATTGAGAATTTCAATTAGGGAGGGATTATTGGAATAAAACTGAATTTATTTTCAATTTTAAAAAGGATTGGAGGGAAAATTTTAATCCTAATTTGAATTTCAATTAGGAGTTAAGAGGAGTAATTGATCATTAATGGTTTTTCCCATAGGGGGGCCGGCGGCATGGGCTAGAGAGGGAGGGGATTGGGGAGAGAGGAAGGGGGTTTCCAAGTAGGATTTGATGACTAGGAAAATATGAAAATAAATCCAATGTCATGTAAATTTTATTTTGGATTGATTTTCAAAAACTTTCAAAAAATAGAATTTCCCAAATTTGGAAAGAAATTGGAATTTGAAAATCAAATTTCAATGAGGGGGAAAGAGGTGGTGGAGTGGCGGTCGTGGAGGGGGAGGGGGGTCGTCGGTGCGGTGGTGGGTGGTGGTGGAAGTTTGGCCGGCGGTGGGGGAAAGGCCTAGGGGCCGGCGGCAAGAGCAAAGGGTGGGGAGATTTTAGAAGAATTTTGTAGGGGAAAAATAAAAGATTATGCCAAGCAAAAGAAAAGATAATTTGAGAACTCACTAAGAGATCTCAATGGGAGCACTCACCAAGAGAACTCCATGCACTCACAAAGAGAACAAATTGTGGAAAAACTTCATTCATTCAATAATCATCTCATACAAGATATCATGACCATATAAATAGGCTCTAAAGAAAATAAAGTGCAAAAGTCTAAAATGCCTCTTGGGGCTACAAAAGCAACTACTACCCGCAGGGGTAAAATGGGAAACTACGAAAATAAAAACATAATAATAAAAATGAAGGTACAAGTAAAAATCAATAATAAAGACTCGCAATCATGGCCGTCGATCTCCGTGGTCTTCTCTGATAGACGCGCCGAAATCTCCTATCGATGACCTCATCAGGTATACTCCGCTAACATTGCCCTAGCAGCTTCTACCAAAGTTTTATTCTTCCTTTCTGCTATATCATTTTGTTGGGGTGTTCTAGGAGCTGAGAAATTGTGTTCTATTCCTATCTCTTGACAGAATGACTCAAACCTATCATTTTGGAACTCTCCACCATGATCGCTATGGATTGTTGATATTTCACAACCTAATTTTCGTTGAATCCATGTGGAGAAAACTTTAAATTCCTTAAAAGACTCATTTTTGTGTGCTAAGAATCTTACTCAAGTAAATCTTGTGAAGTCATCTACAATCACAAATCCATAATTCTTTCCACCTAGACTGGCTGTACTAACGGGTCCAAATAAGTCCATGTGTAGAATTTCTAGTGGCCTAAAGGTGATCACATCTCTAATTGAGTGAAAGGATGATTTGACTTGTTTTCCTATTTGGCAAGCATCACATAAGTGATCCTTGGTAAAGTCTAATTTATGTACACCTCTAACTAGGTTTTTATAAGTGATGTTTCTAAGAGTTTTCATACTAGCATGGCATAGTCTCCTATGCCATAGCGACGAGTCATCAACTATTGTTTTCAAACAGAATGATTTTGAGCTATCAATGCAATCAAGGTCTAACATGTAAACATTGTTCATTCGTTTTCCTTCTAAAATTATTTCATCAAATAAACTAATCAGACATCTATCAGTTAAAAATTTAACATCAAAACCTTTGTCACACAGTTGACTAATGCTAAGTAAATTATGTTTCAAACCATCAACTAGTAAAACATTTTCAATTAAAAAATTTTTAGCATTACCAACGATACCTGAGCCTATCACCTTCCTGGTAGTGTTGTCTCCCAACGTTACTTTGTCTCCAGTTTTGGTCTCCAGTAGGATGAACTTCTTCATATCTCCAGTCATGTGTCGCGAGCAGCCACTATCCAGGTACCACATGCTCTCACTAGGTCTTTTGTGAGAGCAACCCTACAATTTCATTCAAATATTAGATTTGGGAACCCAAGTGAGTTTGGGTTCCTCCTTATGCTTGCATGAATGAGATGTATGCATGTTATGCTGTGATGGATGCAGTTTAGGTCTCCATACTAAATGTGTCCTACGGTGAACTGTGCATGTGCGGGCTATGTGACCTAACATGCCACAAGAGAAACACCTAACACCAGGAAATGGGTTTACTAATCTATGTGGGTGGTGGTGTCTCTTCCTAAAGTTTTGTGATGCATGCTGTGTTGGTAGTTTTCTAGGTTGGCCTATGAGTGATGCAATTTCTTCTTCTAGTTCTTTGATTCTTTGTTTAAATGTATTATTTTGATATGTCAATCCATCGACTTGCCAGAATAACAAATGCTCATTATGATCTACCTCATTTGCTACTGCCGTTAGTTTTTCAAACTCTACATCTAGTTCAATATGCGATGTTTTCAATGATTCATGCGCTTCAATTAGTGCAATATGCTTCTTATTTAATGCATCAAACTCATCAAGAAGTAGCATATGATCTCTATCTAAATCAAAACTTTCCTTAACTAAGTTAGCATGCTCAGTTTGTAAAGAATTAAATTCAACATTAAGCTTAGCATGCATCTTTTTCAACTTCCTATACGAGTCATGGATATTCTCAGAAATAAGCAACAATTCTTCATATGAAAGTTGACATACCTCGTCTTGATCCGATTGATCAAGGTTTTCGTTAGCCATAAGACACAAGTTAGTTACCTCCTCCTCTGCTTCTTCTTCTGATGATTCCGAGGCAGAGTCGGCCCAAAAAGCTTTCTGTGTCTTTGTCTTTCCTTTCTTGTATTTAGCTTTGTCATCTCCTTTCTCCTTTGCTGGTTGACTCTTCAGATTGGGGCAATCGACTCGAAGATGACCTGGCTTCCTGCACTCAAAACAAATTGTATCAGATGAAACTTTATTGGACCTTGAGCTCTTACCTTTGTTCCAGGTGTTCTGATGACGCTTCTGTTTTCTTTTCAAAAAAATTTTGAATTGTCGGGTCATCAGTGCTATCTCATCCTCTTCCTCCCCTGCAGAACTTTCACTTTCTGAGTTGCTAGCTTTTAATGCCACCGTCCGCTCCTTTTTCTTTTCACCTTCATCACTTTGCCTTTGGCTCACTCCTTGCTCGTATGCAATGAGTGACCCAAGGAGGTTATCAATAGAATAAACATTAAGATCTTTGGACTCAGTGATAGCAGTTATCTTAGCATTATATGAACTAGGTAGGCATCTAAGAATTTTATTCACTTTCTCATAATTTGAAATTTCTCTACCTAATGCATGCAAGGATGTCACGATTTGGGTGAACCTAATGTATATGTCAGAAATTGTTTCGCTAGGTTTCATACGGAATAATTTCATAATCATGCAGTAGAATGTTAAGCCTAGACTGTTTTACTTCGTTTGTTCATTCGAATGTAATGCACAGTCTATCCCAAATCTCCTTACCAGAAACACAAGTCGATACTCTCATATAGTCCTCAGATTTCAATGCACAAAAAAACAGTTTAAGCACTTAGCATTCAGTTGGGCTAACTCCCTATCCTCATTGCTCCATTCAATAAAAGGTACAAGAGTTTTCAAACCATTAACAATCTTAAACGGTGCACCATACCCATCATTTACTAACATCCACATGCGGTAATCTATAGATTGCAAAAATATAGACATTCTAATTTTCCAGAAATCAAACGGAATGTTATCAAAAAGTGGTGGACGAGTTATTGAATAACCCTCCGCAGTGTTACGATTACCAAAATTCGACATGATCGTTTTTTCAAGGTTTTCTAAAACATTATTTTTGAAAAGCAGCTCTGATACCAATTGAAATTACTAAGTGACAAGAGGGGGGGTGAATTGTGAAAATCTTTTTCTTAATAAAAATAACAATTTAGAAAACCTTGCTCTGATACCAATTGAAATTACTAAGTGACAAGAGGGGGGGGGGATGAATTGTGAAAATTTTTTTCTTAATAAAAATAACCCTAAACAAGAGTTCTAATCTTTTTGTTATTTTTGAAATTTTACAACAAAATTTTAAGCAAATTTTCTTCCACAAATTCCACCATGCAATAGTTATGAAAAATTAAAAGCAAGTAAAACGTAAATGACGATAAGGAAAAAACACACTAAGAATTTTTATAGTGGTTCGGTCAAAATATGACCTACGTCCACTCCCCGGAGTCCTCCGCTCCGGGATTTTCACTATCAAAATAGTTCTCTTTTGCCCCCCTCGGCAAGGCGGAGAAGCCTTTACAAACCTCCCTTTCACCAACCCGGCGTGGCGGAGTGTCAAACTCTATTTTCGCCCTCCTGGCAACGGCAGAGAACCTTCTCGTTTTTCTCTCTCCTGGAGAAGGCAGAGAACCTCGAGGTAACGGATGTAGACGAGCCTTTCCCTTGGAGATCCTCCCTCAAATCCTTCTAGGGCCACAGGAGGAGCAAGATGCAGCAAGCTCGGAGCAACCGTGTGATCTCCCTCACACCTCTTCTCCCTCACAACACTCACCTTCTCCTTCCTCTCTCAACCCTAAAGAACTTCTCTAGAGCTCTCTCCCTTGGAATTCTTCTCTAATCACGTTCACCCTCTGTAAAATCTTATTGAAAAAGGACAAGATTAACATCTAAAATGGGCTCCAAAAACCTCTGATTTCAAAAGTAGCCGTTACTGTTCGTACAGTACGATTCAACATCGTACAGTACGATATTCATAAACAGACTTCGTCCTGGTACGAAGATGTACGAACAGTTTAAAAACAATTCGTACCGTACGATATAATATCGTACGGTACGATCCACAAAATACTATTCGTACAGGACGATGGTCTGGACGACCAGATGTCGTCTCTGTTCATCGTATGGTACGATCACTATCGTATAGTACGATGTTCAAAATATAATTAGGCCTGGATTACATGCACTAATCACGGGTTGATTTAAGTAAGTATTTAAAATAGATCATACAGTACGAACTAGTTCGTACAGTACGAACGGCGCAAAACCACTTACTTAAACTAAACTACAGCTAGGGTTTTGGATATGAACATATCGTACAGTACGAAGATATTCGTACAGTACGATCTATTCACAGAATCGTCCACATATCTTAGATCGTACGATATGAATTACAATCGTACAGTACGATCTATAGAGAAGAAATTAAATTATATTTTGCAGTTAAAAAACACTCTCCCCCTGTGTGTGTGCATGGTTGCTCTTGCTCTTATGCATTTTATGGCCAGACTCAATAAAGTAAAAAATAAAATAAATAGAAAAGTACAATGTCTGACTCATACTCCTAATCTACCCGGTCTTGAGTCTTCCTTTCGTCCTGAGTCACTTGTGATCTTCCTGAAATGTTAGTACTCAAGGACAATAGCAAATAAAATAATATTCAATGAAAAGTTGTTCCAAAGCACTCATTATTTGGCATCATCAAAATCTCAAACTCGGGGTCATGGGTTGCAACATAATAATCAGAGAACAAGTTGACTCCAACAATAAGCAAACCATAGAATGTAGCTAAGGATGGAGGTGGCAAGCTCTCATGATGTATAAAGTAACTAAAATCAAGATATTCCTAATTCAATTTTATTATATACCAAGAAGATGTATTAAGTATATCATTTTTTGATTGAACGATTACTCATAAATACAGGGAGCAAACAAAAGATCTTTGAAAAAAAAAATATTTATCTTTAGAAGTCATATGATCAACCATAATGATAATAGATTTGATGCACACTAGCAAATAAAAGTATGTTAAAGGTATATTAAGATTATTTATAACACGCAAGAATGAGTCGTAGCTTACTATTTAAAGCATCATAGGGTATAGGGGTTTCTAATGCAAATTTAACAAGATCTTTAACAATTTATGAAAAATTATGGAAATTTTGCATGTTGTGAACTCTTAATATTTGATAGCTATTCATTCCCCTTGAAGAAAATTACAAAAAACTATGAAAATCTACTCTCTACTAAAAATAATGAATAAAAATTCACGATCAAGAAAGACATACAAAAGCTTTGAAATTCATGCATTTGTATAAAATCATAATGTATTAGAGCTTCTTAAAATTAAATCTCAAAAGTAAGAGAATGGCACATCAAACCATAATTTTATTCAATAACAAACTAATGCATTTGATGCATGCCTTCAGCCCCTATTTATAATCACAAAGCCCTTGAAATTTCCTATTTATAAGTCACAACAAAAATTGAAAAATAACTGAAGAACTAGTTGATAAAACCCGATAGCAAGTAAGGAAAATTGCCAAAGACAAATATCACCCAATTTACATGGCTTGGGTTGGATGCCTCTAATAGTGGTAATAAAAAAAATCAGAGATGATAACAGAAACCGCAGAGGTTAGCTGCAAATGTAATTGAAAAGAGATAGGTCATAGAAGCCATCAAACAAAGCAATCTAAGAAAGTCTAGGAATTCGTGGGAAATAAAGATACAAATACAAGTCTTCATGATAGAGTAAAATCATAGGAATGCGCATAGAAACTATCACAACAAAATAAAAAACACCTTAGATAAAAAATAAACCAAAACAACTCAAATAAAGTTAAAAGTTCATATTTTAGGTATCAGATTTAAATGAGTATTTAAATATAGGATTAGATAGCTTGAACAAGTACAATGAATGATAGAAAATGACATTATTATGCAAGTGCACAAAATTATTGTCCACTAATTAGGAAAGATTGAGGTTAAACTTGATGTAGCATGGGATCAACAAAAGACCCCAAAAAAAAACCTTTTTTCAATAATTCTTACTAAATAAGGCATAAAGAATCTCACCCTGAGAAACCCAACTCCAGCAGGAGGAGTGAGCGGCTATGTTCGATATCAGACGGGCGGACGCGGTGGCGCTGTGAAGAGGCATCAGTGATTCCACACATCCCAGAGCCACTGTGAGGGGCCTGTAAAACAGGAAAAATGGACGCCAAGACCCAGGTCATCAGAGGAAGAAGAAGAGCCGGGTCCATAGCCTACCGATTATCTACTTTCATCGTCTCACCTGGACGCTACAATGGCAGCTCTTCTCGAAGGTGATGTCTTGGGCAGCACGGTTTTTGATCGAGCGGAGATAAATCTGGCGCCGACCGCAACGGAACGGCAGATCGACGACATTTTTACAAAGGATTTTTATTCCTCGGCAATCTTTCCTAAAACCCTAGCCCAGGGGTTTCAGCCAAAGATACAGTAGCGGATGATTTTATTATTATTGTTATTTAGCCAAATAACAATAAATTAAGCTTTGTTTTTTCCTGAAGCAGTGTTGTTGCAATTTTTATTTCCATCTGGCTTGAAAAATATTAAGGGCATCTCCAACCAAGAACACAATTTTTCACTGTAAAATACAACAAAACTCCAAGATACTGTAATCCTGCTCCAATCGAACTCCATTTAGATGCTTCTGCGAAGGTAACGATCATTCTCCCCTTTCGCGTGTTTTTTCGTCAAATCCGGTTGAGAGAGTAAAATAGCGTGGGCGAACAGTGCAACGCTAATATTGACATCGCACTGTTCACCCACAAGTAAATTGCAGAAGATTTGAGATTCGACTAGAGCAACTGAACGACGCCACAAGCACGATTGACGTACGGTTGGAGATGCTCTAAGAGAATATATTTGCTTGAAAGTTGATCATATTTAATGTTATAAGAGACTATAACATCTGTCACTAAAAATGTATGCTCCTATTTTGATGACTACGTTGTTAGAATTTTAAGGCACACAATTCAAATTTGATTCTTTGATCGAGGCGACATTACAACGAACACAAAATTATTTTAGAAAAGAAAATTGAAGAAGCATTAGGGAAACTCCTGAATAAGGCTCAAAGCATGATCATTTACCTCATTGTCAATTTAAATTGTATATTCTTTATGATTATCTTAATGATGATGTTAATTTACAATAAATGCTATGCGCATATAGAAAATTTGATTTTACGGGAATTTCGTATGGATGTGCATTGGTAATAACTCGAGACTCAAAAGTCGCTTATTATTCCGTATGTTCAAAGTTTTATACGGAGGAAGTATGGTTGCTTGTATACGTTGAAAATATATACTCATTTGAAAATAACACTCGGGAGGTCTTATATGAAATAAAGACAATTATTGTATTACTCCAAATGGTTGAGCCTATGAGCGTTCAAATAAAAATAAAGAGCCTTTAAAGGGGAGAAGGATGCCTTCCAACATAGGTGTAGCAGATATAGAGTTATATGCCATAATCGAGCTGTTTATAAGGCTAGATGCTCACTGCCTTCATAAATATTTTCTTATATAAATCAAATTGTAATTATTAAAATATTACTATTGAATGATTATATAATGATGTAGTGCTTTTTATTATGTAATATATTTACTTGACTATGTTGCAATTGAATTTATTGTGCTGTGAATGCTATGATTGACCTCTATTGTATATGCTTTGCTTGAAGCCTATTCAATAATTATTATTTATCCTCTTTGAACCCATGTTATAGTTCAATTTGTTGTGTTATTTGATGTGATCAATTTTTAATTTTATTGTATCATGTAGAATATTGAAAAAATCTTATTTCAAACTCCTTATTCAACTATTTTAAAATTTTCTTAATAATTTCTAATCCTTTTTTTTTTTTTGAAAAATTTTCAAATCATAGTTGAAAATTTTTTCGGATAAGAACGATGAGTATTCGAATATGATTTGAAGAATATTCGATCATGGGTCTAATTTTTGTCACATATATCAAAATTTTGGTTGAATTTTGATCTAAACTTATTCAAATATTTTTAAAATTAAATTTGAACAAGATGAATTTAAAAAATAGGACTATTTAAATCCAAAGAAAACTTTGAGATATATAAGGAACTTATTTTTTTAAATTTAGATTATGATGGAGTGTAATTTTAGTAGTAATATACCTAGTGAGGGGATTGTGTCTTTGGTCGATCAAGTCATTAATAAGAATACACGTTTTAGATATCTTGGATCTATTGTTCAGAGTGATGGTGAAATAGATGGGGATATTATCAGCAGAATTCAAGTTGCATGGTTGAAGTGGAGGAATGCATTGGGCTTGTTATGTGTTAGAAATGTACCCCTCAAACTTAAGGGAAAATTCTATAAGATGGTAGTGAGGTCTGCAATGCTTTATGGTACCGAATGTTGGCTATTAAAAGAGAAGCATAATATTAAGTTAAGTGTGGCAGAGATGAGGATGCTCAGGTGGATGAGTGGCTTTACCCTTAGATATAGGATACGAAATGAGCAAATACGTGAAAAGGTTGGAGTAGCTCCAATAGAAGATAAGATTAGAGAGAATCGCCTTAGATGGTTTGGTCACATAAAACGGCGGCCTTCCGATGACCCAGTTAGGAGAGTAGAGGTATTAGATTTAACTTATGTTAAGAAAGGTGGGGATAGACCTAAAAAGACTTTGTTAGAAAATATTAGCAATGACATTTCTTTATTATATTTAAACGAGAATTTGACTTTTAATAGGACACAATGGAGAAAAAGAATTTATATAGCCGACCCCACGTAGTGGGATAAAGACTTGATATTGTTGTTATTGTTGTTGTATGATGTGCCATAGAAGCTTAAATTTACCTTTCAATATTACACATATAATTCCCCAATTTTATTATTATTTTTAAATGGTCTAGAACGAATCATAAATCTTACCTTGAAGAGAACTATGTATGTGCAGTAATGCTTCTTGCCCGCCGTCTTCGAGCTGTGATCTCAGCTCCCTCTACTTCATCTTCCGAGCTATTCCTACAGTCGGCCACAGTCAGCATCTGCGGAATCTCAACCTCCTCCTCTACCGACGTCTCCGGCGATACTCGGAGCAGCCGCGGCGGCGGGGGCGGGGGTCAGACGTTAGGGCGAAGGTTGCTGAGCCTCATCTACCCCAAGCGCAGCGCCGTGATCGCCCTGCAGAAGTGGGCGGAGGAAGGGAAGGCCATTCAGAAGTACCAGCTCAACCGTGTAGTTCGCGAGCTGCGCAAACACAAGCGCTTCAAGCATGCCCTCGAGGTACCTGTTAGTCCATTTCTCTTTAGTAGCGTATTTTTGAATCTCAGACGATTTGTAACCTAATGTTACTCCAATTGGATGGTCTATGAGATCATTCTAGGGTAAGTACAGTCCATCTTTTAGGGTTTTACGATGCATAGGGTGGATTTTGAACCATTATTGACAGAATTGTGCATCTACCGTTGTTAGGATGTGGGAATGTGACAACAATCTTTACATGAGTGATCCTATGATATTTTGGACAAGCATTGGAAACTTTTATCCTTTTTGCATGTGCTGGGGGAATTTGTTTGGGAATCCGTAGTTCACTGGTTTGGCAACAGTTTCCTGTCTCCTTGTTTTATTTTTTTTAAATGTTGAAACCAAGATTTCAGCCCATGAAACGTGAAATTTCATGAAATTTAAAGCTATGCTGTATGTAGAATAGCAGAGCAACTATAAATTGTGGCATGTTGATTCAAGTATCAAGTAAAGGTTGGTGTCACCCTTGATGAAAAAGAATGAAGGGTGTCAAGTTAGGCTTATACTTAGTTGAAATTGTTGATTTTATTGTAACACTGCAATTTTTTTAATTTAAATTTATTTATCTGCAGGTAGAGTTTGATTATTACCTTGTCATAATCGCCAATTTTATTGTAACATTTCCATTGAATCAAATTCATTTATCTGAATGCAGAGTTCAACAGTAGTTACTTCTCATAATCATGTCAAGATGTGTGGTTATGTTTAATTATTTCTCTTAAAAGAACTCTCATTGCACCTCTGCTGGAGCTCTGTTGTATAGGGATGCTCTATTATGTGACTGCTTCAGCTTTTTGAGAGAGATAGTGATGCAGGACTTAAATGCTTAAATGATGTAAATTAAGGATTGCTTAATTAATGTAAATTAAGGATTTTGCACGTTTTAGTTTAGAGAACAATATTAATTAAAACTTATAGAGATTTTGATGAAGAAATAAACAAGAGAGTGGTAAAGCAAGCTTAGGCTAAGTCACACACATAAAAGTTAATGCCACAAAATAATGAATTACTCTAACGTTGCATACATGAAAGGTTTTCAACGAACAATCTCTTTGTCAATGAGATTAGTCACTATGAAAAGATCCCTCACTCAATTTGCTAAACTACTAGGCTTTAGCGGAAAAACATTAACATTATCTTCATGAATCCAATAAGACCACAATTGAGAAGCAACTATGAAGATAAAGGATTGGGGAAGGGTTTACCCAAAGAAACAGGAGATACGAAGCTCTGGTGGTTGTTTGGGGGCTTGAGAGGAAGTGGACAACAACCACGAACCTTCTAGATGTTGTGGGCAGCAAGTGGGCGGTTCCGGGTGTGCATGACAGCAGTTTCCTAGTGTTGGAATGGCTGGACAGCAAGGGGGCAAAGCTCAAAATTTCTGGACAGCTAACGAAAATTGTTCCAACAGCACTTTTGAGGGGTTGGAAGTATCGGATAGCAGCCGTCAGTGATGTGGGAAGCCTCTTCGTCCTTTGGGGTGAAGCTCCAAGCAAGGGAGATGGGCTAGAGAGGTTGGTTCATAGATGTCAATGGCGCAAAATAGCACGCGCCATGACGCACGGCGCGGCGCACCTACGGCATCATGTGTATGGCGCGGCGCAAACGTTCAAAATGACGCATGCTATTTGCGCCACAGCGCGCCATGGCGCATGGCGCACGGCGCAAAATAGCGCATGCCATTTGTTTAAAATTTTTTTAATGTAATTATAAATATTTTATATATTTATTTTTTAAGATAATATATTTTCTAATTTTTAAATATATTAAAAGTATTAAGATAAATGTTAGATTGCATATTATTTTCTTCTTAATGCTATTTACTTTCATTTAAATATATTTTAGTTGTATAAAGATTGACTACTTATTGGATTTGAAATTATGTTGAATTGTTATTTATTTGTATTGTCGTTGTTTGCTTCTTATTATGATAGTTTGTCTTTCAATTTAGTGATATTTTATATTCATGCTTATTATTTTATAATTCTTTTATAATTTGTGCCATGTTCAAAATGGCGCACGCCGCACTGTGCGCTATGCGCCATGGCTCAAATAGGACCTTTGTGCCATGGTGCGCATTCGCCGTTAACAAGTATGGGTTGGTTGGGTGGGGTGTTGGTCGGCCAAGGCTAGGGTTGGAGGTGGGATTTGTTTGGATTGTGGGGAAAGTCTGGGAAGAAGGAAATATGAAATTAATTTCAGATTTAGAGGAATTTAATTTAGGAAAAGGAGTTTAATTCTTTCCACAAAAGGAGAAATCTAAAGAGGCAAGTGGGGCCGGCCCTATGCAGAGGTTTAATTGGAGTTTCCAATGCGGCAAGATTAATTTTGGGAAGAGAGGGAGGAGCGGCCCACTTAATGGCCTTTATTGGAGGATTTAATTAAGCAAGATAATGATTGCTTAATTTAAGGGGGGGGGGGGGGGGGAGCTTTGAGATTTAGGAAAAAGGATTTAATGAGATCCTCTTTCAAATTCAATTGAATGATTGGATTTCCTAAATTAACTCCTTTATTTAGGAAAGAATATTTCAGATTTTAATGACTCAAAATATAAATTAAAATATTCTAGAATAGTAGGAATCTATTTTAGAAAAGTCAAGGAATTTTGAAATTTGGAGGAAAAAAGTAAGGGGGAAGTTAGTCGAAGGTTTGGGGTTGGGATGGGAGGCCGGCCAGTATTGGGGAGGTGGTGGGGTTTTGGCCGAGAGGTGGAGAAAGGTGGAGTGGCCGGCGGTTAAGGTAGGAGGGAGGAGAGATGGACGGCGGGTTGCGGGAAAGAAAGGGGAAGAAGGGAAGGAAGAGATAAGATTACGAATCCGGACACTTCCTGCGGTTGGTGGGTGATGCGTTTCCCTTCACTAAGGGACTTCATCAAAGCTCTCTCCAAGAACTCTTAAGCTCTCTCCAAACACATGAATGCAGAATTTTTTTTTCATAATATCATTTATTAACCAACATAAGCATAGGAGGAGGATATAAATAGTCCCCCAAATACAAGAAAAAATAAAAGACAAAAATACCCCTTGGGGTTACAAGCATCTCTTCCCCCAGTGAGGGTAAAATTAGAAAAGTACATAAATAAAATAAAATACATAAAATGACTCAAAAATAAATCGGCTCGATCAATGGTTGTAGATCGTTGGCCCCACCTCTGTTAGGCTTTCCAAGGCCTGATATCCTCATCAGATAGAATACTTAGGAGATTGAATACTGATCCATTTAGGCCAATTGGTTTTAATGCACGATTCAGACCTGCCAAGCAATTTTTCTTTACCAAAAGACTAGATTACTGGGTAATGTGTTTATTAATCATAAAGTTCCTGGCTAACTTACAGTATTGTTCGTGTGAGTCACAGAGGCCAAAAAACAAAATTGATAGCCAAGTCAGTTATTTATCTAAGATGTTTCTGATGTTTTTGGTTACATGAAGTACAATGAAAATTGACTTCTGCAAGATCATATTTTTAGTATCGCGATAATGATTTCCATGTTTGATTGCAGATATGTGAATGGATGAGAACGCAGCCGGATATCAAGCTACTACCAGGTGACTATGCTGTGCATTTAGATCTAATTTCCAAGGTCCGAGGCCTCTCTAGCGCAGAGAAGTTTTTTGAAGATCTTCCTGACCGAATGAAAGCGCAGTCTACCTGCACTGCTCTCCTCCATGTTTATGCACAGAACAAATTGTCAAGCAAGGCTGAATATCTCATGAAAGAGATGGCATCTCATGGTTTCCTGACCTGCTGCTTCCCTTACAACCACATGCTGACTCTCTATGTATCCACTGGCAAACTAGATAAAGTACCAGAAGTAATCAAGGAACTGAAGAAAAACACCAAACC
Organism: Dendrobium huoshanense; assembly: GCA_016618105.1. Taxonomy (NCBI): domain Eukaryota; kingdom Viridiplantae; phylum Streptophyta; class Magnoliopsida; order Asparagales; family Orchidaceae; genus Dendrobium; species Dendrobium huoshanense. The sequence continues at coordinate 27,388,271 of CM028358.1, read as the reverse complement.
AAACGAGTTCACTTATAATTTATGGTTAAGTGCTTGTGCAGATAAAATTGATGTCAAGGGCGCAGAAGAAGCCATTCTTGATATGTCGAGGTACAAAGTGACCGGAGATTGCATTACATTCAGTACCTTGGCCAGCATTTACATCAAAGCAGGGCATACCATGAAGGCAAGAGAAGCATTGGAGAAGATGGAGAGGAGGATTTCGAGGAAAGATCGAGCCTCATACTGTTCCCTTATAAGCATGTACACAAGTCTATCTGATAAAGAGAATGCTCAGAGAATATGGAGTAAAATGAAATCAATGTTCCGAAAGATGAGCGACGAAGAGTATAAATGCATTCTCATCTCACTCTTGAAGTTAAACCTTGTTGATGAATCTGAGGCTATCTATAGTGAGTGGGAGTCTGTTTCAGGAACTGGAGATTCCAGAGTCTCAAATGTTCTTCTTGCATACTACACCAAGAATGATATGAACAAGGCTGAGAAGTTCCATGATCGCGCCACGAAAGCTGGGATCAAACCTAGCTACTCTTCTTGGGAGAACCTGGCATCAGGGTATCTGCGTTTGAATAGGATGGATAAGGTTTTAAATTGTTTGAAGGAAGCTTTCTCTAGTGTGAATAAGTGGGAGCCTAACACTGAATTTGTGAGAGACTTGTTGAAGGGATTTGAAAATGCTGGAGATACAGAAGGAGCGGAGAAGTTCTTAGTCCTGCTTCGTGATGCTGGATATGTGAAGACAGAGATTTACAACTCTTTGCTGCGCACATATGCTAAAGCTCATAAGATGCCTTTGATAATTGCAGAGCGCATGAAAAAGGATCATGTAGTAGTGGATGAGGAGACCAAGAGATTGCTCAGTTTGACAAGAAAATTCTGCGTTGGAAGTGCTGAAAGCTTGATTTCATAATGAGGTATTTGCTTTTGATATTAATGGCTAATTGATTTGAAGTAGGTTTTGCTCAAATCAAATTTGAATTAGGTTCAAATCAGATTTGAATTTGTTGTTTACATCAATTTAAGTTTTTAAATGATTCGATAATGGTTGGCTGTACATACTCAAGTCTTAATCATTCTGTGAAATATATTTATCTTTTTTAAGGGTAATATAATTCGTGTAGAAAAAGAAAAAAAAATATTCATCTTAAAATATGAAGAATATATTTCAATATAAGGGGTTTTCTCTCATATTTTAATTGGAGCATTTTGGTTCCAAAAAATATAAGATATTTCTCAAATTTTTTTATCAAAGATTTTGATCCAAAATTGTGCAAGATAAAAACTCAAAATTTCCTAGATTTATGTCTCTTGTAATAGTTTATGTATTTTATCAATGTTATTCAGGAATTTGATTTTTTATGCCTCATAATACATGTCATATTGTAGTTTTTTCTTGTGTTTTTTGGAAAAATATAGCACCTCTTAGATCTTCATCTCTCGTGGTAGCTGCTCCCTCCACCAATATTTGGCTCAGTTAGTTCTCCAAGACTCATCCCCAAATTTGGTCAGGGAAGGGCTCTCAATTAATGTTCGGCTTTCCTCTTCTTTCTCTCTACATCAGCATACCTAGACAACTAGCTATTAATTCTCTTCAGAAAGGACCTTATTTCCTAATACTGCCTCCTTTCAGACCTTACTTGGCGCGGCTTCTTCCATATCAAGAGAATTATTCTCTTAAAAGGAAATAACACCAAGAAGAGAGAAAGATCAATCTTGAGCCGAGGGTTAAGATGGAATCGAAAAGCAAGTATCTACTTGGCTTATTTATAGAGAATCTTTGCCGGATCTCCGAATGCACGAACCTCTTAGAAGATTAAGTGATGGGGACTAAAGCCTTCAGGAGATGCTCCCTCTCAATCCAGTGAGCTCCTCTCCCACCCGTCTCCCTCTTTATTTCTTTCCTTTTTTTTTTTTATTTTCAATCATCTCCCCAAATCAATTCACTGAATTTTAGGGAATTGAATTCCTGAATTGAATTCCAGTCAATTCCCTATTCTTCTCTACAGCCCGCCACTCCTCCAAACCCCCTTCTCATCCTGAAATCTTCCTCACTGGATGGCTGACCAGAAGTTCTGAAAATTGGTAGATTGCCACACCTTTCTACCAGCTGGTCATCCCCCAAACTCAACCCCCTTGCTGTCCAGACTTTGCTGGACATCATTGGATTGTTGTCCAGAATTCCATACTCCGACCACCTATTCAAGAATGACGATCTTAGGTTTCTTCTTCCTCGGAGTGACCTCGGTTCTAATGTGGAGACTCTTCTTCCGCTAAAGCCTAAACTAGTTGAGCGTATGGACTACAAAGGTGAAAATTCTCATTATTAAATCGTGACTCTTGTTTATCGTCGTAGTTTTACAATTATTCTTTGTGTTTTCTTGAATTGTTTGGTTGATTGATTTCGCTCTTTTTTGTCTAAGCAAGTTAAAAACTGAGAACTCCAAGGATCAATCTTTGTTATAAGTGATAATTTTATTTTGGATTATTTTGTTAAAATTGCTCTCTTTAATTTCTTAAAGTAACTCCATCGCATGTTTGTTTCACATCATTTTTGGTATCAGAGCATGGCTAGCATGCTTTACATGTGCTAGATGCATCCTAGGGGTCTAATGTGACTTGTCCTTAGTCATTTGCATGCATAACATCATTTGGATAGTTTTAATTTCTGTTTTACTTTGCTGTCCAGAAAATTCATGCATGGTTTCATCATTGTAAGCAAGCTTCCTTCATTGTCTAATTACTGTCTTTGTCATTACAACACCTCTAATTGATTAGGTTGCTTAGCTCTAGCCTTAAAACCTGCTGTCCTGAAAATTCCAGCACTTTAATTTGAGTCTAAGTATGTTTTATATTGCTGTCCACACTATAAAACCCACACGTAACACTTAGGCAACCTAGGTCCTTGTGGTAGATTGCTGTCCTTTCATTTCCTGCATCATTTAGAGGATTTTCTAGTGAGTTTAACTTAGTTATAAGTGCTGTCCTCACCTTAGAAGTTAACCTAAATGCTTGGACAACTTCTCCCACCGCTGTAGTTTGTTGTTCACTCAAAAACTGCACCGTTTAGAGGCGTTAGAAGCTTGTTTTCCTCGAGTTTAGGTGCTGTCCTTAACTTTACCACCTTCCTAACTGCCTAGATTTCATAAACCACCTTTGTAGCTTGCTGCCCATTATTTTTCCTGCACTTTATAGCAAGTCATAATTATGTTTCCTCCTCGTAAAGTATTGATTCATACACCCAATCTTATTTAGGTATCACTTGACACTTACCCATGGACCCCATAAGACTCCAAAAGAGTTTAGATGACATCGTTAACTTAGTGGGCACTATGACTAGAATTATGACGGAGAAACTTGTTGACTATCCCCACTCTAATTACATGCTCCACTCAGCTTATCACCCGAGACTTGAGCCTAGGCCTCCACAACCTCACTTAGAGTCACCTTATCGTCTGCCTACCTTTGATGGTTCTTTGGACGTTTACTGCTTTAGGGAATGGGTTAGACAACTAGATGACTATTTTGAATCATGTCATATCCCTGAGTCTCACCAGATTAGCATCGCTAAGTCTCACCTTAAAGGTCGAGCTCTTCAATTTTGAATGAAATTGGAAGATCATAGAGAGTCGCGGTGAGTACCTTACTTTTTTTTTTGGAAAGACATGAGACGAGAACTTAAGTTGAAATACCGACCCTCTACTAGTGACCGTCATCTAAAGCATCACCATACCTCGTTTGTTGGGACGACCCGTGGACCTTACTGTGGTCGAGACCACCCACCCATTAGTAACATCCGGGTTGCTGCCCCACTCTTTAGGTCCTCACGTAACCTAGATGGCCGACCCTCTACTGGGTCTTCTGTTGGACAAATCTCTTATGACTCCCTACGTGGACTAACTTCTGGCCAGTTCAGTCAACCTTTAGCCTCCCCAGCCTTTAACCCTACACGTGTCATCTTAGTAAAGAATTGCAGTAAAAAGAAGAAATCTACTGAACCCGAGACTGAATACACCCATTTCACGGATACTATCGATAACGAAGAATTCTTTGAGGATGAAACTAAAGAGATTGGATCAGACTCCCTGAATGACTTAAACCCTGAGCTAGGAAAGTAAGAACCTTTAAATATCGACACCTTAACCCACCCCGATCCTAGTCTCCTCGAGGATAAGCCTTTGAACAAAGTATGTCTGGATGATAGTAATGTGATCTCGAAAGGAGCCAATCGGACTTCGAACACTTTGAATTTAAATTTGGAAGATCCTGATTTAGTTGTAACACCTACTGGGATGACTCTGGATAATTCTGATAATTCTGATGGCGACTTAGATAATCTCGAGTTAGAAGTAAGTCAATCGAATTTATCACCTGATTTAAGTGAAACAGAACCCATGGATCTTAGAGTTGCAACCAAACTTGAGTCTCTTTCGGAAGACAGTACTTTGAGTCTGAAAGTTTTTTAGTCTGATTTGAGCAATGATCCCCCTCTTGTTTCATTAGAGTCTAACTTTAGAGCTGCTCAATTGGGTTTATATTTGGCTGAGTGTGTCATTCCTGATTTTCATACCTTTTGCCCGTTATAGCCTCGTCCTACCAGGTTAAGGGCCACTTCTATCCTAGTTGGATGAATTTATTAGACGACACTACCCCCACTAGGAGACTGCTGTCGACCCTAATTGAAACCACCTATAGAAGTGCCCTGGTAGCTAAGAGTGTCTTCATTCCTCCCCCTACACCAGTTCCCTTAGACCAAACACTTTAGACCCCTCTTCTCGTGACTCGTCCACCTTTTTTTCTAGCAATGTGTTCGTGTGAGTTAGTATGTTGTGTGTGTGTTTTGTAGTATGTTGTCTTCCTATTTGTTTATGTTTCAAACTTTAGTTTGTAAGATCATGAGTCTTGTCATTCATCATATACACCCGATCTCTTGCATTTGCATTTGCATTTCACCTCCAGGAGTTACTCAATGAAATTAAAAAGAAAATTGAACAAAGTAACACCCATTTTAAAATTATTGCTGATAACAAAAGAAGGTCCAAAGAATTCAAAGTTGGAAACTTTGTGATGGTACGGGTCAGCCTAGAGCTTTTCTTCGGGCGCCGTAAAGAAGCTGCATACTCGAAACACCGAACCATTTAAGATGATCTCAAAGGTTAATAGTAATGCCTACGTACTGGACCTCTCTTGAGGCTTTAACTTGAATCCTACATTTAATATAGAAGACCTAGTAGCCTTTGAAGGACCTGAGTGTTAACCCCAAAATCCACTCCTTAAATTAGCCTAGTGTGACCCCACCTAGTGAGATCCCCAACCCAGCTCCACTCCCCAATTTACCTTACTCACATATAGCGGAGAAGATCGAAGCAATATTAGATGTTGAGGTCATTTCCACAAAGGAAGGTGGGCGCCGAAGATACCGAGTTCATTGGAAAGGGACACCGGAGATAGAGGATACTTGGATTGATAGGGACGAGCTACAGAGCCTAGACTCAGATCTCCTAGAGTTGTACGAGGGCTCCATAGATATCTACTCGACGGGGTCGAGTTTTCTCCCACATGGGGAGAATGATGGGGACATCAACAGCGATTTCGACACATGTACCTCCAGGAGATGCCGGAGATCGACGGCCATAATCATGATCTATATTTTCATCATTTTATGTAGTAATTTATTTTTATTTTATGGTTTTTCGTTTTTGCCCTTATGGGTATTTGGTAGCTATTGTAGCCTAAGGGGCATTTTAGTATTTTACTTTCTTTGTCATTTTGAGGCCTATTTATATGGTCATTTTCTCATGTAATAGTTAGTTTTTGATGAATGAAAATTTGATATTTCATGTTCTCTTTGTGAGTGCAAACCTCCACGATCTCTTAGTGAGTTCGTAGGAGAAGCTTAGATCTCTTTGTGAGTTCTAGGTTTTCTTGTTCTACTAATTTTCGTTCTTTATTTCTCGTGTTCGATTCGTCGTCGTGGAGATTGGATTGAAGCAATTGTGGAGAGTGGAATGGGAGGAGATGCATGAGGTTTGAATCCCCTTTGAATTACTCCAAGCTTTCTCCTCAATTCTCTGGCCGCCGCCTTCCTCTTCCCCAAGCCCCTTGCCACCGGCCACCTTGGGCCGCCCAGGCCGCCGGCCACCACCACTTGAAAATTTGTCCAAGCCGCCGCCCCCTCTTCCCCAATTTTCCTTCCCCACCACTCCACCCGCCGGCCCCTCTTAGAGTTTTGAATTTGAAATTCAAAACTCTCATGAAGCTTTGAAACTTTACTAATTTAGCTCCTTAATTTGAGGTCTCCAAATTAATTAGATTTCAATTTGAATTTGAATTCAAATTGGTCTTAATTAATACCTTATTATTAGGAAACTTCCCTAGCTTAAAAACCTGAAATATATTTCATATTTTTTTATTTAAAGCTTTGTTAGCCAAGTGGTCCCCACCTACTTAAGTTAAACATTTTCTCCCTCTCTATGCTTGACCGGCCTTCCCCTTATTGTTTTATATTTAATTGCCACATCACCACCTTTTAAATGCCTCCTCTCACATAATTAATTCCATATTTCTTCAGTTTTAATTTTTAGATTTCTAAAACTGAAAACTAAAATGGCTTCCCTCTCTCCTCAGTTAGTTCTCTCATCCCCCACTCTCACGGCTTTCCTGCATACCTAGGCTATTAATGTTATTTCCTAATACTAGAGTTGAGAATTAGGAAATATGAGCCCGTGGCTCTTTGCCGGGAGTTCTTCTAAAAGCCTTCACTCCCTCTCAATCCAGTGAGCTCCTCTCCCACCCGTCTCCCTCCTCTTTATTTCTTTCCTTTTTTTGATTTCCAATCATCTCTCCAAATCAATTCACTGAATTTTAGGGAATTGAATTCCAGTTAATTCCCTATTCTTCTCTACAGCCCGCCACTCCTCCAAACCCCCTTCTCATCCTGAAATCTTCCTCACGGGATGGCTGACAAGAAGTTCTGAAAATTGGTAGACTGCTGTCCATTGATTTATGCACCTTTCTACCGGCTGGTCAGCCCCCAAACTCAACCCCCTTGCTGTCCAGACTTTGCTGGACATCATTGGATTGCTGTCCAGAATTCCATACTCCGGCCACCTATCCAAGAACGACGATCTTATGTTTCTTCTTCCTCGCAGTGACCTTGGTTCTAATGTGGAGACTCTTCTTCCGCTAAAGCCTAGACTAGTTGAGTGTATGGACTCCAAAGGTGAAAATTCTCATTATTAAATCGCGGACTCTTGTTTATCGTCGTAGTTTTACAATTATTCTTTGTGTTTTCTTGAATTGTTTGGTTGATTGATTTCGCTCTTCTTTGCCTAAGCAAGTTAAAAACTGAGAACTCCAAGGATCAATCTTTGTTATAAGTGATAATTTTATTTTGGATTATTTTGTTAAAATTGCTCTCTTTAATTTCTTAAAGTAACTCCATCGCATGTTTGTTTCACATCATTAAGGGTAGTAAATTTGCATTTACTCATACTCTCTTCTTAGGCTTATGATTTATTTATTCAAACTTTTCGACATTCAATGATTAAAAGGTCAAATAAATCAGGGAACTAAATATATACCCATGATTGTTTTTTCAAGTACCCTCTCATAGGTATCTTCTAGGTTATGTTCGAGTCACGCTAAATGAGAACTCTCTTTTCTGGACAATTCATTCGAGGGACTTATTTAGGAGCTAGGATGATTTTTTTTTCAGCAAATCAGGGGTAAATCTTGGATTTTGATTCAGATAGGGATAGAGAAGTTTTCTCTTAGGGCGGAACCGGGGAGACCATTTCTGAAGGATGAATAGTTTTCCAAGAAATAATCAAAATCCTCTGGACAATGTCATTTCATAATCCTCCGCAGAGGAAAAACAGAGTAAGAAAAACCATCGCTAAGAGAGAGGAGCTGGAGCGAACCTTTTAAAGTCAACATTTTTCAAATGGCGCCAGGAAATACTTCATAGAAAGGCCTCCGGCCTATGGAATAACCAACCAGCCACAAGTTCCAATCTTGGGCACCTTTGGAAAGATTTTCACCAGATAAGGGGATAATTTTAGGCTCTAAAGGATAAATGGAGAGGGGGAGGTCTTTAGCAGATGGGTCGGTGGAAACAACTATGTTTTTCCTGTTACGAAGGAGAGGGCTAGCACCATCAGCAGAAGTGCAAAAACCCTTAAGGCCAAAAATCAGCATACATGCAAATTCGAAGGCATGAATATGAAAGCGCCAGAGAAGAGAGAACATTAAATCCATCCCAGCAATAGAAAGAAACAATTATAGCAACCCTAGCAACTAATCACCTTTTTTCCAGATTTTTGCAAAGATAGGTCTTGCAATTTTGAAAGAAATGGTAGAATTGCTATTCACTTTTTCACCAAAACATCTTTCATTTCTTTCCCTCCAAATAAAATAAATAGTGCAGTAGGTAAGAAGGAAATAGAGGCTTTTAACCGCAAAAGATATGCTCGAGAGATCATTTATCCAATCCACAAGTTGAGATATGTTGGGTCTAAGAAGCATGACTCTAGAATTGGAATTAAATCATAAATGATAGAGGAGTAATTGCAATAAAAAAGAGGCTTGGAATGCTCTAATTAACATAGTGACACAAGGAGCAAGTCAAGTCAATTGGAATGTTGTGTTTTTTAAAAGCATATGCCATTTTTAGGCCACCCACTAAAGACAACCATTTGAAAGTAGAGAAACACAAAGCATATTGTTTGTGCCAAATAAATTAATCCCAAAAGCACTGTGGAACTTCCCTGTAATATTCCTTAACATACTGTCTAAAAGATCCCTCAGCAGAATTTTCCAATGTCAAAAAAATAATAGTGGTGTCATAAAATAGGAATTAAATGTATAGCATTAACAACAGAAGGGGCAGAGAAGCTGACAAATTTCATAAATTCCCAGAGATAAAATCCTTGACAAGAGCTTTCGGATTGTGGGCCTCTAACAAGGAACAACTAGAGAGGAAATCGGCTAGACTAGCCCCATTGCACCAGTGATCCCAATAAAGCGAGATAGGAGAGGATGGGGTGATCCTAAACTGAAAGCAAAGCTTAATAATGGTAGTAGTTTTATAGATAGATTTCCAGAAATTGGTATTTCCAGAAATTGGTAGCATGGGAGGGGGTAGGACACCAAGGGGAAGAGTATGTGAAATAGGCAATAGGATAGTGGAGTTTTACGGTTATACATTATGCTAATGATTGAACAATTAAACCAAATTGAAAAGCATGTAAAGAAGGTAGACCCAAGCTTCCAAGGGTTTTGGCTTACATACATTATCCTAAGATACCAAGTGCAACTTCCTTGAGGCCACAACATCACTATAAAATAAGAATTCAGAGGTAATTTTCCTGATATACTTGACAATCATTTTTGGTATTATCGACCCGCGTATTCAATAGGCTATAGAGTTTAGAATAGTAAATTTAAAAAATTACAAACGACCTACAAAATAGAAGATGTTAGCTTTCCAACCAGACAACTTACGAGTGATGCTTTCCATCAAAGGCATTTAATCTGCTATAGTTTGTCTGTTGAATTTGATTGTGATGCCTAAATAAGTGATATGAGTGCTGACTTTGGTAATGGATAGCGCTAAACAGACGTCGTTCTGGTTTTGAATGATTTTGGGAAGATAGCTCTTATCAAAATTGACATGTAGACTTGAAGCATTGGCAAAAATATTTAGGAAATGAATCAGCTTATTGCAGTTAGCTACATCCCTAATCCCAAACTCCAACAGATCATCCACAGATAGAAGGTGGGAGAGTTTAAAACCATCAATATAAATTCCTTCAAAGTCCATATCATCAATGAGGGCAAAAATAGCGTCCATAACAATACAGAATAAACAAGGACTTAAGGAGCATCCTTGTCTCAGGCCAGCAGAGGAGGAGAAATACCCCTCAAGCGCATCATTAATTAGAATAGAGAAGCTAACATCAAAGATGCAGGTTTTCACCCACTAAATGAAGATGCTGGGAATACCTTTCTGCTCCATCCTAGCAAGAAGGAATTCCCTTGAGACCATATCAAATGCTTTTCAAATATCCAATTTTGCGCAAACGTATCCATCCCCCCGATGGGCATTATGAAGAATCTCATTAGCAAGAATGATATTATCAGTAGAGATTCTAGAATTTACAAATCTTGTATGGTTATCTTTGACAATCAAAGGCATAATGAGCTTCAATCTGCTTGCTAGGATCTTAGATATAATCTTATAAAAAACATTGCAGAGAGCTATAGGCCTGAAGTCAAAAATAGAAGTTGCATGATTGATTTTTGGAATCGAAGCAAGCGCCATGGCTTTGACTCTACTAGGAAGGTAACTTTTAAGGAAGAAAGACCTAATTTCCTTGCACATCATAGTACCTAAAATGCGTCATCCTGATTTATAAAATGAAAATTGAATTTGTTTGGTCTCGGGGCAAAGGAAGAGGCTCCAAACAAAACAATCCTTTTAATATTTTGTTAGAGACATGCTAATAAGAGAAGAGGACATATGAGAGATTATTATGTGCGATGTCCAAATGCGTCTGGAGGTTAATCAATACGTACCACATCATCCAATGCATTTTATATATTGAATGATTTAATGCATCCGAATTAACCTCCGGACGCTCGTAATAATTTTTTTTCAGGATATAGAGGGAGGCAAGGTGTTTCCTGATGGGAATAATGCCATGTCTATAGAAGTAGGCAGGGAAGGGTTATATAGTATTTGGAAATGATTACCAGGGTTTCAGATTATAGCATCACACCTGTCACATCCAAGGGATAGAAGATGGTCATGCTTTGCTGAGAGATTATTATGTGCGGCGTCCGAACCGTCCGGAGACGAATCCGGATGCGCCACATCACCTGGATGCACCGGGTCTCGGGTGACATGGCGTGTTCGGATTCGCCTCCGGATGAATCCGAACGCTGCATGTAATAGTTTTCTTCTTTGCTAAGGCATCTATGAGGCTAGAGGTAGTGGAGGATTTATCAATGATGTTGTACTCCTCGACATTGACGTGTCTATTAACAAGTTTCAATAAATTTGCGATTGTTGCAAGCCAATTGCTTCGCCAGGAATCCAAGCATCCATCTTCCGCCGGACAGTTGGTGCTGGGCCACCCATACATTTGGCAGTGCAATGACTTTGCCCAGCCCTCAGGCAGTTTTCTTTATCTGCTGTGGCTGTTTGTGCTTCTATTACTGTTTTTTTTTTGGTTATGTGACTATTACCACGTTATTTTGGAGCTCTTTTTCGAGTTTTTGATAGTTAGGGGTGGTATAGTTGGGGTTATTTATATTTTTCCTTCATAAGTTTTTGTTCTTGCTTATGATGGCTTATGATGGGATGCTTTTATTGATGTTTTTACTTGTAAATTTTTACTTTTATTGTAACTTTTCTTCTTAATGAAATATATGGGCTTAGGCCCCAAATTTCCCAAAAAAAAAAGAAAAACTTTACAGTTGAAGATAAAATCCCAACCGTCAAACTAGAATGAGTTGCGTAGACTTTCTTGCTTCTTGTGGATTCCTTGTTTTAAGTATTTATTATTTATTTGTCATGTCATATATTTTGAAATTTTAATCTAAATAAAAGCTCTTTTTTGTCTCTTTCCTTTATTACCTTCAAGCACTGTTTTTTTTTTTTAACCTTTTTTTTTTCTTATCTGTCTTTCTAATAAGGTAAGACAGGTTTTTTACTTTTTTTTCTAAAATAATTTAGTATAAAAATTTTTAGTTCAAAAAATTTTATACTAAAATTTTGCTTTAAAATTATTTAAAAAATTGTCCCAAATGAAATCTAAGATTGGGCATGAATAGCATTTTTTTTGTTTGTAATTAAGGAAACAGATTCAAGAGAAGCATAATTTTAGAGAATGCATATGATAAAATTCCAAGAGAAGTGCTATGGAGAGTTCTACATAAGAAAGGGTGATAATAATGCTTATATTCAAATCATTAAGGATATCTATGTTGGAGTCTGTGGGGGAGCCAAAAATTGTCTGGGGAAGGCCTAAATTAAAATATTTTTGTTTCTCATCTCATATGGAATGTTAGAATATTTAAAATAGTTTTATTTGTGGTCTCAGTATTGGAGCCAAGAGGAGCTATAAGATCAAAATAAAAAATGCAAAAAGCATGACCCTTAGAGTTTATAAGACACAAATATGGTAGAGGCAGACCTAAAAAGATTTGGTTAGAAAATATTAGAAATGATATTTTTTTTATTAGATTTAAATGAGAATTTGACTTTTAACATGACACAATGGAGAAAATGGATTCATATAGTTGACCTCACATAGTGGGATAAAGGCTTCTTGTTGTAATTAAAACAACTAATCTCAATTATCAGAAATAATAATGTGCTAGATTGAGAATTCATATTTTACAAAATATTTTTAATGATTTTTTTTAAAATAATGTATTTAAAAAAATAAAAAACTCATCAACTATATTTCTTTTCTAAATTAAAAACAAAAATAATGCCTAACAAGCTCTAAATATCTAACATTTCAGAGGGAGTAAGGGTTTTTTTTTTTAGTACGAGTGTGAGTCAAGCTCGTGCACAATAATCAAAATTAAATAAACTTCTTCTCAAGAGTAGAATAATCAAAAATCAATTTAGGGCTAAGACTGTAAGTAAGTCGAGCTGGCTCATGAGCCAGTTCGGGTTCAACTCGATAAATAAGCATAGCTCGATGAGCTAACAAGTCAAACTTGACTTGCATTCAAAAAAAGAGATGGGAATGCTCTCATTGACATAGTGACCCAAGGAGCAAGTCAAGTCAGCTAGAATGTTGCGTTTTTGAAAAGAAAAGCATCTGCCATTTTTTGGCCGCCCACTAAAGACAACAAGTCGAAAACATAGAAACGTAAAGCATATCGTTTGTGCCAAATAAATTTAGTCCAAGAGAAACTGTGGAAGTTCCCTGTTATAAAAGATCCCTCAACAAAATTTCCACACATTAAATAAATAATAGTGGTGTCATAAATAGGAATTGATTGTATAACATTAACAACAGGGGGCAGAGAAGCAGATTAATTCCATAAATTACTAGAGATAAAATCCTTGACAAGAGCTTTCAGATTGTGGGCCTCTAACAAGGACCAACTAGAGGGGAAATTGGCTAGACCAGCCCATTGCACCAGTGATCCCGATAAAGATAGATAGGAGGGGTGATCCTAAACTAAAAGCAAGGCTTAACAATGGAAGCAATTTTATGGATAGATTTTTAGAAATTGGTAGCATGGGAAGGGGTAGGACGCCAAGGGGAAGAGTATATGTGAAATAACCAATAGGATAGTGGGGATTTATGGTTATAAATTATGCTAATGATTGAACAGCTAAAATCAAATTGAAAAGCAGGTAATACATTATGCTAATGATTGAACAGCTAAAATCAAATTGAAAAGCAGGTCATACATTATGCTAATGATTGAACAGCTAAAATCAAATTGAAAAGCAAGTAAAGAAGGTACCCAAGCCTCCAAGGGGTTTTGGCTTAGATACATCATCTTAAGATACTAAGTGCAACTTCATTGAGGCCATAAAGTTAATTTTCCTGATTTACTTGACAATCATTTTTGGTATTATCGACCCGTGTATCCAATAGGCTATGGAGATTAGACTATTCAATTTAAGAAATTACAAATGACTTGCAAAAGAGAAGAGGTTAGCTTTCCAACAAGACAACTCATGTGTGATGCTTTCCATCAAAGGCATATAATATGCTATAGTTTGTCTATTGAATGAGATTGGGATGCCCAAATAAATGATATGTGTGCTAACTTTGGTAATGGATAGCGCTAAACAGATGGCGTTCTGCTGCCCTCACACGCCTGCTGCCCTGAGTACTGTCCCACAAACGTTGCCTCGCCGTCGCATAAAGCGGTTGCTGCCTCGTCGTCGCATCAAGCCTTCGGTAATTTGGCCTGAGATCATAACTCATAGGTAACAACAACGATAGGAGGAACGGGTCGGTTCGGGTTCGAAAAGTTGACCCATTTGTAAAAACAGGTCTGATTTAGATCAGGCAAAATAATGACGGGTCCATTTCGAATTCGACTAGAATATGATTCATGACCCAATTTTGATAGCACTAATGCCATATCTTTAGAAGTAAGCAACCTGGGTTTCGGACAATAAAAGCATCTCACCTGTCACATCCAAGGGATAGAAGACGGTCATCCTTTGCCAAGGCATCTGGAAGGCTAGAGATAATGGATGATTTATCAAATATGTTGTACTCCTGGACATTGACGTTTCTATGAACAGGTTCCAATAACTTTGCGATTGTTGCAAGCCAATTGCTTCGCCAAGAATCCAAGCATCCATCTTGCGCCGGACAGCTGTTGCTGCGCCACCCTTACATATGGCAGTGCAATGACTTTGCCCAGCCCTCTAGAAGCACAATTAGAACCAGTCTCTCCTCTTTTACCTTACAGTTGAAGACAAAATACCAACCGCCAAACTAGAATGAGTTGCGTAGACTTGCTTGCTTCTTGTGGATTCCTTGTTTTAAATATTTATTATTTATTTGTCATGCCATATATTTTGAATTTTTAATCTAAATAAAAGCTCTTTTTTGTCTCTTTCCTTGATTACCTTCTTTGTCAAGCACTATTTTTATTTTCATTTTTTAAATTTCTCATCTTTCTTTCTGATAAGGTGATGCTAAGGCGTTATTTGAGACTGATTTTTTTTTCTAAAATAGTTTTTTTAGTAAAAAAAATTTAGTTCAAAAAATTTTATTCTTCTAAGACTAGATAGAATTGAAGGTAAACTTGAATTATAGATATCAACTTTAGAGTCCAAAGGCTTTCATTTGAATAGATCTAAAACTGAATATATGGAATGTAATTTTTGTAATAATAGATTTAGTGAGAGGATTGTGACTTTGGGTAATCAAGTCATTAATAAGAGTATACGTTTTAGATATCTTGAGTTTATTGTTTCGAGTGCAAGTGAAATAGATGGGGATATTATTAGTAGGATTCAAGTTGGATTGTTGAAGTGGAGGAATGCATCGGGTTTGTTGTGTGATAAAAAAGTCCCCCTCAAACTTAAGGGAAAATTCGATAAGATGGTAGTGAGACCTGTAATGTTGGCCATTAAAAGAGAAGTATGATTTTAAGTTAAGTGTTGTAGAGATGAGGATGTTCAGGTGGATGAGTGGTTTTACTCTTAGAGTTAGGATACGAAATGAGCATATACACGAAAAGATTGGAGTATTTTCAGTAGAAGATAAGATTAGAGAGATTCGCCTTAAATGGTTTGATCACATAAACGACGACATTCTGACGACCCTGTTAGGAAAGTAGATGTATTATATTTGACTTATGTTAAGAAAGGTATAGATAGACATAAAAAGACTTGGTTAGAAAATATTAGAAATGACGTTTCTTTATTAGATTTAGATGAGAATTTGACTCTTAACATAGCACAATGGAGAAAAAAGGATTCATACATGGCTGACCCCACATAAGGGGATGAAAGATTGTTGTTGTTGTTGTAATTAAGGAAACTAATCTCAATTATGGGAAATAATAATGTGCTAGATTGAGAATTCATATTTTAAAAATATTTTTAATATTAAAAATTAATTTATTTTAAAAAATAAAAAACTTATCAACTATATTTTTTTCTAAATTAAAAAAATCAAAAATAATGCCTAACTAGCTCTAAATATCTAACATTTGAGAGGGAGCAAGGGGTTTCTCTCTTCTTTTAGTAAAGTGTAAGTGAGTCAAGCTTGTGCATAATAATTAAAATTAAATAAAATTCTTCTCAAGAGCAGAATAATCAAAATCAGCTCAGGGCTAAGAGTGTAAGTGAGTCAAGCTAGCTCATGAGCTAACTCAGACTCAACTCAATAGATGACTAACAAGCTAAACTTGAGCTAGCCATAACTCGACCCATTATCTCTCAAGCCAGGTTGTTTAATAGATATTAATATAATATTCATTTAAAATATATTAACATTCATAATTTTTAGTACAAAGTTATAAAAAATATTTAAAATTATATTTGACTTTTTTATTTAAAGTTGTTATTTATTATTTTTGTTCTAATTTCTTTTATTTTATTTGGTTGAATCACAATATTTTTCTTTCATTCATAATAAATAAGTCTGCTCGTGAGTCGGCCTGAACTCGTAGAATAAAACTTAAGCTTAACTTCGAACTCGATTAATTAATCAAGTTCAAACTAAGTCAAAAATAATTCGAACTCAACTCGGCTCATTTACACCACTATTCAGAACAGTCTCCCTCCACCTACTAATTAACAAAACGAGTATGGCAAGCCATTAGGCATTAGTTCATCAGGCAGTTGCCACATGCCCTTCATCAGGCCTGTCACCTTTCTAATTATAAATCCCTTATAAAATAAATGCTACGCGTTTAGAAAAGAAATATAAGTTGGCAAATATTTCTATGGATTTCATTATATACTATTATTATTATGTACATAATTTAAGTCTGCAAACAAATTCATCAAACAGTTTTGTAATTACACACACACAAAATTTCTGGTTTAATTTTAATTGAGAAAAATTAAAACTTGATAAATCATATTTTGATATATTTAAATGATATGAAATTATATATATATAAACATTATAAAAATATTTATTAACAAAATTATAAACTACTAAAATGTTTATATATAATTAACAAAATTTATTAGATCCAGCATATAAGAAATATAAAAGTAGATTTAAAAAGATTACGTTGAAAAAATATTAAAAATGATTTTTTTTTTAGATTTAAATAAATTTTTTAACTTTAATAGGATTAGATAGAGAAAAAGTATTCATGTTGCTGTTGATATATATAGTGAGATAAATATTTAATGTTATTATTATTATCATATATATTAAATAAATATTTTTAAAATTAATATTTATAGGTTTCATTTAGGATAGTTTTTTACTTTTTTTACTTATCTTTTAAAGTGATTTTTTATTAAGAAAAAAATTTTGAATTAAAAATTTTTGTACTAGAAAGTAGTAAAAAATTTATCTCAAACAAAAACTCAACTTGATAGGTTCATTGAAGATAAAAATTTGATCGCTATTTTGTATACAATTACACATCTATTCAAATGATAAATCCCTTCACGAGCCCCAAAATCGCAAAATGAAAAAAAAAAAATCATTGATTAAGGAATGCTTAAATCCATAATTACAAGCGAAATTCATCCAAAAAAAAGAGAGGAAATTATCAGATGAGCTAAGCTTACAGTTTGCTGAGATTTGTCTTTATCTGAGAGCAATTTCATTTTCAGCGAATCTCGCTTAATAATTTTCCAAGTATCGGGGAAACTAAGATTTAGAAGAAATACCCGAACGGAAAAGGAGATTAGAAGAAGCTTCCTCCTCCATCAACGACCATCATCCTCTTAAACTCCTCGAAGTTAACCATCCCATCTCCATCCAAATCAACCCTATTGATCATATCACGGCAGGCCTCGGCGCGATCGCCTTGTCTCAGTCCAAGTGATTTCAAAACCAGGCTGAGTTCCTCCACCGTGATCAGACCGTCGCCGTTATCATCGAACACCTCGAACGCCTCTCTAAGCTCCCGATCCTCGTCTGCTTCGGCCTCGCCTTCAGATCCGAGGGAGGCACAGAGCTCGCTAAACTCGTTGAGGTCGATGAGGCCGTCGCCGTTCGCATCCACCCTTTCCATCATGTTCGTCAAATCGTCGCCGGTGGCGTGGAGGCCGAGTCGCCGGAGGGAGTCGTTGAGCTCGGCGGTGGAGATGTAGCCGTCGCCGTCGGCATCGAAGGTCGCGAAGAGGGTTTTGAGGTTTAGGGAATCGGCCAAGGATTCCGATCTGTTAGCTCTGCGTTCTTTCGTGAGATCTGGTTTGGGCGGGGGATTGGGCTTGGATTTGGGAGGTGAGATGGCGGAGAGGAGAAGGGAGCGGAACCATGGGAGGAGTTTGGAGGAGGGAAAGAAGAGTGAGTTGAGAAGGCCGCAGAGGAAGAGGAGAGCGAAGAGGATGAGGGCGGCCATGGCTAGCTGCTTGGTTAGAGAGAGAGAACTCTGAGAGTGAGGTAGCTTTGACAGGTTTGAGAAAGAAGCGGTGAGCGGCGTGGTTTAAAGAAGAAGAGAAAGGAGGCGATAGCGCGTCAGGTGGGTGCGGGAGGCGTTTAGAGTTAGATTAGTGGGACGGGAAAGTGGAAAACGCGTGAAAGAAAAATAAATAATCGTTCGTGTGAGAGACTCCTCGACCGGCCCAGACTTTAACGGTACGCATAAAACGTTTCACTTTCCAACGAAGTATGCGCTTATTTTGTGAAATAAAATGATATTTTTATTAATTTCATATAAAAAGTGCGTTGATTTAATTATTTATATATTATGATAAATCAAAATCAAATTACAAACCCGGACTCGCAGAGAATCGGCCGGCCGGTTCGGTTTCATCACAAATCCGAACTCGTAGAGAATCGATCGAAAGCCGGGCAAGCCGATAGTTAAAACTTAAAACAACAAATTGGCTCAGATTTTTAAGAACTGTCCGGTTCAAATGGAGCGAAAATATGAGCTGTCCGATTACATCAAGTGGTGTAGGGAAATATGCAAGGAAGAAAAAACCTAATATTCAAATATGGGGCTATTCCAATCCCGTTTGTCCTCGTTCGCCCGTTCGACGTTCCGTTGAATAGGTTCGACGTTTCACCCTTTCGACCTTCTGTTCCACATCTCGGCATTCCTCTTCGTGGACGAACTCGACATTGACGAAGGTTGAAGGCTCTTCTCAATGCAAAGCATTATTTCTCAATTTCTCTTCGGCTTTACATGCAAGCAATCAAACAGTTAGAGGTGTCAATATTTGACACGACACGAAAATCCGACCCGTTTCAAAAGCGGGTCGGGTTTGGGTTCTCAGATTTGATCCGTTTGAAAAATGGGTCGGGTTCAGGATCCGACGGGTTGCCGGGTCAACCCTAAAACCCGTTTGGAGTGAGCTGCTCGCGTTGCCCGAGGCTACCCGCGCAACTGCCCACAACCTGCCTGCGGCTGTACGCGAGGTCGTCAAGGCTGCCCGCTCCTTGCCCGAGGCTGCCTACGCTGCCGCTTGCGAGTCACGCCCGCGTATGCCTGCGCTGCCCGCTCGCGCCTGCATCCTCCTGCTCTCTCGTGTTTGCCTGCTCTCTCGTGTCCACGTACCTTCGTGCCACCTGTACGACCGAGTCAGCGCGCCCGAGCGTCCGCGACGCCGCCTGCATTCCCGTGTCGTGTCGGGTCAACCCGGCAACCCAACGGGTTGAGTTCGGGTCCGGGTCCGAGTTTCTAACCCGTTTACCTTCTCGGGTCGAGTTAGGGTCGACCCGATTGAACTCGGATCAGTTCCAGGTTCGACCTGAACCCGACCGGTGACCCGAAATTGACACCCCTACAAACAGTGGGATGTAAGTTCTTTAGAAATCTTTTTTTAAAGGTTTTGTTTTAGTTTTAATTTTTTGTATGTGCTTAGTGTGTGAAAATGAACCCCCAATATGGAAAGAGTTACCTAGTCCCCTCATGTTAAAAGCTCGATTATGTTTGTTATATTCCCTCCTCTTTGTATAATCTGGGCTGCCCTGCAGCCCATACACTCTCTCCAATTCATATCGATCGCTTTCCTATCTTCGTAATATGTGTGAACATATCTCGCAGGTGAGTTGTATTAATCTTAAACTCCCTAAACCACATGTCATGCACTTCTTTCTGAATTTTCTTCCAAGAAATATATGGAGCATCAAACTTGCTCGGTAGAATGTTCCATATCTTGTGCGTGGGCTGCTTTGACTGATGAAACCTACATGAAATATTTAGTTAAAAATATTATTTCTCAAATATATAAGTAAGATAAAATATGCATTACATATATCTCACACTTAAGCTGAATCAACATGTTCCCATTTGTGGTCGGTGCTACTGTAATATGGGTGGAAGGTCTAGTTGTAGTATGAGTGGAAGGTTCAGCTACGATGGGACATTGAGGGGGTGGTGGGTGGTAAAATGACAAAATATATGATGGATATGGATAAGTAGAAGGGACTTCTTGAGAAGATGGTGGGGGTACTACAGGTAGAAGGGAGACCTCTACGTAGGATTTGGTGATAAAAATTGGGTGTTTATGGAGTAAAATTGAGGACTCGCTGTAGGAGGTTTAAGCAAAGGCAGGCTCTTCTAGGTATGGGTGGTAGGATGTGAAGAAGAGGTCCCCTCAGTACCTCCACCCCTACTAGATTATCTACCAGTATTCTTCTTGCACCTAAATATGTTTGTGATCGATCGCTTGGGGGGCTCATCACCATCAGAAGTCTTCTGAAAAAAAAAAATTTGGTTTAGTCTCAAAATACTAGATATATGTATTAATTACTTCTATACTATAAAGAAAAAAATATGCCTTTATTAATACTATGCTTTAAGAAAAAATGTAACTACTATTATGCTGTAAGGAAAAACATATGTGTTTACTATTACTGTGCTATTAGAAAAAAATAGTAACTACTGTTATGTTGCAAGGAAAAAAATATGCATTTACTACTACTACTATGCTATAAGGAAAAAAAATATAAAAGTTGCTATGTTGCAGGAAAAAAAACATGCGTTTACTACTATTATGCTAGCAAGAATAGGGATTTCGGGTTTAGAAGTTTACCATTTCAATCTTCCTTTAACTCAAGTGTTTTCATCCTATAAATATCTTTCAAGTCCATCATAGCTTTTACATTATTTTTAGAATTGCCCTTGATGTCTATCACGATATTGAACATATTATCAAAAATATTCTTTTATATATACATCACATCTAAATTATATATGATCCAATTTATTCTCTAATATGGCAAACACCAAAAAATACTCTTCTTTTTATGAGTATTTGTAAATAGCTAATGTTGAAGAATCAATTACCATGTGTGTGCAATTTACTCTTTCACATATTTACTCACTAGTCAACCTTGGTGGAGGCTGTGTCATCTTCACTTATTTTTAGTTAAAGCATCTTTATTCACATGAATGGATGGTTTGCAGGTAAGAATATGCGGTGATAGTCAAACTAAGTGTTCTTGCCCCCATGCTTCAAAGTCAATGATTTAATATTTTTTGTGCAATATGGACAATCTAACTTACCTGCATTACTCTAACTAGAAAACATATCGTATGCTAATAAGTTACCAATTGTCCAAAGTAATACTGCCCTCAATATAAATTTTATTTATTTGATATATCATATGTAGTAACTCCATTCCACAATAATTTTAAGTCATTGATTAAAAGTTAGAAAAACATACTTATCTTTATTTTTAGATTATGTGGGTTTGAAATAAGAAGTATCAAAAATATATAAGGTATAGTCATACAAAACTCTAGATGAAGATTATTGGAGGTGAGTATCACGAGCGGGCATGTGTTAGGTCAGACAGATTAGCTAAATGGAGTAAAATCACTGCACATAAACTTAATTTTACATTTCTTAGTTCTGCGATAAATGTAGGATGTGTTCAATCAAACTGTTTCCAGGCCACTGCTTTTGATAGATGTGTTAGAATAGCTACTTACGAGATATTTTTTTATGCTATCTCATATGAGTAGTAGAGCTCATAGATGCATATAAACGTTTTAATATGAGAATGATGAGTAAGTAAAATAATCGACTGACAGTCACATCCTTTTGCTTTGTTTTTTTTTTCTAAAGTTTAGTTTAAACTTTTGCGCGTTATAATGATTACATGTAATCTTTAGCAAATTATTCTCGTAGTATAACATGCGTCCGTTAACTCAATAATATATTTTTATAGTTGTCAAACCAAGTTTGAAAATCAAATTTTTAGTCTAATATAAATCTTTTGGAATTATCTTATATGTTGGATTGGTATCCATGAGTATGCTAATAAATTGATTAAAATATTCTTTGGGTACATTGTAGTATGTCTTTATGCTTAATCTTTATAATAATAGATAACTCTGAGTGAGTAGTGCACCCTTTTCAAATTGGTTATTGCGCAGTATGCAACAAATAATAGAAGTTTTGTGCATCCTTATTTGATTCTTTTTTTTTATTTATATTGTTAAGATTATAACCTAGTTGCATCATAAATCAAGTTCTCAAACGCCTTAATTATATCTTTGTTAACTATGTTGAAACCTTTCGTCTGATATAAAGGAAGGTAATTGACAGGCTGTCTGGATACAAAAATTCACTCTATTCAAGAATTCATATGTTAAGATCTTACATCCAGGCAACAATCAATTATACATCTAACTCATATGATTTTAAATATCCATAACACACTTGGGCTATAAATTTCTACAATCAAATAATGAGATTTGTATCAATTTAAAAGTATTATTTTTAATGCAATATATAATAAAGTAAAAATCAATTTCAATGTGTTTAGTTTCTAAACCCTAAACTAGCTAGGATTTTTGACAAGTAATTGCAAAGATTTTATCATAATATACAAGAGTAAAAGAGAAGAAGGGTAGCTGAAATTCATGAAGCAGTCGACATAGCCAAATGAGATATATAGCTATTGTGTCTAAACCTCTATATTTTGCTTCTGCAGAGGATCAAGCAATTGTCTTTTGTTTTTTAACTTGCCATGAAATCAGTGTATTTTCAAGATAAACACAAAATCCAACAGTAGATTTTCAATAAGTTAGGTCTCCAATCAATTAGAATCAAAATATGTAGAGAGCTTCATATTTCCAAGAATAATAGGTAGATCAAAAAATAAATTTCCTTTGATGTATCTAAGAAGGCATTTGAGAAGTTTATAATCGATTTACATTGGTCGATGCACGTGTTGACAAGAATTTATTAATTGAATATGTGATATCGAGCCTCCTTATGGCTAAATATTGCAAAGAATCCATTATGTCTTTATTGGTTTGGATTGGAAATTGTCACTAAGGAAAGTTCATTAGAATTTCGTTTAGCAAGCAATGGAATTGAAATCGTCTTGCAGTTAGTCATGCGAGCACAGTGTAGCAATTCAACAAAATATTTGGATTATGAGAGATGTAAATTGTTTGCAAGAGATGTCACATGCATTACAAAAAAGTATTAAATAGTACAAAGATTTTTCATATTGAAGTTGGTTTATAAGTTCGAAAGTAATTGCTGAATTTGTTGCTCGTCATTCTCAGTAAGAAGAATATTATCAGATGTTTTAGACAAAGAAACATACAAAAGAAAGAAAGATCGATACCTTCGCTACGACCAAGCTTCTGTTGGAGGCGTAGGGCGTGTGACTTCAGATGCGACAGAAGAACGACGAGGAGATGTGACTTTGAATGCAACAAGAAGGAAAATTGTCGAAGGAGGCAAAGAAGTAATTTAGTGAATTGTTAACAATGAGCTCTCACAGCAAGTCAAATAGCAACGAATAGTCGAAGAAGAGGAGAAGCAACCATAGCAAGAAGTGACGGAGGCGAATTCAAAGAGCAAAGTCGGAAAAGTAAGTGAGGAGGAGTGAAGTTGAAGAATAGAACGAAGTAGTAAGTGAAACAGATGCACAAACAATCGATTATATTGAATAGTTTGTGGTTGATTTGTGATGACATTCGATCCAAATATTTCAGAAATTTTTTTTTGTCGCAAATATACTTTTGACATACATTATTCTATCGTAAAATCCACCGTAAACTATTAAATTTTATATAGTGTATACCAGCAGACTACCAATTCAACAACTAAGTAGAGTTTTAGTCATCCAAAATCTTATCCTTTATTTGAAGCTTATTTAGTGTACTCTGTGTCCTTTGATAGCTGCAAGTTAGCTAAGTTTATTCATTTTTATAACAAGTAGTTGTTAAATCTTTCTATGCAATTTTATCTGTAAATACTTATATATGTAGTATTAAAATGTATGAATATTGCTAAGTCTTCGTTGGTTAACTAAAGAATTCGGCAAAAGATATATAAAATAAATAAATAAATAATAGTCATCGTTGTGACGTATTACTGCTTAGTTAATAGTTAGCGTGACATTTGGAGAATTTATAGCGACTTCCAATATTTTAGAGCTTTTCCGTTAATTAGTCTGATGCTTGGACTGTAATATTTGTATTTTTCTGCGGGTCATTTTTCTAATTTTTATTTATGAAGAGTCAAATTTTGTTTACGCGCTTCTAATTTTCTAATTAAACTATTCGATGCGCTTTACATTAAAATAAATTTTAAAATCTTTACATTTATATTAAAAATTTATGTTATATATATTATTTTAAATTATATTAATATCAAAATAATAAAAAAAATTTAAAACCCATATTATTATTATTATTATTATTATTATTATTATTGTTATTTTCTGTTTAAAAAATGAATTACTGGCCTGCAATTGTATTATCTTCAAAGTAAAATCATAGATAAGTTTTTGAAGGAAGGAAATGCTTTGTAGCAAATAATCATCCACTTTTTCATGTTCTTGAGATGGTATTAGGCTTCGTTTTGGACCGTTTTTTATTGCTTTCTAAAACAAATTTATAGTACACAAATTTATATATTTGTATTAAAAATTTGAAATTTTGTATCAAATGAGTTTAGATTTGAAATTTTCATGCTAAAAAATTGCTTAATAAAGCAATAAAAGGCTGTTCCAAATGAAACCTTAGGACGACTTTCTTACTGTTTCTTAAAGCAGCTTTTTAGTACAAAAATTAAATATTTTATACAAGAAAGCTGCTTTAAGAAGCAGTAAGAAAGCCGTACTAAACGAAACCTTAAGATTTGGCTTTCCTGCTGCTTCTTAAAATAGCTTTTTAGTACAAAAATCTTATTTTTTGTACTAAAAAACTACTTTAAAAGCATTAAAAAAATCATCCCAAATGAAGCATTAGCTCGGCCTTTGTCGTTGGCTTTCGTTAAAGCATCTTCACCCTCAATTTCAATTTCTCAGCATTTATTGATTCATGTGAAGCTGCCTGAATGATTCATAGAATCTTCACCTTCTTGAAAGGCAGCTTTTTTGATTAAAACATTTATGTGGATATGAAATATTTCCATTCAGTAGCCTTTCTTAACCACATCAAACACGCTTGAATTTCTTCATATCTTAAAGAAGAAGAGTTTTGAAGTAATTACAGATCAAGAACATAAATAGCTGAAGCATATAGACAAACTTCAATTTTTTTTGGCACCTTTCTTATGAAAGCTTGTGGAAGAAGAGGCCTGGAGGCGAAACAGAGAGAAGGAAATATGTAGAAATTGTATTACGGGAAAGATACGAATACATGCTTAGGTAGCTGTACAGAAGTCCTTAAATAGAGAAAATGAATAAGAGGTAGAAATGTAAATACAACGTATTATGTGCCTTCGCTCATAGCCTCCCTCAAATTAATCATTCTGATCCTGAATGGTTAATTTGCGTCGAAGGTCTTGGAATCGTGCGGGGTTAAAGGACTTTGTGAAAATATCAGCTATCTAATCCACTGAGGAGATGTGCATAAGCTTTATTTCGCCGGATTAGAGATGTTGGCGGATGAATTGATAGTCGATCTCGATGTGTTTGGTGCGAGCGTGGAAGACTGGGTTTTTAGCTAGTGCCATTGCTGAGGTGTTGTCGCAGTAGATGATAGTCGGTGTCTTTTGAGCATGACTGAACTCTGCCAGTAGTCATCGGAGCCAGATTACATCTGAAGTGGTAGCGGAGAGGGCTCGGTACTCGGCCTCAGTGGAAGACTTTGCGACGATGACTTGTTTCTTGACCGTCCAAGAGACAAGCGTTGAGCCCAAAAAAGTGCAAAAACCTGAAATGGACTTCCGGTCGGACACACCGGAAGCCCAATATGTGTCAATATATGTCCGGAGAGTGAGATCGCCGGTCTTGAGCAGGAGACCGTAAGATAAGGTTCCTTTGACATAGCGTAATATGCACTTGAGAGCTTGGAAGTTTGCATTCGTAGGTTGATACATGTGTTGGCATATTTGGTTCGTGGCAAACGCAATGTCAGGGCATGTAATTGATAGGTATTGTAATGATCCAGCTAGACGGCGATAAAAAGTTGGATCTGGAAAAGGGTTGTTGTCGTGATGTTGTTGTTTTGTTTTGATAGTAATTGGGGTAGAGGCGGGTTTGCATTCTGTAAAGCCAGAGTCGCGTAGAAGTTTGTCCGCATAGTGTGTTTGGGTGAGGAAGAGTCCGGTTGAGTGACATTGGACCTGAATGCTGAGGAACATGGAGATTTTCCCAAGTTGCTTGAGAGCGAAATGGGATTGTAGAGCCGAGAGTAATGTTTGAATGCTTGATTCATCATTCCCTGTGACAAGGAGATCATCCGCATAAATTAGGAGAAAGATTTGTATGTTATTTTAACTGAAGAGAAGGAGCGATGGGTCAGAACGACTGAACCTGAATCCTTGATTTTGGAGAAATCGGGTAAGTTTTTCAAACCATTGTCGAGGTGCCTGTTTAAGGCCGTAGAGTGATTTTTATAGCTTACAGATAGAGTTGGGCGAGTTGTGGTCGATGAACCCTAGTGGTTGTCGCATGTAGATGTTATCATGTAGGTCGCTGTGGAGGAAGGCATTGGAGACATTGAGCTGAAGTGTTTGCCAATTCCGATGGAGAGAAATGGCTAGAAAGATACGGATGGTTGTCATTTTGGCAACAGGACTAAACGTTTCGTTGTAATTAACTCCGAGTTGTTGGTCGTATCCAAGGGCTATCAGGCGAGCTTTGTAGCGATCAAGTTGACCATTGAGATGGAGTTTGGTCTTGTATGTCCATTTGCAACCAAGGATTGGCTTATTGAGCGGAGCTGTGATGAGGGTCCAAGTATCTTGTTTTTGAAGAGCCTGAAATTCTTCGGACATGGCTTTCTTCCAGTGAGGGAACTTTGAGTCTTTAGAGTAAGAGCTTGGAGTGTCTAGCGGAGTAGTGGTGATGACCAAAATACATGATTTGCTTGGGCTTGGATATACCTGATTTGAGACGCGTCTGCATAGGATGAGAGGGTAATTTCTAGGTTGGATTATTCTGAACAATAGGTGTGCCATTTGCCTGTTCCAAATTTGTGAGATTCGAAAGAGACTGCTGTTGTGTGTGGGTAGTAGGAGTATTATGAGTATTTTGAGGAGGTGTGTGATGGTTTGTAGGATGCATGGTGATGGAAGTTGGTGTGAGAAGCAGTGGGGAAATGTTAGTGGTAGGGGAAGCTGTTGTGTTTGTGGAGGAAGATGTGTTGTTTTTGTAGGGGAAAACATGTTCATGGAAGATGACCTGTATCGAGATGTGGATCTTTTGAGAAGCTAAGTTATAGCACTTGTATCCTTTATGAGTTGAGGAGTATCCTATGAAGACTGTCACGACCCAACCCGACCGGGACGGATCCCGCTCGTATCGGGTCGTGCCCAAACTCAAACTGATTGAACTGATTCCAGGATCTGGCTTTGGAATTTGTTTCAGAACTTTCTTCCAAACATTTACACACAGAAACAGACACACACAGAGCTACTATAAACATCAAATGGAGCGGAACTGATCGTCTATCTTTTTATTCCTCAAAAGAAGAATCATATACAAATACAGCTCATGGCTTTCAGATAGAAAGAAAAATATAACAGAAAAGTCATGACTGTACAAAAATCAAAAGTACAAAATACCTATAACAGATCAGACTCTGAACTCCTACTCCAAGACTTCCTTCCCTCTCCCAGAACCTGAAAATCACGCAGAAAACAAGAATGAGCTACAACAGCTCAGCAAGACATCAAACTCCCAATCAAAATTCTAAGAATCCACATCAAACACATCAGATAAAAATCCGTATAGAAATCAGATCAACAGAATCATATATTGAATCAGAACAGAACCATACAGATCAGATCAAATCAGAACAGAACAGAATCGTATCAGATCATAAATCATATCAATATCATACGGAAATCAGAAATCATATCTATTCAGAACATATCCAAAGTCAGAACAGATTCCCTGACTCTAACAGAATCTCAATGAATTCTGGCCCCTTATACCTCCCTTCTCAAACACTGACATAATCTCTCAGATTCTGGCCCCTTATGCCTCCCTTTGTGCTCATGGCACCAGAACAGAACTTATCATCAGATCCGGAACAGAACTTATTTTTCAGATTTCAGAGCTCATTTCAGATTTTCCTGACATAGACAGGATCTCACAGGACCCTGACCCTTTATAACTCTCTTTTCATAGCACACAATCATATCATGTCATTTCAGAACAAATCCGGAAAATTTCAAAAATCGTACAAAAATCCAGCGGCATAACGGTAGTATACAGAATTTACACAAAACTTTCCTAATTTCACAAATTACCAAATTAGCACAGAATATTCACAACAACATTGCAAGACTTTTATTCTACTGCCCAGATAATTTCAGACTTCATCAGAACTGACTTTTATTCTACTGCCCAGATAATTTCAGACTTCATCAGAAATTACAGTCAAAATAAAACACCGCCGAATCAAAACTGTCCTGTCAAAATTCTCCAAAAAATAATTAAAATGTGCACACTCGGCACCTCAGAAACATATCAAAAGTTACGCAGTAAAAACTGAACCAATCGAAAAATACGGATGAAATTCGCTAACGAAAACGAAATCCGGACAGAAAATCGTTCAAACTTCACCGTTCTGAAAATTGAGAAAGGTGGAATGTGTCTTACCTTGCGTACACCAATTTCTTGAACTGTCTCGACGGACAAAAACGGTCCGGCGTTGCCCAAAAATGCACTTTTCCTTTTTTGCCCTCGACTTTCTCTCTCCTCAGATATTTTATTAAAAAATCTGATTTTTCTCTCTCTTCAAAACGAGCTGATTTTTATTAAATATACTTGAGATCGGCCCGGCCGATCGCACGATCGTCCAGGACATCTAAACAAATTACTTCGTCCTGGGATGATTTCTCAGGACGATAATTAATTTTCTCGGACGATAAAAACCCCTACTCTCTGACTTTTGCATTGCTTTGATCGTCCCGGGACGATCCCCGATCGGCCCGGACGATACTGGGAGGAAAACTTTCCTGTAGCTTTTGTACACATTCTGGAACAAACTGTAACTGATTGTCTATGGACGATCCACGATCGGCCCAGACGATACTGGAGTAAAATTGATATTACAAAGACACATTCGGTGGATCGAGGGGACAATTTGTTGATGGCATAGGGTTGAAGCCAGGGGAAGCATAGGCATCCGAAGGTGAGGAGTAGAGTATAATTGGGTATGCGGCCATGTAGATGTTGGAATGGAGTGCTGAAAGCAATGATTTTGGAAGGAAGCCTATTAATTAAATAGTTAGCTGTTGAGAGTGCTTCAATCCAGAACATGAGAGGCAAGTTGGCGGCATGAAGTAGGGTTCTGGTGAGGTCCAGAAGGTGTCTGTGCTTGCGTTCGACAACGTCGTTTTGTTCAGGGGTATGAGGGCAGCTTAGTTGGCGTTGAATACCATGGGTATTGAGAAAGGATGTGAATTCGTTGCTCGTGAATTCGCCGCCACCATCAGAACGAAAGGTTTTAGGGGTTGTGTGAAAATGATTTTCAATAAGATTGTTTAGGATTTTGAATTTGGACAGAGTTTTCTGCTTCACATGCATTAAATAAATCCAGATAAATCGTGTATAATCATCGGTGAACATAACATAGTAGCGAAACCCATGAAGAGACGGTAGCGGGGCTGGCCCCCAGACGTCGAAATGTATTAACTCAAAGGGAGCAGTGGTAATAGAATCAGTTATATTAAACAAAATTTTGTGACTCTTGGCCACGCTACAAGAAATACAAGAAAAAGTCGAAGATACATGTTTAATTTTAGGAATATGGTGAGTTAAAGCTGAAAGAATTTGGCGGTGCGGATGTCCGAGATGATCATGCCATATATTGGCGGTATGGGTGCTGGCGTGAAGAGCCATGGGAGTTGATTCTTGTGATGTGCGAATTTGGTATAATCCATTATGAAGATGCCCACAAAGAAGTGGACGATGGTCCTGAGTATCCTTTATAACAAACCATTAGCGTTAAAGCGTATTGATACGGAATTATCAGCGGTTAATTTAGAAAATAAAAGAAGATTATGAGCTAGAGATGGTACGTGCAGAATTTTATGAAGTTGAAGCTTATGGGGTGTGTCGGGTAGGGGTAGGAGTCATTGACTTGTCTTGTGGATCAGTATGTTGGATCCATTTGCTATTGAGACGCTGTCCGGTCCATGATAGGGGTTGGGATGTTGAATGTTGTTGATGTCAGGCGTGAGATGAGTAGAGGCGCCGATGTCGAGAATCCAATTTTTTGTGAAATTTGTATTGGGCTGAGCAAGAAAAGCTTTTAGAGATCGAGGATCGGTGGGTGCATACTTAAAGTTGCACCCGTGCCAGCAATTGAGGGCTATATGACCAGCTTTATCGTAGATTTGGCACATAGGGTGAGTAGTGCTCGGAGCGGTTTGTTGGTCCAAAGCTGGAGTAGGTGAGTTGTTGTGGATCGGCTGATTCTTGTACTTAGGAGTTCTTTTCTGTGATCTGGCCCGTTGTTGGTTATAGGGTGTAGTGTATAGAGCTGTGGAGGTGGAACTTGAGAGCGATTCTTTTGCAAGTTCTTGATGGACATTGATTTCCTCACTGCATAAGAGAGAGTATAGGTTATCCAAACCAAGAGGAAGAGGGGATGTGCGGATCGCAACCTTGAACGAATTGTATGGAGAAGGCAGGCCATTGAGAATATGGAGGATGATATCTTCCGGATAGACTTTTGAACCGGAGGCAGTGATGTGGTCGACAATCATTTTGATGTGTGTGAGGTATTGCTACATTGTTAGATTCTTCATCTGAACGTGATGAAGTTCGCTCTGATACCATGAAAGCTTGATGGAAGAAGAGGCCTGGACGGCGAAACAAAGAGAAGGAAAGATGCAGAAATTGTATTACGAGAAAGATAAGAATAGCTGCTTAGGTAGCTGTACAGAAGTCCTTAAAAAGAGAAAATGAATAAGAGGTAGAAAAGTAAATACAACCTATTATGTGCCTTCGCTCATATCTTATACTAAATAATGTCCAAAAATTCATGTCATATTGAGTTTGTGCTCTAGATTAAAAAACTGATGATTATGATCAACATTTTATGAAAACTCAATGGACGGTTCAGATGTTGTCTTGCCCATTTTTCAAACCCTACTTTAAAATAGATGATTATGATTGACATTCAAAAAAAACTTATTGATCAGTTTAGATGTTGTCTCTAAAAAATTTCAAGCCCAATCTTCACTTTTAGTAGATCATCATTATGGCCTCCTAATCCTCCCCACTTTACTTTTAGTAGACCATCATTCAGGGTTTAAAATTAGCTTTCATGTGATATTTGGGATCACAACTAGGATTGGTTCAGAGTAATAAGAAGCATTTCTTGAGTATTGTAGGAAATTTTCCATTTGAATCGTGCAATGTAATGAAATCTTTGGTGTTTCCTTGTACGTTTCAATGTAAAGGGGTTTCTATGGTAGAAGGTTAGAAAAAAATTAAAGATGATATAGACTCTTGAAATTTGGAACACAAGATATTTTAGTCATTCTAGGGAAAACAATAAATGAAGCTATACATCTGAAGTTTTGAAAATAAGACAAACTTCAAATTTTTTGGCACCTTAGCTTATATTAAATAAGTGTCAAAAATTCATGTCCTATTGAGTTCATGGTCTAGAGTGAAAAATGGATGGTTATGATAAATATTAAAAAAAACTCAATGGGTTGTTTAGATTGTTGTCATGCCAATATTTCAAACCCTAATTCAAAATGGATGGTTGTGATTAACATTGAATTTGAAAACCTCAATGAATAGTATAAATATTGTCTTGACAAAATTTCACTTTTAGTAGATCATCATTATGGCCTCCTTTTAATCTTCCCCACTTCAGAAGGCAAACAGTTCAACTAGTTGACCTGAAGAAGAAGAAGAACAACAAGGGGTGGTGAGCGAATGCATTCATTCATGCAACACACAAACACAATCATAATTTTCTATTTGATAATAGTGGTGGTGGTTTGATAAGTTTAAATAATGTATTATATTTTCAGTAAAAATATATTATTTTAATTATGTTGTGCAGGAAAAATATAAAAAAGATATATAATTCTAAGTATCATCCAGCGTCGTTGTGTCGAACAAATCAACATTATAGTGCCATCAAGGGCATCACCGAAGAGCTACAATGTTGGCATGGTGGCACTGACTTCTCTGCTGGATAGCATCGCATCATCAAAATGGTCAGTTTTGCAGTGCCATATTCATTGCCTTCAAGTGTAGTGGCGTGACAACCTACCTCTACATTAAAATTGCCTCTTGGGTGTCGCAACGTTCAATAGTCAGCAGTGCCATGATATAGCAATTGTAACTTCTAAAGGCCACGATCTGTCGGTGAAATGACACGATTATTCACTAAGTAATTGATCCACATCAATAGGCGTCATGGCAGAGCAAAATATTAGCACAGCAGCGTTAATTCATTTTATGGATGCTGCGGCGCCAACCTTTCAAGTGTCGTAGTGCCAGTTGCCTAATTTGTAGTTTCCTATATATATTTATTGTGATGTATTTGTAAAGGAGATCAATCACTTGCATAATTTCAATACTTTTCAAAGTACTTTTTTAGATCTTAGTGTCAAATCTAAGAGAAACAAGAGAAGTACTAGATACACTCATTAGATTATTTAGTCAGTGTTGTTAAAGAAACATTGTATATTAAGGAAAAAGAAATATATAAAAGATACATTGATCCTTCTTAGTGATATCATTCTCTTGTATTTTTGTTCTTCTATAATTTCAATAAAAATGAGTTTGCTTATCTTTTCTTTCACGTCTAGCTAATTTTTCAATTTTGAATTGCTGATGTAGAAAATATTTTGAGAACTAATGAAGATTTTTGTGCTCTAAAAGTGAAATGATATTTTCAATATTATGATATTCGTTATTTAATGCACACAGTGGTCATATGTGTAATTAAAATCTAATGCGATGTATAACCTCGACGGAAGAATGCAAGAATAATTAAGAATACATATGCTCCAAATCATATTAAAAATAAGAATTTCATTAGGAATGATATGCAATTTACATTCATCAATCCAAAATATTTTATTTAAATATTTTATTCATTATTTTACTATTTTTATACAGTGATTGAATTTACACAACCAATAATTTTATTTTAGTAGGATAATTTTATAATTAGAGTAAACAATAGTAGTTGATTGTTGAAAAATATAATTTCTTATGGGTTTGAAACTCTACTTTCTCACTTTATTATTTTATTCAGCATGAATGCTTGTGTATATTAAATGGGGTTTATTTTTTTATATAACAAAGAAAATCTAAGTATTATTAAGGGGAGATAGAGCCTTAAACATTTTTATAATTCAAAATTGCACTCCACAACCCCCATTAAGTTTTTGACGCCATTGTTAGAAAAGCATTTCACCTTTTACAAAATTTTATTATAGTTTTGAATTAATTGCATAATTAGACTTACTTATATCCTTTGTTTTATGTGTTGTTTGTGATTGCATATTCATTATTTCATTAGTTGTTGTCTTGAATATTTTTGGATTTTATTTTGTGATAATAAGTAAAGTTATATATATATATATATAATATGCAGTGTTTAGTTATTCAAGTCAAAAAAGTATGCCTATGTCAAAAGTCAAAAGTATATTGTACAGTTATAACTTTAATTATTAAATTTAGGTGAGCATCAAAATGTAATTATCAATCGCCTTGGCGTCATCAAGCATCATAATTGTTTCAATTATAGCACCACATCAGTTCCCATAAGTGTCGCAACGACGACATGTCAAATGAGGCGACGGTGGCTCTTCACAAAGAGACACTCCCATTTTGAAAAACCAAGGCCACTACTTCATGTTTTCTAAACCAATGTAGTGCTTATCGATTGACTGTTGTGTTCCTGCATTGAGCGTCGCAACGCCGTGTCTTGCAGCACAGCAATGCTTTATTGTGCATGTTATAAGTATGGGATCCATTTTCATTTCATTCAATACCTTCCATTTCCTTCAAACTCTTTTCTTTTCTTTGAAATCCTCTCTAGAAGAATGGCTTCTAAAATGTTTGGCAAGAGAGGGCTTCTTTCTATTTTGTTAAGAGCAGATTTATCTATGCTGATATTGAATCTAGATTTGCTGACTCAGTTGTAAACAAATAACTGATTCTAGAACGAGGTTTTTAGATTTTTACTCAACCCATTATGCAAATCATAGCATGTAGAGATATAGAAAGATTCTGTGAAGAACCATTTTCTATTATTATTAATGTTATTCTTGAGTTTTTGTAAATAGAAAATAGGCAGTGGACAATAAATGTTATGTTCGAGATAAGTGGGTCCCTTTTACTTTAGTAGCCATTAATAAGATTTATAGACTTAGGGACTTTGAATTTGATGAGTACAATGCCTTCATTATTATACATATAAATCCTGATGACATCCTGAATGTATTTTGTGGACTTAATAGTGGAGTTTGTTGGAATTAGAAAAATAATAGAATTATCAATTTTGCTGCCTCTTATATTATCCAAACTTCCAAAGCATGGCATTATTTCATTTTTTTCCAATTGTCACCTATTCATAATATTAGTGAAGTCACTCGCGACATTACCCTTTTGAATTCAATTAAAATGGGGTATTCTATTGAAGTAGGAACAAATATTTTTTCTTCTCTTATATACAACATCAGAGATACCACGTTTGTTAGGTTAGCGCACCCTTCTCTTATATATGCTTTGCATGTAGCAGCAGAAGTTAGGGGGAACATATTGAAAAATAATTATTCCCTATTCAAGCTCTCACAAAAAGAAAGATTTTGAGTTTTAAGCAAATATAAAGGATGATAAGGAATGTGATTTCAATGAGCTTAGATTATATGGTAGACCATGCATGAAGTAGTAGTAGTAATAGGAGTGCCAGAGCTCCTTAAATATTAGGAGAACATGTGTTTAATCTAAGGGAAAAAATGGAAGAGGTGACTCACTTTTGTGAGAAAACTAGGGACTGACAATTTGAGATGAGAATGAGGATGACTCATAACATGGACCAACATGAATAGTATTATAGTTGCATCTCAGACTTTAATGATGCACTTGTTTGTATGTTTAAGAGTATCCATTTCGTTAAGCATCCTGAACAATTTTATTCCCCCTCTAAACTTACCTACAATCCCTTTGTGTGGCAGCTAGCCTCGAGAGAAAGGATACAATGATGATGATGAGGAGGAGGAAGACCTTAATTCAGAGAGTTAGATATTGTTTATTTTTTTGCGAGAGAGAGAGAGAGAGAGAGAGAGAGAGAGAGAGAGAGAGAGAGAGAGAGAGAGAGAGAGAGAGAGAGAGAGAGAGAGAGAGAGTTTGGAGACTGTTTTTGTTAGGTAGTATGTTTATTTTATTATGATATTGATGATGTGTTGTAATGTATAGTCTAGCTAAAGACTTAAAACTTAGCACTTATGGAAGACAACCAAATTGATATGATATATAGGTGTCTAGTGTACTAGTTATCTTGTAACCTATTTTATGTGTCTTTTATCATTCAAATGAAAGCATTTGTCATATTAATTATTGTTTGTATTTCTTTTATTTACATTATATTAAAATTCTCCTCATATTTACTATGACTTTCATTTATTCTTGTATTATGATTATTTAATTAATATAAGTAAAAATGATAATTAAAATTATGTAAAATTAAGATAATAATAAAACCTTAGATTATGGTTAAATAAATAATGTTTATCTTTCAAAGAGTAAAAAGACTAATAATAACTTAGATCATTTAAAATTTTTTCTTTAATTTAAAATTAAAAGTTATATCTTTATGTATTAATTTCTAAAATAAAGATGAATAATTAGAATTAAAGATTTGATAAGAGCATATTAAAATTAAAAATCATAAGCAACCCAAAATTGAAAATGGAAATCTTATAAATCCTTACATAAAATTCATTAAAATTGTAAAATAGTTTGAAGTAAAAACTGATATTCAAAATTAATAACTATGTACTCCATAAAATAAAATAAAAAAGAACTATGAAAATAGTTCTAAAGAAAAGAAAAGAAAAAGAAGAAAAAAAAAGTATTTTAAAAAATTGGTATCAGTGAAAGCTTAAAATATGATTATAATCTTATACCTTAATTTATAAAGGATAAAATAAGAAAACTAGTACTAATGATGGTGAATTAATAAAGTTTTAATTTTAATTAATAACATATCTAATTATTAAGCTATATTATTTACTTTAAAATTAAAAAATTAATAATTAAATTTATGATCTATGAATTTAAATTAAGCAATAATTGGGATGTATGATTAGTATAATTATTAATAATTTTTTAAACCATATTTATAACCTTTTTTCATTTTTATTACTTATAGATCGTGATGTATTATCATATATTTTCGTAATTTTAAATTGTCACTTTTTTACTTTGGTTAATCATTTAATTTGAATTGCAAAATTTTTATTTTCTTGAGGACAAGCAAGAGTTTAAGCTGGGGAGAATTTAATAAGTGCAAATAATTTATTATTTTGTGTTTTATTTTCATTGAAAGTGTGTTATTTTAGTTATGTTGTACAGGAAAAATATAAAAAGATACAAAATTCTAAGTACCATATAGCACGGCGGTGTCAAACAAATAAACACCGCAATGCCATCAAGGGCACCACCAAAGTGGTATAATATTGGTGTAGTGGCGCTGAATTCTCTATCGGACAATGTCGTAGCATCAAAATGGTCTCCTTTGTAGCATCATGTTCACCATCTTCAAGAGTCGCAGTGTCACAACATATTACATTAAAGTTGTCATTCGCCAGCATTCGAAAGTCAGCAGCACCATAGTATAGTAGTTATAACTTTCAAAGGATATAATTTGTTAGCAAAAATATATGACTATTCACTAAGCAACTGATCCACATCAACAAGTACTATGACGGAGCAAAAAACATCAGGGCAGTGACATTAATTCATTTTATGGGAACTACGTCACTAATCTTTTAAGTGTCGCAACATTAGTTTCCTAACTTATCCTTTATTATAAATAGTGATAGTGTTATATTTTAAGGGAGTTCACTCACTTGTATAATTTTAGGACTTTTTATTGTACATCTTTAGATCTCTCTCAGAGTCAAATCTAATAGATTAGGGAAGTACTAGACAACAATCATTAGAGTGTTTAGCCAGTTTTTGTTAGAGCAACTCCATATGTGGATCTCCAAAAGGATGCTATAAGTAGTGATCATAATGCAAAGGATACAATGATCACACTATCCCGTAATTACGATTATAAATATTTTGAGTATTTATTTAAAATTTTTCACTAGTGATTTTGAAAATATAATGACTTTTACATACTAAGAAATTTATTTTGACGTAAAAAATAGTGATTTAGTTCAACTCAAGCATTAGAATGTTATTTTATGCAATTTCTTATAATTTATTAAATTCTGAAATATGAATTTTTGCTCAGTATGATTTTTATTGTCTACCTTTAATATATTTTGTCATTTTATGAATTAAGCTCAATTATACTTTATTTACTGCAATGCATTAAAAGTGAATGTGGATGTGCGATTAGATTAAGTAATAACTGGTTGTTATTATTGTTATAATATCGTGATAATAATGTGTGTGTAAAAGACATGTAAAGATTGATTGACTTGTTGGTTGAAAAATGATTGATATGTATAGGATGGTGGGCCGACATACTTTCCTTTAAATATTATGGTTTGATTTTATACTCTATTAATTCAAGTGATATAAAGATTGGGAGTTATAAGAAGATGATTACTGTGTTGTTGGGTAAGGAGTAATAACTTTATTTGCTGAGCAAATAGTTTTTTAGTACTTATATAATATTAAAAATCATCCTGATAGCCAAGACTTTTTACTTATTTAGTGTAACTATTAAAATGTATGTTCTTGAGGTATTATTCTTATTGTTATATGCATTTATTTTTACTGCACAGATTTATTGTTATTACATTAATATTATACTGCTCTGCTGACATGATTTTGATAGTTTTTACCAATATACTGATTTGATGCTTTATACGATTTTTGTACTAATTAGTATTACAGATATGATGTTTATTTTATAGATTTGACACTTATACTAGTTTATTGCTTTATTGGCTTCATTATCGTAATATTTTGTTGTTTATGAATTTATTACTTTTACCTTTAAATTTAACTATTTTTATATTGATTCAATGATCATATGAATATTACTTCTATATTTTGATCCCTGATATGCATATTCCTCATTTATCGTGCTTTTAATTCAGTTGTAGGTTTTGATGATCTGTTGGACTTTTTAGCTCATTATATGTGGTTAAATGATTTTAGGTATGGGTTGAGGATCAAGAGTGTGATACTGGTTAGAATTTCTTTAGATTCAATTTTTTTAACTATTCTTTTGTGCTCAACACAGAAGATTGATGGTATGATTATATAGATTATGAGTAATGTATATAATTTTTGAGAAAAGAATACATATGTATATATAGATATTTTAAATTCTAGAATTATTTTTATTATTTATTAATGATAAATAAAATTAGATAGCTATGGTTATTATTTATTAAAGATAAATGAATAATGTTTTCAAATTAAATTCACACTGGTGTCACAGCACCACTTGCCTACTTTGTATTTTCCTATAAATAATAATTGTGTTATGTTTGTAATAAAGTTCAGTCACGTTGATAATTTCAGTCTAATTTAGAGTAATTCATTGAATTTCTTTTAGGGTGAAACTAAGAAAATTTAAGGAAGTATTTGATAACACCATTAGAGTTTTTGGTTTGTATTTGTGAAATTAATTCTATAAGTAAAAAGAATGAGTATAGAGGAGATCCATTGAACCATTATGGTGATATCTATTTCTTATATTTTCTTTCTATCATGTTACTAATGTCTAACTCAATTTTTTAATTTTGGATTGATGATGTAAATATCATATGTAGTACTAATGAGTTCTTTTATTCATTATATGATTAAAATAATATTTTTAATATAACTAGATTTTAATTTAATTCACATAGTGACTATATGTGTAGTTAAAATTAGGTGTAATGCTGAGCCTCGATGGAGGGAAGCAAGTATAAGTAGAAATTTTGAATTATTATGTGTCATACCTGCACATCTAGTATGAAATATGCTAAATTCTTAAGAAGATGATATAATTGTAAGAAATCGGTAGAGATCATTTGTTCCTATAAGTTTGACAGAGAATCTTGGGATGCATATACTCTGAATATCACATACGAATTAAAAGATATTTATTAGACAAAATATGTTATTTATATTTATCAATCTAAAATATTATATTCATTTAGTGTATTCAATATCTTTATTCTAATTTTATTTAAGTGATTGAATCTCCACAACACAACAACCATTTTTATTGAGTAGGATAATTGTTATAATTTTAGTAGACGATACTAGTATTACAAGTGATCATATCTTACTCATGAGATTGATACTTTACTTTATCACTGTTGCGGACTAGAAAATACACGGCGATAGAGATTTAATTCTGCGTCTTAACGTTGTACGTATAACTAGCTCACACACAGAGAACACAAGATTTTTTACGTGGAAAACCCTTAAAAAGGTAAAAACCACGAGGCCTAGCCCAGTTGAAAATGATTCCACTAGACTTTGAGTTGGTTACAAAAGACTGAATCACCTCCAGGGGTGAACATATTACAATCAATTAAGTAAGATGTCGAGTCCTCAGCAGGACGTAGGGACTGAATGTCGAGCCCTGAGTGGGACGTCGGGTCTTCAGCAGGATGTAGGAACTTAGTGTCGGGTCTTAAACAAGTCGTCGGGTCTTTGGCAGGAAGTAAGGACTGAGTGTCGGGCCTTAAGGTGGTGGTCCGGCGAGGTTCTGCGGTGGTCCGGCGAGGTTCCTGCGATGATCCGGCGGTGGTCCGGCGAGGTTTCTGCGGTGGTCCGGCGAGGTTCTGTGGTGGTCCGGCGGTGGTCCGACGAGATTCCTGCGGTGGTCCGGCGGTGGTCCGGCGGCTGTCGAGGAGGAACCCCTTCCTTCTCTTCTTCCTTCTCTTCTCTTCTTCTCTCTCTTGCTTAGATCCCCTCTTATGAAGAAGGAGGGCTCTATTTATAGATTTTCTGGAGTGGCATGGCCCGTAAATAGGCGTGAGATCAGGGGCGAATAGGGAGTGGTTAAATGGACGGTCGATATTGAATCCTATGGCCGTGCACCGTTCGTTGGCCATTTGGAGGCCTTAATGATGTCGGAATTTAGTGATCTTGGGCTCGTTGGATTCGTCTCGTCGAGCCGTTCGATTCAAGTATAAGCTCGTCAAAATCGGAGACCGTTTGGTAACACAAATTGCGGTTTGAACCTTCCAACAGCTCTTTGAACCCTTTATTCGGACTCATTTGGGCTCGGATTGAGTCGATCTTGGTGTCGTTGGGTTCGTATTTCCGAGACGCTCAGTTTGACTGTAAGCTCGTTGAAATCAGAGTTCGGATGCTCCTGAATTTAATTTTTGAAGTCTCCAACTAGTTTTTGCCTCGAGATTCGTGCCCGATCAAGCTAATTTTGTAATGACGTATCAGTTGCCCCCCTATTTTCGGACGTCGAAGCTCCAGGGGTCCGAAAATATAAGTGTCGACATTTTGTGTTGGCCGAATAGCAAAAATTGCTTTCCATAAGTTGAAATTTTGCACAAATCAAGCCAAGGAGGCCTCGATGAGCTCTGAAAGTGCCAAAATTGAGTCCGGAACGTCGAAAAACGTGTCCGGGGACCCCAAAAATGTCGAAAACGGAGTTTTCGGGACGAAAATCGGGCCCTAGGAGGGCTAGGCGGCCGGACCGGCCAGACCGGCCGGCCGGCCGCCGCCGGCACCGCCGGCGTGGCATTGGAACGCGTGGCCCGCGCTCCGGCGGGCCGCCTGACCCGCGCAGCCCGCACAGCGGGCCGCCTGACCCGCGCAAGCGGGTCCACCCGACCCGCGCGGTTCGCCTAGCGGGCGGGTCCGCCTAGCGGGCGGGTCCGCCTGACCCGCGCGGTCCGCGCAGCGGGCCGCCTGACCCGCGCAAGCGGGTCCGCCTGACCCGCGCGGTCGGCTCCAGCGGGCCGCCTGACCCGCGCGGTGGCCCGCGCCGCTTGGAGCTGCCGCTCCGTAAGGCGGTGGAGGGTGAGGCGGTTCGGCCCACCGCCTCAAGTGGGCCCCACCTCACGAAAAATAGGATTTTTTCATGTTTTTTGGCCCGAAAAAATTCCAAAAAATTCCCAAAAAATTCTAAAAAATTCCGAAAAATTTTAGAAAAATTTAGAAATTCAGGAATTCTAGAAACTTCTCTTCCCTCTCCTAAAAAACTATAAATAGGCACTTCAAGCCTTTAGAAAATCACTCCACTCCTCTTCCTCTTCTCTTTTCTTCTCTTCTCCCTCTGTCCTTTCTATTGAGGCCTTCCCTCAGTCTTCTGAGGCCCCTCTCTTGGCAAGGAAGTTCGGAGATCTTCTCCCTCTGTCCTTTCTATTGAGGCCTTCCCTCAGTCTTCTGAGGCCCCTCTCTTGGCAAGGAAGTTCGGAGATCTTCTCCCTCTGTCCTTTCTATTGAGGCCTTCCCTCAGTTTTCTGAGGCCCCTCTCTTGGCAAGGAAGTCCGGAGATTTCTCCTTCTTCTCTTTCTACTTCGAGAGATCATGTGGAGTTCTGATGGTAGGAAGAAGTCCGGTGTTAGATAGATGCACTGAGTCGGGTAGAAGACCGACGAAAGTCCATTGACGGACAGAAGACCGATGACGGGTATTAGTTCGACGACACATAGAAGTCCGACGCTGTGTAGAAGATCGACGAAAGTCCATCAATGGGAAGAAGTCCGACGATGGTTAGTAGTCCGACGGCAGGCAGAAGTCTGACGTCCCGTAGAAGTACTGTCGGGTAGAAGACCGACGAAAGTTCATCGACGAGCAGAAGTCTGATGACGGGGAGAAGCCTTCCCGACGAAAGTTCGTCGACGAGCAGAAGTCCGACGAGTAGGAGAAGTTTGACGTCGGGTAGAAGTACGACCTTGGGCAGAAGACCGATGAAAGTTCGTCGACGGACATAAGTCCGACGACGAGTAGAAGTCCGCTGACGAGCAGAAGTTTGACGACGGGTAGTAGTTTGACAACGGACATGAATCCAACGAAAGGTGGAAACTTAACGTCTAGTAGAATTCTGACGTCGGGGAAAAATGCGACATCGGGCAGAAGACCGATGAAAGTTAGTCGACGGGCAGAAGTCCGATGACGAGTAGAAGTCCGCTTACGAGCAGAAGTCAGACGATATGGAGAAGTCTGATGTCGGGTAGAAGTCCGTCGAAAGTCCTTCCCGAGGTTGTATGCCGGAGCCCTGCTCGACGACGTTAACCTGTGTGGAAGAGGTCGGGAGAATCCGCCAAGGATGTGAGACCTTTCCGAGGTTGTATGCCAGAGCCCTGCTCGACGACGTTAACCTGTGTGGAAGAGGTCGGGAGAATCCACCAAGGATGTGAGACCTTTCCGAGGTTGTATGCCGGAGCCCTGCTCGACGACGTTAACCTGTGTGGAAGAGGTCGGGAGAATCCACCAAGGATGTAGGACCTTTCCGAGGTTGTATGCCGGAGCCCTGCTCGACGACGTTAACCTGTGTGGAAGAGGTCAGGAGAATCCACCAAGGATGTGGGACCTTTCCGAGGTTGTATGTCGGAGCCCTGCTCGACGACGTTAACCTGTGTGGAAGAGGTCGGGAGAATCCACCAAGGATGTGAGACCTTTCCGAGGTTGTATGCCGGAGCCCTGCTCGACGACGTTAACCTGTGTGGAAGAGGTCGGGAGAATCCACCAAGGATGTGAGACCTTTCCGAGGTTGTATGCCGGAGCCCTGCTCGACGACGTTAACCTGTGTGGAAGAGGTCGGGAGAATCCACCAAGGATGTAGGACCTTTCCGAGGTTGTATGCCGGAGCCCTGCTCGACGACGTTAACCTGTGTGGAAGAGGTCGGGAGAATCCACCAAGGATGTGAGACCTTTCCGAGGTTGTATGCCGGAGCCCTGCTCGACGACGTTAACCTGTGTGGAAGAGGTCGGGAGAATCCACCAAGGATGTAGGACCTTTCCGAGGTTGTATGCCGGAGCCCTGCTCGACGACGTTAACCTGTGTGGAAGAGGTCGGGAGAATCCACCAAGGATGTGAGACCTTTCCGAGGTTGTATGCCGGAGCCCTGCTCGACGACGTTAACCTGTTTGGAAGAGGTCGGGACAATCCACCAAGGATGTAGGACCTTTCCGAGGTTGTATGCCGGAGCCCTGCTCGACGACGTTAACCTGTATGGAAGAGGTCGGAAGAATCCACCAAGGATTGATTATCTGGTGATTGAGCTACAATAACGATTATGTATTTGTTCGAGTCAAGAATATTAACGTTCACAGCTTTTGCGAATTTATCAATACAATTTTACTCGAAAAAGATAAAGAAACAAAGTCTTACTACATTAAGCAAAAGCATAACTCCCTAAGACAGCTTAGGGAGGGAGAAGCTACAAACACCACAAACAATATTCAAAATTAAAGA
This sequence comes from Dendrobium huoshanense, assembly GCA_016618105.1. Classification (NCBI taxonomy): domain Eukaryota; kingdom Viridiplantae; phylum Streptophyta; class Magnoliopsida; order Asparagales; family Orchidaceae; genus Dendrobium; species Dendrobium huoshanense. The sequence continues at coordinate 27,344,645 of CM028358.1, read as the reverse complement.
CAGACAGTACTAAAGTCATACAATATTAAAGACATACGATACTTAAAACAAACAGCACTACTGTGCTCTACGCAATTAAAGCTCGGCAAGGCGTTGATAGGCCCCCAGCAATGGTTCCAATTTCCCCCACTATTTGGCGATTGTTTATCGACTGTCTTTGTTGTTGATTCTGCCCCCCAGTCGGACCAACTTCATCTCGGGCTGGTGCATTCTTGATGAATTGTCGGAGATATCCTTGTCGGATCAGTCTCTCAACTTCTTCCTTGAGTTGCCAACATGCTTCAGTAGTGTGCCCACGGCTACGGTGGAAGTGACAATATTGCTCCTGGTTTCCGACGTTGGACTTCAAAGGGTGTGGCCATTTTATGTTCTCCTGATCCCGGATGGCCATTAATACATTTGTTTGAGATGTATTGAGTGGTGTGTACTCCTTTTCTTGACGAGGTTCTTGTCGCGGCTATGAGGGTCGAGGAGGAAAATTGTAGTTTCCTTGCTTCTTCCTTTGTGAGGGGGGATTCTCCGTCCCTGGGGGATATTTACGCTTCCCGGTCATCTGCTCAAATTGCTTTCTATGAGCATTGATGGCATCATCGGCGGAGATTTGAGCCTCTACCCGATGGATTATATCCGCATATGAATGGACCGTATCTCGCATGAGTGCTGAGTAGAAGGGGCCTGGGCGGAGTCCTCCAAGAAATACACCTCTAAGCAATTCGGGATCTACCCCTGGAATTTGTCGGGCTTCCGTAGAAAACCTCTGGAAGTATTCTTTAAGGGATTCACCCTCGTTCTGACGTATCCCTGAAAGGTGGGAGGAATCTTTAATCGTCCTTCGGTTGGCTACAAACTGTTCGACGAACAGTTTGGCCAATTTAACGAATATCGAGATGGATCGGGCAGGCAGTGAGTAGAACCATGTCCGGGCTTGCCCTTTAAGGGTGGCAGGAAAAACTTGACAGAGCAAAGCGTCCGGGGCCTGCTGGATATGCATAATAGTGCGGTAGTGGTCGATATGCTCGTAGGGGTCTGAAGTTCCATCATACGAATCAATATTCGGGAGTTTGAATCTTGCCGGAACGGGGTATCGGAGGACAGCTTCGGTGAAAGGTGACGATTCGTGAACGTCCCGTTGGCGAAGGGAGTGTCTTGTACCTCTTGTGGGGAACTCTTCTCGGACTAGCCTCCGCAACTCATCCCGGAGAGTATTGCGGGGGAGTTCAGTAACGTGCTGTTGGTCCAAGTCTTCTGGGACTTCTGGAGGCATATGATGCCGGTGGCCCGTGTGTGAAGGATGGGTCGAGCTTGCTGTATCAGCAAGCTCATTCTCTGGACGTGTAGGAGGGCGCATCCTTGGCGGAGGAAGGGGGACTTCGACATGAAGAATGTCTTCGAATCCTGGCTGGTCTTGAGGGAGAAGAGTATCTTCTTGGGGCACTGGCGCTGGTCCTCGAGCTCCCCTTAAGAGCTGAAGGATCTCATTCTGAGATTCCTCCATTTTTCTGATACGTTCTTCTAGGGATGGCCCTGAAGTTCCTTCTCCTGCAGGGTGTCGGTTACCGGGGTGAAAGGAGGCAGATGCCTGTCGTCCTTGATTCAGGGACTGATTCCTGGATTGGTGTGAATTAGAGCGGGAGGTTCCCATGATGCGATGGCTACGCCTGTTGACCATTGGATGATTCCTTGATGTAGTGGGATTAGCTTTCCCACAGACGGCGCCAAACTGTTGCGGACTAGAAAATACGCGGCGATAGAGATTTAATTCTGCGTCTTAACGTTGTACGTATAACTAGCTCACACACAGAGAACACAAGATTTTTTACGTGGAAAACCCTTAAAAAGGTAAAAACCACGAGGCCTAGCCCAGTTGAAAATGATTCCACTAGACTTTGAGTTGGTTACAAAAGACTGAATCACCTCCAGGGGTGAACAGATTACAATCAATTAAGTAAGATGTCGAGTCCTCAGCAGGACGTAGGGACTGAATGTCGAGCCTTGAGTGGGACGTCGGGTCTTCAGCAGGATGTAGGAACTTAGTGTCGGGTCTTGAACAAGTCGTCGGGTCTTTGGCAGGAAGTAAGGACTGAGTGTCGGGCCTTAAGGTGGTGGTCCGGCGAGGTTCTGCGGTGGTCCGGCGAGGTTCCTGCGATGATCCGGCGGTGGTCCGGCGAGGTTTCTACGGTGGTCCGGCGGTGGTCCGGCGAGGTTCTGTGGTGGTCCGGCGGTGGTCCGACGAGATTCCTGCGGTGGTCCGGCGGTGGTCCGGCGGCTGTCGAGGAGGAACCCCTTCCTTCTCTTCTTCCTTCTCTTCTCTTCTTCTCTCTCTTGCTTAGATCCCCTCTTATGAAGAAGGAGGGCTCTATTTATAGATTTTCTGGAGTGGCATGGCCCGTAAATAGGCGTGAGATCAGGGGCGAATAGGGAGTGGTTAAATGGACGGTCGATATTGAATCCTATGGCCGTGCACCGTTCGTTGGCCATTTGGAGGCCTTAATGATGTCGGAATTTAGTGATCTTGGGCTCGTTGGATTCTTCTCGTCGAGCCGTTCGATTCAAGTATAAGCTCGTCAAAATCGGAGACCGTTTGGTAACACAAATTGCGGTTTGAACCTTCCAACAGCTCTTTGAACCCTTTATTCGGACTCATTTGGGCTCGGATTGAGTCGATCTTGGTGTCGTTGGGTTCGTATTTCCGAGACGCTCAGTTTGACTGTAAGCTCGTTGAAATCAGAGTTCGGATGCTCCTGAATTTAATTTTTGAAGTCTCCAACTAGTTTTTGCCTCGAGATTCGTGCCCGATCAAGCTAATTTTGTAATGACGTATCAATCACTATATTATTTGATTCAGCATGTATACTTTGCATATATTAAGTGGGATTTTATAATTTTTTATATCAAAGAAAACCTAAGTATTATTAAGGATTGATAGGTCCCTAAATTATTTCACAATTTTATAGTTACTCCATAGTCCTCATGAATCACTGACATACATATTGCTCATTTACTGTATTTTGGATTTAGTTATAGAATTTTAATGACTTGTTGGGCTCTTGAGCTCATTATATGTAATTAAATGATTTCAAGTCATGACAAATAAGTAGGAGTTAGAAATTGACCAGGATCCTTCAGATTCAGATTCTAATTATTTTAGCTATTTTTTGTACTCATGATAGAATTGTTATGATATGATTATATATATTATGAGTAGTATATATGATTTTTGGGAAATAAATACAGATGTATATATTGATGTTTTAATCAATTATTTTATTTATATTAATATTTATATTAATAAATGAAATTATGTAGCTCTAAAAATGTAAATTAAAAGATAAAAGAATAATTCATTCAAATTAAATTTTGGAGCATCACATCACGAGTGAAAAATTTTCGTCAGAATATTTTGAGGGATTTTTGGTCAAATATTTATGACGGATTTTTGGCGAATTTTTGATGGAATATTTTTTTTATAGATTTTGATAAAAAGATTTTGTTAAATTAAAATTAATAAATATTTTTAATAATTATTCTTAAGTTAAATTAGCTAATTTAATAATTTATTATCAAAGTAAATTAAGTAATTTGGTTGGACTAAATAAATTATTATTTAATTAAATTAAGTAATTTATTAATTTACGATCAAATTAAATTAACTAAATTAAATATTTTTGAATTAAATTAAATAAATAATTTTAATAATTATTATTAAGTTAAATTAACTAATTTATATTAAATAATTGACTAACTTAATAAATATTGTTAAATTGCTTTAACAGTAAAAATTATTAAATTAAATTAAACAATTTGATAATTTGCTGCCAAATTAAATTAACTAAACTAAATATTTTAAATTAAATTAATTAACTACTTTTATTAAATTTTTCTAAGTTAAATTACCTAATTATTAAAATGTTATAATATTTTTTTCTCTCCTATTTTCGATTTTTCTCTTTTGTGTGGCATGTCTCAGAAAAAAAAGTAAATGGTTATGTTTAGTCCCACACTATTTATTTGTGACTTGGCAATGCTCTATAAAACTAAAAATATGTATGTGCAATTTGGCTTAGCGGATAACAGGCTGGGAGGGTTGGCAAGTTGGGCGGCTGCACGAGTTGGCATGTTGGGCTGAATAGAGTAGGTGGGAAGGTAGAAGAAGAAAGAGAAATTAGTTTTAGCATATTTTTTCATTGGCAATTATTTTTTTGACGTGTGTTTTATTGGTAGAAAATTAGTCGTCGAAAATACTGCAATACAATGAAATATTTGATGTTTTTTTGTGCTCTTTGAGGTAAAGGGGTTATGTGGTAGAAGGTTAATAAAATTAAAGATCATATAGGCTCACAAAATTTATAACACATAACATTTTAGTAATTATAGGGAACACAATAAACGAAACACATACATCATAGTTTAAAAAATACGACGCTTCTATTTTTTGGCACCTTTGTTTATGCTAAACAAGTGCCAAAAATTCATGTCCTATTGAGTTTATGCTCTAGATTAAAAAATGGATGGTTGTGATCAATGTTAAATAAATAAATTAAAAAAAAAAACTCAATGGAACTTTAAATGTTGTCTTACTAATGTTTAAAACCATATTCTCTTAATAAATCTAAGCACAATAGTTTGCATGAAAGTTTGTTTAAAAAAAAAAAGAAAGTTCTCTACTTACATTTATATATTTTTAGAGCTCTATGAATTTATTTGTTAATTAAAAATATGAATATATTTTATATACTTAATTATTGATACGTCTACTCCAGGATGCAACAATTATAATTTTAATTACATTAAAATCATTAATTTTCTTTTTTTTGACCTATTCTTTTTTATGGCTTGATGTTATATTATAATCGATATTTAACATTATTAAAATACTAATGTTATGTTTGATAAATTTAACCACCAATACAATGTTATGCAAATATACGTTACGTCTTTATAATTTTTATTAGGTCAAATTAAATCATAAAAATAATTTCTTAAAATTAATAGTTTAATTAATTGAGTTAATGATTAAACTAAAGTTAATATAAACTAATTTTTAGTTTACTTATTTGTATTTAGGGGTGTAAGTGTGTCAAGCTGACTCGTGAGCTTGCTCTTGCTCGGCTCGATAAATGGCTCATGAGCCGAACTTGATAAACTAACGAGTCAAATTTTAGCTAGCCTTGACTCTCGTAAGTTCATGAGCTGACTTATTTAAAAATATTAATATAAAATATACTTAAAATATATTAGAATTGAAAATTTTAGATACAAAATTGTCAAAAATATATAAAAATTATATTATAATTTTTTATATTAAGTTATTATTTATTATTTTTCTTATAATTCATTCTTTTTATTATTTTATTATAATCATTATTTAAAGTATAATTAATTTTTTTATTAAAATAAATAAGTCTGTTCAAGAACGGACTCAACACATAAAATAAAGCTTCACCTCAAGCTCGAGCCCGATTAATCAAGCTCGAAATCAGACTGACTCGAGCTCAGGCTCCACTTGCTTGTTATCGGCCTGCTGCTCTATGCCCTATTTTACTCCACGAAGCGCGAAGAATTCGAGACATCGACGGGACCGACGGCCTCTGAAGGAGAAGAGGAGTTCGTGAAGGGAGCTTGTTGGGGGCAGGCATCGACAGGACTGTCGGCGTTTGAAGGCGTATAGTTCGTGAAGGGAGTCCCGACGGCACTGTCCGGACCGCCGTTCTTCTGTTGGATCGGAAGTAACGACGACGACGGAGGGAGCTCACCTGTTGCGAAGGTAACCATTTTCTCCCTTTCGCCCGATTCTTCGGCCAAATCCCGTAAATCCGCCCAACTGCCGGATTTAGTAAATCTGGGATTCACCGCAAAAAGGTGGTAAGGGTGGATTTATTCTGCCGGCCGAGTCGAAATCCTGTTTGGCAGGATTTACGTTAAATCCTCGTAAATCCTGTTGCCAAACAGCCCCATTTAGATCCATCATTATGGCCTCCTTCTAATCCTCCCCAGTTCATAAGGCACAAGTGCAGACTGTTCGGCTAGTTGACCTGAAGAAGAAGAATAATAATAAGGGGAGGGGAGCGATGCATTCATTCGGGCAGCGCGCTAACGCGATCATAACTTTCTCTTTGACGATAGTGGCGGTAATTTGCTCTCTCGCCTCCTTCTCAGACAATTTCAACACTCCCTCTCCTACCGCCGAGATAGAGGTACTCCGTCTAACCCAGGTCGCTCAAAACCCTGATTTTAGGTTTCAGTTGTTGGTTTTATGGAGTCTTTGAAACGTGGAGGCAACAAGTCTTCTACCTGCGAGCAATGTTAATTATTAAATATGGAATCGCGAAAGTAGATAATTGGAGATATCTTTGATTATTGAATATGGAACAGTGGGCTTAAGGGTTTAAATATTAGTTTTCAAGTGATATACGGTATCCCAGGAGTAATAAGAAATATTTCTTGATTATTGCAGAAGGTTTGCCTTTTGAATTGTGCAATGCAAGAATATCTTTGGTGTTGTACTTTTTGAGGTAAAGGAGTTTCTGTCGTAAAAAAAAAAAAAAGTTGATATAGGCTCACGAAATTTAGAACACACGACATTTTAGTAATTCTTGGGAATTTAGCCATTTTTGGATAATTATTTAAAAAAAGAAAGAATATAATCAAATCTTGAAATTATGTTCCAGTTACAAAATTTGTGCTTTTGCAATTTTTTGCTCATCGATTTTGTTATAGTTTCAGACTTGGATTCAGATATTTTTAAATGATTTCATAGAAATTAATCATACAACGAATTCTTGATAATGGTGATGATAGGGTAAAATTGGATTGGAGGAGAGTGAGATTTATTCCTTTTGCCTGAAATCTGGACTCTTCAATTGGAGTAATGCAAACCTTTATAGTGATTGTTGTATGGATAAGAAATTCATAATTTTAATCTTAAAATTTTGAAGTAGACTGACAATGTGGTCATCTTTGAATTTGTTGCTGATAAAGCCCTCTCTTTTGGCTCCATAAATATAAAATCTAATTTAGCTTCGAAAGTCTATAAGCTTCAAATCATCATCAGCCTAGGACTGCAAAGCAAAATATCAGTCCCTCTATCAGGTTCTCTTCAACAAATTCATTTAGTTAAAAAGTGGAGTTTGGTTTCTTGATTTAAGTTTGTAACTTTGGCTGAAGATACAACATTGGTGATTTTGCAGTTTTGCTCTTTGATTTAAGTTATAGTTTCAATCTTCTGTTCAGATTTTTTTTTTAAAAATCAGTTCTTAGAAGTGAATCTAACTTCCAAATTTTATATATAACTGATTCTTGACATTGACAAGGTTGATATTATAAAATTGAACTGGAACAGAGTTGAATTAATCCGAATTGTCTGAAGTTTGAAATCTTTAGTTGGAGTAAATGCAGATACTTGAAGTAATGTATGAAGAAGAGGAATTTATAAATATGATCTTAATATGTTCAAGTTGCGAACAATGAGGGTATCTTTGAATTTATTGTTGCTAAACCCCTTCCTTGTGACTCTGTATATCTAAAATCTACTTTAGCTCTGAAATGATATTAAGCTTCTGATCAACATCTTTCTTGTTAGAATTAATCAGCCCATGTAAATTGTAAACTACTCAAATTATCATCCTCTGCACATGGAAGTTTCGTTATTCATGGTCTGAAAACTCATCTAAAGATTCACTATACTAGATGTTGTTAACTATATCAAGAAGGCCTCCCTATCAAGTTCAGTGTGGCCAAGGTATGATCATCGAGAGGTTACTTGAACTTTGACCATTCTAGAAAATGTAGTAGTTGAAACGTTATGAAATGATGTACCCTTGCTATATAAAATATAACTAGGGTTTTAACAACACTCTTAGAAAGAAAAAAAAAACTGGTTGCTGTCCTATTAGTTTTTTTTGCCACCCTTTCAAACTTCAGCGATTATTCTCCTTTGAATTAAAATCATGATTGTCAATCAGTTTATAGTAAGTGTGACATATTCTTATTTTTCTCGAGGAAAATGGATATTGACATATGCTGATGAGGATGAGAGAAACATTTGCCAAATAATTATGAACCTGTTAGAATTAATCATTCTTCAATTTTGTTACAAGATTAGTCATTTCTAATGATGATTTATACATGTTTGAATCACATCTCAAGACAAAAAATGAGTAAACGATTTTACTGAACTTTGCTTTTTCCTGTTCTTGGCGGATATGAAGACTTAAACAACAAGAGCCCTGGGCTTTATTTTGATTTTGTAGGTTTATTGGTAGTTTTCACACTATAAGGCAAATGACAATAGCTGCTAATAGAATTGTATAACAATGCCCATTTCTTGGACGTAGGCGTGTGGACAGCTTATAGTCATCCACACCAATCAGATTCTGTTTTTTACAATTCCTAATACTGCAAATTATGAAAATTTTCCTTGCATTTCATTTTACTGTTTTTGAGCTAATCTTATTCATTGTAAATATAAACTTTTACCAATTGCTATCCCTTCCATGTTACATTTCTACCTGATAAATTTGAAACCAATGGTTAATCTGTTTAAGTCAACTACATAATGTGTTTACAGGTTTCAAACTTCAATTGGTTCCAAAAGCAGCGTAATGGAAATGATGAGGTGATTATTTTTCTTAAAATTTTCAGTTATGTCCTTGAATTAATACATAAAATCTCTGCATTCCCAACGGAGAATGAAATTTCCCTAGGACTCTAATGTTATTTTACAACTTTGGTATTGCTTTCCACAGTATTCCTTTTTTTTTTTTTGTTTATTATCTATAGTTCAGTTAACGTATCATTGATGACGGTTAATTTTGTTTTAACATATAATCACGGGTCTTTGTAGGTGGAATAAAATTACCAAAACAATATAGTCTTATTAATTTTATTCTCATCTTTTTCTAGTTTTTCTTTTTGCACATGGCTGCATTTGCATGACAGCCATTGTAGTCTTATTTATTTTATATTTATATTTAAAGTAATCTTTGTTTGTACTTTCATTGATAATCTGCTTTGTTTCTTTGTATTTTTTACCGTCATATTGTGGTTTTGTTGAGGTTGAAATGTGGAGTTAGACTGGTTCATGTATCTAGAGATGCATGTGTAGCAGACCATTTCTGGTTTTCACATTTCTGTTGGAAGGCTTGCATTGTGATAAGCTTCTTGGTATCCAAGAAGAAAGGGAAACTTTAGAGTAGGTGTGGATTCCAAAAGAAAAAGAGGAGGATAAGAGAAATCAGAAATTATTCATTCCGTAACATTTTCTTATAATTAGAGGGGTATTTATAATGTTTGTGTAGACTAAGTTTATGATATAGAACCGGTTTACCTTATACAAACTTAAAAATAGATATAGAACCGGTTTACCTTATACAAACTTAAAAATAGAATTAAAAAAATAAATTAATTCTTATTTTATATGTACAAACTATTTAGTTTGTATGTTATTTGCCCAAAAATATTTCTATCCTTTGCTTGTTCTAGTGTCAATGTGGAATATTTTTTATTCCTTTTTCTTGTTTTGTAGAATTTTATGCTTGTAGGTTTGATTGTACCATTTTAGGATCTAATAAGATTTATTGATGTCTAATACATTGTCACTTACGAAGATAGTTAAGATTGCACATGGAATAAGTGTGAGCAGCTTAAAGTTCATTGACGCATTTAAAAAAAATATAAATTTTTGTTGTTTTACTTAATAGATTGATAAATTTATTTAAGGATATTTATATTTTAACATTATGCCTTCTTAAATTATCATATGATATAAGAAAAATATTTAAATAAACTAAATAAAATTAAACATGATCAAGGATAATAATGATCTAAACATATTTTTAAAAAATTTAAATAGATAATATTTAAATAATGTTTGTAACATGTTCAAATTATTATATTTTTCTAGATATATGTGTTATAATTCTATATAATACATGTATGCAATATTGATCTTATCTAGAAGATCTAAAAAAATCTTGTAGTTAGATAAATTTGTATTCTTTTAAATTTTAGACAAAAATAATGCAAACATAAAGTCATTTGCTTTCTTCATAATTATATATAAATCAACTATTTCTAAGGTTGTGAAAATCGGACCGGTTATAGAACTGAAATGAGAGGTTCAAGGTTCTTCAAGGTTCAATGGTTTGAATCGGGGTTGAACTGAATAACGTAATAAATATTAAAATAATTCAATTATAATATAAATTTTATAATAAATGAAAATTTTAAAAGTGAATATATAATTACATCAATGAAGACTTTAAACAAGCTTGATTAAAGAGATATAAAGTGTGTTAAGAAGTTTGATTAATCATTATATATTTATTTTATAAATATAAATATATTTACAAAATAAAAAATCTATATAATATAAATATAATTTATAATAAGAATAATATTTAATATAATATATAAATTTATAATACAAATTAAAAAAAATTGCAGCCCAATCAACCCAAAGTCGTAGCCAACCAGTCCAAATTCACATCCCAACCAAACCTAAATTCATATTCTAAAATCTAACTCATATAAGATTTCAATTATTCATGTAGTTTTTTTAGTCCCACATCATAGTGGAGTTTGAGCTAATTGTCTTTACATAGTATAAAGCACACAAAGCTTACAACAAAATATTTTATGTGAGATGATATGGATATACCATGGTTGAATTCATCTTCATATCTAATAAAAATATGTTAAAATTTATAAAAAAATTTAATAACCTAAAATATATTACTTAAAATTTAATTAAAATAAATTTAAATATTTTATAGAGCTAGCCGCTTCTACCAAACCGGGACCGGTTTGACAGTTTTCCTGCTTCTATCCGGTTTGATGCAAGCATGGTATTCAGATTTAACCAGGCCGGTTCATGGTTGAATTGATCTGTCTGGTTCGATTTTCAAAACGTTGACTATTTCTAATAAATCTTATACAAATATGCAAATGAAATTAAGACATAAAAATAGAAAATATTTTAGGTATTAAAAAATCGAAAAAATTAGATGAAACATAAATAATTTGAATTTGTTTGCATTATGCAATACTATATATATTATTTAAAGTGAATGGATGTAAATAATTTAAATTTGTTTGCATTACAAAATATAGATATTGAATGTATAATTTAAAATGTATTGATGTGATTTGAAATGAAATTTTCTATTAGTGATCTAAAACTCTGAGACCCTTGGAATTAGTTTTATCAAAAGGAACCGCAAACTTAGTTCATCAGTGTTATATATATATATCAATAATTTTCTTGCTTATCTGTTGCTATCTTTGGCATATGATAGAAAGCTAGCAGTAAATAACTGCAGTTTTAGAGATGTTGAAATTGCATCTCACATAAAATTATTATATTATTAGACTTTGATCTGCATGCATTAGAAAATTTAGACCCTAGAGCATCTTTTGCATCGCTCAGAACAATGATTAGGTTTGCATCTATTATGATCGGTAGGCTATGGGTTCAATTGCCAAAACTGTTTTTATGCTGTTACAAAGGTAAGTTTGTGCCCCATCGCTTGATCCCATATTTTACAGCAATTTAAGGTGCTGATGCACTTTTGTTTCCTTGACATGCTTAATTTTTATGGTATTTTTGTTGCCCATGAACTCACTCGATTAAAGCGTCATATCATATAGGATAGAAGGTATTTCTTTTGTTGTGATGATAAATACATGATTAATGCTCTTTGAAATGAGTGGCAAATATCAAATTATCTGTATTTAGAGTCAAATTTATGCCACATTTTCATTTTTTAATATTTGTTGTCTTTAGTTTGGCATTGTATCAGATTCTTGTCTAGGTCTACCTTATATGTTCTTCTTGTAATGACGGAACACAATGTGTGCTCTTTATCAAAATATATTTTGTTTATGTTGACTAATTCTTTTCTCGTGAATTACACAGGTTAGCTTGACATTGAACATATCAGCAGATCTGCAATCTTTGTTCACTTGGAACACGAAACAGGTTTATAAACATTTAAATTTTATAAATTATTTTGAAAGTCATGTTTTACATTTATTGATATCAAGTTAGTCGTGTTGTAGGCATAGCCTAGTGCAACGTGGTCTAATGAGTCCTCCAATGTAGGTTATATCCTCTATCATCTGGTTTTCTTTTTTTTTTTAGCCGCAGTATCTCTTGCTGTAGCCCTGTTCTCTTCTCATAAATTAAATTGGTGAGCGTTTATGGCCTTGCCTTTTGGATTCTCAATGACATGAATGATCAATTTCTTTCAGTCATGAAGTTGTGGTACCAACTGCCATCTTTTACAAAGTTCATTCATAAACCAGCCCTATTTACAAGTATATTCTATGACAAACTGACAAAGATCTGAACTTGATACTTTCCTTTACAACATTGTTGAGTTTATTATGGTTGGATATCGGGATTAATTGTTTAACTTTTCTGTATGATGGCTATGATTATTTAGGTTAAAGCAATATAAGAAACCAGCTGTAATAAAATTTTCAATGGTTGAATTAATGACGCATAAGATGTAAGTGTACTACTAATTCTAGGTTGATAAATTAGTCAAGGTTTATCCTGCAATATTTAAGTGAATGAAATAACTTCTTAGAAAATGAAAAAGTTAGTGGCAGTTTGGATTGGTATGTTAGGCGAACATCAGTGCCTTAATGATCACCATTAAGAGTTTGTTGATTTCATATTATTGGAATGATGCTTCGGCTGTGTGGCTGACGTTTGGTGGCTTTAGAAACTTTTCAGTCTGTTACTTAGGAAGCTTTGGCTTTGAAATGCCTTAACTGATGCAGTGCTATAATTTGGAGTGGGAATTTAGAATCTAGTTTAATAATTCTTTTTTTTTTCTTGATTTTATAGTTACTATAAATTGATTTAGATGTAAAAATTTTGATAATTGGAAAAGATATAAAGAGGCACATAAAAAATCTAAAAAAGCAATATGCAATGCAAAGATCTTAGCTTATAACGTTTTATATAATAGATTAGATATTAAGGTGGGAGAAAAATATATGTATAAGTTAGCCAAACAAAGAGATAAGAGTAGTAAGTTACTATAATTTGGAGTGGGAATCTAGAAACTAGTTTAATAATTCTTTTTTTTTTGTTCTTGATTTTATAGTTACTATAAATTGGTTTATATGTAAAAATTTTGATAATTGAGAAATATATAAAGAGACTCGTAAGAAATCTAAGAAAACAATATGAGATGCAAAAATCTTAGCTTTTAATGTTTTATATAATAGATTAAATATTAAGGAGGGAAAAAGATATATGTATAAGTTAGCCAAATAAAGAGATAGGCGAAGTAAAGATTTAGTTCAAGTGAAGTTTATTAAGGATGAATATCAAAAAGTACTTTCCTTAGAAGATGATATTCAACAAAGGTGGATGAGATATTTTGCTAAATTTTTTAATGAAGATTATGATAAGATGATTGACTTTAGTGACCTTAGCACCCTAAATGAAGATAAAGATTTTTATTTTTATCGACATATTAATAAAACTAAAGTTAGAGAGGCTTTAAAGAAAATGAAGGGTGGAAAAGCTGTTGGACCTGATGATATTCCAATAGAGGAGTGAAAAAGCTTAGGAGATTAAGGAATTTCTTGGCTTAATAAACTTTTTAATACTATTTTGAAGACTAAACAGATGCCAGATGAGTGGAGAATGAGTGTGTTGATTCTTAGTGTATCGTCTTATTCTCCAATCATAAGTGGTTTAATCTAGGGAACGAGGACTGCCATGTCATTGATCCATGAGGTGCTGCAGCTAGGGATCTTGCCAATATCTCTTGCCATGGTTGTTGCCCGCCAAAGGTTTTGCTTGGTTCCGCAAGCACTGATTGAGGCTGCCTTTCCAATTTTAAGTTTCAGTTATACGAGGGAATAAATTTTAGGTTTAATTTTCATCAAGCAATCTAGCTCGCCCTTTGGTTAAAATATCATCAATTTGATCTAAGGGATATTGATGTAGCATGATATAAATCCAGGATTTGTATTAAGAAGTTTAGCAAAAGATTACTCAAGTAATATAATTGCAATTTAAATCTCGTTCCCAAATCAAGCTTTTTTTTGGAAATCTCAATTGTTAACTACGGCTAGGCAAGCACTTACATTTAAATTAGCAAGGCCGAGAAAAATAACGACTTTCATAAACGTAAAACAAATGAAATGATCAACAAAATCCCAAGGTTAACAAAGCGATTGTCTCACCTTGAGGCCACTCTCATTTACCTACTACTAGGCTTGTTGGGAGAAGAAGAGCCACACGATGGACGAGATCACTCCAAGAGCGACGGCGCCGTAGATCCGTAGGGAGAGAGAGGTCGGCGCAACTTGTGGAGGTATTGCAAAGCGACGTCCTTTGATGATCCAAGTGTACACCGAAAAGTGATCGTCAACGGTCTCTATCAAGGTGGGTACGATCCGGGCCAAATACTCCTCGACGGTGTCGTCGAAGTCGAATCCAACGTCAAAGAAAGGGGACCGGAGGATGTCGACTCGTCCTTGATCGTCGTACTCAAATCCGAAATTCCATTCGGGTACGTCCATGCCTCATTGAAAGTAGAGGGAGTGGTGCTTCACCGGAATCTCCACGGAAGAGCTAGAGGCCGGCGGGTTGCAAGCAAGAGGGAGGCCGGTGGGGGTGAATTAAGGTGAGGAGAGGAGAGGAGTTTTAGAAAACTGAATTCAATTTCAGTTTTAAGAGTTTAGGGGGAAAAATATTAGAATTTGAAATTCCTAATTAATGCAATTAAGGCATTAATTAAAAAATTTTTGGTAAAGCCAATGGGGAGAGAGGAGGGGAGCCAAAAAAAAAAAAAAACTGAAGTTATTTTCAGTTTTAAGAAAATTGGAGGGGGAATTATTTGCATTCAATTTTGGATTTCAAATCTCATGAGGGGATTGAATACAAAATTAATTTGGGGCTTGATATGGGGGCCGGCGGTATGGCTAGAGAGAGGAGGGTTTGGAGAGAGGGTGAGAGGTTTCCAACCTTGGCATGATGACTAGGATGAGTTTTAATGAAATCCAAATTGATTTAATTTCAATTTGGATTCTATTACAAACTTTCCAAATATAGATTTTCTGAATTTGGAAAGAATTTTGGAGCTTGAATTTCAGATTTCAAATCATCATGAGATGAATGGGGGGCCGGGTGGTGAGGGGCGGCAAGGGGGCGGTCGGATGTGGGCTTGTGGCCGACGGCGAGAAATCCCAAGGGTGGGATCGGCGGCAACACTAGAGGAAGGTGTATGTGGAGCTCTTCTTGCGAAAATAAAAGAAAGGATAATTAAAATAAAGAAAGCGAAGAGAACTCACTAAGAGATCCCAATCGAAGAACTCACAAAGAGATCTCCATGCACTCACAAAGAGAGCAAACAAGAAATGTCATTCATTCATCAATAATCCCAATACAATAAACAAGCCTTTATATATAGGCTTACATGAGAAAATAAAAGCATAAAGTCATAAATGCCCTTGAGGCTACAATAAGTAAACATCCCTCATAGGGGTACAAACGGAAACATGAAATAACTACTAAAGAAAAAGAACTAAAGCATCATAGGTAAAGGCTCTGAATCAGGGCCGTCGATCGTCGTCCCCGGCGATGGTACACATGGCGAAATCTGATGCCCTCATCATTCTCCCCGGGTGGGAGAAAACTCGACCCTGTCGAGTACGGGTCCTGAGAACTCTCGTACAGCTCCAGAATGTCGGGGTCCAGTCTCTGTATCTCATCCCGCTCTAGCCAAGTGTCCTCCGTCTCTGGCTTTCCTCTCCAACGCACTAAGTATCTGTGGCGTCCGCCGTCCCTGGTGGAAATGATCTCATCACTTAGTATAGTTTCAATCTTCTCCCTATTAGGTAGTGTGTGAATTTTGGGGAGTGGAGGTAAGGCTGGGATCTCACTAGGTATGGACTCACAAGGCTCAATAGTCAAAGGATTGTTTGGGTTAAAGTCAGGTCCATCAAAGGCTACTAGATCCTCAATGTTAAACGTGGGATTCATGTTGAAACCTTCAGGAAGGTCCAAAACATAAGCATTACTGTTTACTTTAGAAGTTATTTTAAAAGGACCCGCACTTTTAGCATGCAGTTTCTTAACGGCCCCAGGTGGGAACCGCTCCGGACGAATCCGAACCATGACATAGTCTCCAACTTTGAACTCCTTGAAGCGTCGTTTGAGATCAGCATTTAATTTGTAATTTTCATTACTTTGTATAATTCTTTTGTTAATTTCTCGATGCAATTCCTGGATATGGGATGCAAATGCAGATGCAGACTCAGACACTCTAATCTTAGGACTCATAGGGACTAAGTCTATAGGCTGCTTAGGTTGGTATCCATAGACAATCTCAGCTGGGCTCATGCCGGTGGTTCGGTTGACAGAGTTATTGTAGGCAAACTCGGCAATGGGTAGTTTGGAATCCCAATCCCTAATGTTATCACCTACTAAGGCTCTAAGGAGGTTACCTAGGCTCCTATTAACAACTTCGGTTTGGCCATCCGTTTGAGGGTGGAAGGCGGTGGAGAACTGCAGCTTAGTTCCCATCCTAACCCATAAGGTCTTCCAGAAATAGCTCATAAATTTCACGTCCCTATCTGACACGATTGTTTTTGGGAGTCCATGGAGTCGGACAATCTCGCTAAAATATATCTTAGCAATTCTAGAGGCGTCGAAGGTTTTAGCACACGGGAGGAAATGGGCCATCTTAGAGAAACGATCTACTACGACAAAGATGGAGTCATGCTTCCTAATGGTCTTGGGGAGCCCTAAAACAAAATCCATGCTGATATCTTCCCAAGGACGGTTTGGTACAGGAAGTGGGGTGTACAGGCCTGTGTTCTGTTTCCTCTGTTTCGCCAGTTGACAGGTATGGCAACGTTTGATCAATCTAGTGACATCACGCTTAAGGCGGGGCCAGAAAAACCTATACTCGACGGCTGCAATGGTCTTAGTCTGTCCAAAATGTCCAGCTAATCCTCCTGCGTGTAGCTCCCACACAAGAAATTCATGAAGAGAAGTGTTGGGAATACACAACTTTTGGGATTTGAATAAGTAACCATCCTCTAATAAGAAGTCATCTACAGATGGCTTGTCTCCCGCCATTAGTAACGCATATATTTCCTTAAAATCAGTACACTCTGGGTAGTCATCCTTGATGTGTTCAAATCCGACAACTTTTGTCCTCATTTCTCTCGTGACCATTATCCTACGGCTTAAAGCATCAGCCGCTTTATTCTCAGTTCCGGCCTTATGTTTGATAGTGTACGAATATTCCTGTAAGAACTCAACCCAACGACCATGACGGGCATTTAACTTCTTTTGGGAGTTGATGTATCTCAACGCCTCATGGTCTGAAAAGATCACAAACTCCTGAGGTAGTAAATAGTGTCTCCAATACCTAAGGGACTGAATGATAGCATAAAACTCCTTATCGTAGGTGGAGTACCTTTGTCGTATGTCATTAAGCTTCTCGCTAAAGTAGGCCACGGGGTGCCCTTCTTGTGACAAGACTCCTCCTATACTGATTCCTGATGCGTCACAGGTTACTTCGAACACTTTAGAAAAATCTGGGAGACGCATAACAGGAGCTTCTACCATTTTCTTCTTAATATCCTCAAACGCTCTGGTAGCGGCAGTCGTCCAATGAAATTCCCCTTTCTTAAGACAATCAGTTATGGGGGCTACGATGGTGCTGAAATTCCGAATAAACCTCCGATAGAAAGTAGCCAATCCATGAAAACTTCTAATATCCCGGATATTCTTAGGTTCTGGCCACTCATTTATAGCTCACACCTTCTCGGGATCCGCAGATATTCCTCGAGTCGAAATAATGAATCCAAGAAAGGTCACACTATCGGTAAGGAATTTACACTTAGCTGGGTTGGCGTACAGCTGTTCTTTCCTCAAAACTTCACAGACTTGAGTTATGTGATTGAGATGTTGATCCTCCGAAGTGCTGTATATCAATATGTCATCAAAGTAAACTACTACGAACTTTCCTAAGAAGGGCCTAAGAACTTGAGTCATAACTCTCATAAAGGTACTAGGGGCGTTGCTCAGTCCAAACGGCATAACAGTCCACTCATAAAGTCCATCTTTAGTTTTGAATGCCGTTTTCCATTCATCCCCGGGGCGGATCCTAATTTGATGATACCCACTCTTAAGATCTATCTTGAAAAAGAGGATGGCTCCGGTCATCATGTCCAGCATGTCATCCAGCTGAGGAATGGGAAATCTATACTTGACAGTAATCTTGTTGATAGCGCGGTTATCAACACACATTCGCCACGATCCGTCCTTTTTGGGAGTTAAAAGAGCAGGCACAGCGCAGGGGCTAAGGCTCTCCTTAATGAATCCTCGTTGAAGGAGTTCATCGACTTGTTTCTTAAGCTCAGAGTGTTCAGTCGGGTTCATACGGTAGTGAGGAAGGTTGGGTAGGGATGCTCCTGGCACCAAGTCTATTGCGTGCTGTATGTCCCTCAGGGGTGGCAGCTGGTTAGGCAAATCATCTGGGAAAACATCTGTAAAGTTCTTCAGAAGAGGTTTAACGGCATCGGGGATTGGTTCTTTCTGATCCTCGTCTACCTCTCTAGCTACTAAGGCATACATAGGGGCTCCTTGGGTGATCTCAGTTTCTACTTCTTTCGCTGTCAGTAAGTGGAGGCCTTTATTTTGCTTGGCTGAGGTAGGCTTATTTTCCGTTTTGGGAGGTTTAGGTTGAGACGACATTAACTTGATTTTCTTTCCATTATGTTCGAACACACAGGTGTTCGTCCTCCCATAAATATGGACGTCGTTGTCAAATAACCAAGGGCGACCAAGGATAATTTGACCCACATCCATGGTTAGAACATCGCACAAAATCTTGTCTTGATATCCCACAAATTCTATTGGAATAAGGCTTCGATCCTTAATTTCTATAGTAGTCGAGTTGATCCAAGAAACCTTATACGGATTTGGGTGCGGGGTCACCTTCAGATTGAGCTTGGAGACCATGGCTGAGGAGACTGCGTTGATACAACTTCCACTATCTATGATAACCTTGCAGCTCTTTTCTCCGATCTTAATGAAGGTATGAAAAATAGAGGTTCTATGCCAATCGTCGCTTAACTTAGGTTGGGCCAAAGCGCACCTAACAACTTGTAAGGTCACAGGTTCCTCTTCAGTAAAAGAGTCTTCTTCTTCATCCACTTGGTGAACCAAATCAGTCTCAGGTTCTTCCTCCTCTTCGTCCACTTCTTCAATTATGGTGACTTTGTAAGGACTAGAACATTGCGAAGCAATGTGTCCGTACCCATGACACCTATAGCATTTGGTTCCGGAATTGGGTTTGGGAGCTTCACGCTCGGGAGTTTTACCTTTGAGGTCCGTACGAGGTGGGGCCGAACTAGCAGGGGTTCGGTTTGCAGTCGATCCTGAGGGTCGGGTTTGAGGTTGTCAAGACGAGGTTCTATACAAATTCGAACGGGAGTCATAGTGCCTAGTTTGGGAGTGAGTTCTAGAATCTTCGAGGTCGAGAACTAGGCTACAGGCTGCCTCTAAAGAGTCTATACCTCGAGCAAAGAGTTCCATACGCAGGTCTTCCCTAAGGCCAGCTCTAAACATAGAAAGGATTTGGGTTAGGGTGGCGGACTCTTCGCCATTGCAACGGATCAGGAAGTCGTCAAAGGCCGAGATGTAGTCTTTGACGGGCTTGCTCCCTTGGGTTAATCTATTCCACTTATTGAGGAGCTTCGGGTAGTACGAAGGAGGGAGATATTTTCTCTTGAGTTCTTGTTTCATCGTTCTCCAGTTCGTGATAGGATGTTCGCCTCGAGCCTCGCGCATATTCTCTAAATTGGTCCAATACAAGTTGGCTCGGCCCGTGAGTTTCATTTCGGCAAATCTAACCTTCTTAGCCTCTGAGATGTTATACCACTTGAAATAACTATCCATGGATTTGAGCCAATCCAAGAAGACTTGGGGATCGAGGGTTCCGTCGTAAGTCGGCGCATCAATTCTAATGTTTTTCAACAATTGGGCATCGTTATCGTGCCAAGGGTTCTCATTTCCAACAGGATCTTGATGTGGTCTCGGGTTATGACGGTATGGGTCCCTAGGGTGGCCATGATCGGCTTGATTTTCCTCGTTGTAAGGCGAATGGGGTCGTGACGGGGTGTAAATCGCAGGGTTCCCAATACGCTCTATGTTATCTAACCGATCACTGGTTAACCTCCTAAAATCTGCTAAGTCCGTCTGAGTGTTACGAACTTGCTGTGTAACAGTTCCTAATTGGCCCAAAATGAGGTCTAGGGTGGCCTGGAGGTGTTGCGGATCCATGAGATTGACAGAGGGTTGAATTAGGTGGGTTTGGGATGGGGTACAGCAATGTATAGCTGCTGGAAATAGCTCTTACAGCCACCAAACAGCCGCTGGAATGTCAATGGCAGCAACTTACAACACAAGCCTAAGTTGTCTAAGTGTTTGGGTGGTGTTGGGTGAGTGGACCGCAACAGGTTAAAGGCTTAGGGTCA
Organism: Dendrobium huoshanense; assembly: GCA_016618105.1. Classification (NCBI taxonomy): domain Eukaryota; kingdom Viridiplantae; phylum Streptophyta; class Magnoliopsida; order Asparagales; family Orchidaceae; genus Dendrobium; species Dendrobium huoshanense. Next base: position 27,324,125 of record CM028358.1, on the reverse strand, counting down.
CCTAAACAACCACTAAACAGTGCAGGAAAACTCTGGACAGCAGGGATTTTAAGTGCGGTAAGTGACTTAGGTGAGGTGGTGGGTGGTAAATGACCAAACTAACACTTGGGTAACCTAAACATGCAAGTTAACTATGAAAATATGATGCTGGAATTTACTGGACAGCAAATGAAAGCAGTAAATAAAATGTTTTGGCAATGTTATGCATGTAAACGAGTAATGACAATCTAAAACGGACTTCCTAGGATGCATCTAACATGAGCAAAGCATGCTAGCCATGCTCTGATACCAAATATGATGTAGCATGATATAAATCCAGGATTTGTATTAAGAAGTTTAGCAAAAGATTACTCAAGTAATATAATTGCAATTTAAATCTCGTTCCCAAATCAAGCTTTTTTTTGGAAATCTCAATTGTTAACTACGGCTAGGCAAGCACTTACATTTAAATTAGCAAGGCCGAGAAAAATAACGACTTTCATAAACGTAAAGCAAATGAAATGATCAACAAAATCCCAAGGTTAACAAAGCGATTGTCTCACCTTGAGGCCACTCTCATTTACCTACTACTAGGCTTGTTGGGAGAAGAAGAGCCACACGATGGACGAGATCACTCCAAGAGCGACGGCGCCGTAGATCCGTAGGGAGGGAGAGGTCGGCGCAACTTGTGGAGGTATTGCAAAGCGATGTCCTTTGATGATCCAAGTGTACACCGAAAAGTGATCGTCAACAGTCTCTATCAAGGTGGGTACGATCCGGGTCAAATACTCCTCGTCGGTGTCGTCGAAGTCGAATCCAACGTCAAAGAAAGGGGACCGGAGGATGTCGACTCGTCCTTGATCGTCGTACTCAAATCCAAAATTCCATTCGGGTACGTCCATGCCTCATTGAAAGTAGAGGGAGTGGTGCTTCACCGGAATCTCCACGGAAGAGCTAGAGGCCGGCGGGTTGCAAGCAAGAGGGAGGCCGGTGGGGGGGGAATTAAGGTGAGGAGAGGAGAGGAGTTTTAGAAAACTGAATTCAATTTCAGTTTTAAGAGTTTAGGGGGGAAAATATTAGAATTTGAAATTCCTAATTAATGCAATTAAGGCATTAATTAAAAAAATTTTGGTAAAGCCAATGGGGAGCCGGCGGTGGGGAGAGAGGAGGGGAGCCAAAAAAAAAAAAAAACTGAAGTTATTTTCAGTTTTAAGAAAATTGGAGGGGGAATTATTTGCATTCAATTTTGGATTTCAAATCTCATGAGGGGATTGAATACAAAATTAATTTGGGGCTTGATATGGGGGCCGGCGGTATGGCTAGAGAGAGGAGGGTTTGGAGAGAGGGTGAGAGGTTTCCAACCTTGGCATGATGACTAGGATGAGTTTTAATGAAATCCAAATTGATTTAATTTCAATTTGGATTCTATTACAAACTTTCCAAATATAGATTTTCTGAATTTGGAAAGAATTTTGGAGCTTGAATTTCAGATTTCAAATCATCATGAGATGAATGGGGGGCCGGGTGGTGAGGGGCGGCAAGGGGGCGGTCGGATGTGGGCTTGTGGCCGACGGCGAGAAATCCCAAGGGTGGGATCGGCGGCAACACTAGAGGAAGGTGTATGTGGAGCTCTTCTTGCGAAAATAAAAGAAAGGATAATTAAAATAAAGAAAGCGAAGAGAACTCACTAAGAGATCCCAATCGAAGAACTCACAAAGAGATCTCCATGCACTCACAAAGAGAGCAAACAAGAAATGTCATTCATTCATCAATAATCCCAATACAATAAACAAGCCTTTATATATAGGCTTACATGAGAAAATAAAAGCATAAAGTCATAAATGCCCTTGAGGCTACAATAAGTAAACATCCCTCATAGGGGTACAAACGGAAACATGAAATAACTACTAAAGAAAAAGAACTAAAGCATCATAGGTAAAGGCTCTGAATCAGGGCCGTCGATCGTCGTCCCCGGCGATGGTACACATGGCGAAATCTGATGCCCTCATCATTCTCCCCGGGTGGGAGAAAACTCGACCCTGTCGAGTACGGGTCCTGAGAACTCTCGTACAGCTCCAGAATGTCGGGGTCCAGTCTCTGTATCTCATCCCGCTCTAGCCAAGTGTCCTCCGTCTCTGGCTTTCCTCTCCAACGCACTAAGTATCTGTGGCGTCCGCCGTCCCTGGTGGAAATGATCTCATCACTTAGTATAGTTTCAATCTTCTCCCTATTAGGTAGTGTGTGAATTTTGGGGAGTGGAGGTAAGGCTGGGATCTCACTAGGTATGGACTCACAAGGCTCAATAGTCAAAGGATTGTTTGGGTTAAAGTCAGGTCCATCAAAGGCTACTAGATCCTCAATGTTAAACGTGGGATTCATGTTGAAACCTTCAGGAAGGTCCAAAACATAAGCATTACTGTTTACTTTAGAAGTTATTTTAAAAGGACCCGCACTTTTAGCATGCAGTTTCTTAACGGCCCCAGGTGGGAACCGCTCCGGACGAATCCGAACCATGACATAGTCTCCAACTTTGAACTCCTTGAAGCGTCGTTTGAGATCAGCATTTAATTTGTAATTTTCATTACTTTGTATAATTCTTTTGTTAATTTCTCGATGCAATTCCTGGATATGGGATGCAAATGCAGATGCAGACTCAGACACTCTAATCTTAGGACTCATAGGGACTAAGTCTATAGGCTGCTTAGGTTGGTATCCATAGACAATCTCAGCTGGGCTCATGCCGGTGGTTCGGTTGACAGAGTTATTGTAGGCAAACTCGGCAATGGGTAGTTTGGAATCCCAATCCCTAATGTTATCACCTACTAAGGCTCTAAGGAGGTTACCTAGGCTCCTATTAACAACTTCGGTTTGGCCATCCGTTTGAGGGTGGAAGGCGGTGGAGAACTGCAGCTTAGTTCCCATCCTAACATAAGGTCTTCCAGAAATAGCTCATAAATTTCACGTCCCTATCTGACACGATTGTTTTTGGGAGTCCATGGAGTCGGACAATCTCGCTAAAATATATCTTAGCAATTCTAGAGGCGTCGAAGGTTTTAGCACACGGGAGGAAATGGGCCATCTTAGAGAAACGATCTACTACGACAAAGATGGAGTCATGCTTCCTAATGGTCTTGGGGAGCCCTAAAACAAAATCCATGCTGATATCTTCCCAAGGACGGTTTGGTACAGGAAGTGGGGTGTACAGGCCTGTGTTCTGTTTCCTCTGTTTCGCCAGTTGACAGGTATGGCAACGTTTGATCAATCTAGTGACATCACGCTTAAGGCGGGGCCAGAAAAACCTATACTCGACGGCTGCAATGGTCTTAGTCTGTCCAAAATGTCCAGCTAATCCTCCTGCGTGTAGCTCCCACACAAGAAATTCATGAAGAGAAGTGTTGGGAATACACAACTTTTGGGATTTGAATAAGTAACCATCCTCTAATAAGAAGTCATCTACAGATGGCTTGTCTCCCGCCATTAGTAACGCATATATTTCCTTAAAATCAGTACACTCTGGGTAGTCATCCTTGATGTGTTCAAATCCGACAACTTTTGTCCTCATTTCTCTCGTGACCATTATCCTACGGCTTAAAGCATCGGCCGCTTTATTCTCAGTTCCGGCCTTATGTTTGATAGTGTACGAATATTCCTGTAAGAACTCAACCCAACGACCATGACGGGCATTTAACTTCTTTTGGGAGTTGATGTATCTCAACGCCTCATGGTCTGAAAAGATCACAAACTCCTGAGGTAGTAAATAGTGTCTCCAATACCTAAGGGACTGAATGATAGCATAAAACTCCTTATCGTAGGTGGAGTACCTTTGTCGTATGTCATTAAGCTTCTCGCTAAAGTAGGCCACGGGGTGCCCTTCTTGTGACAAGACTCCTCCTATACCGATTCCTGATGCGTCACAGGTTACTTCGAACACTTTAGAAAAATCTGGGAGACGCATAACAGGAGCTTCTACCATTTTCTTCTTAATATCCTCAAACGCTCTGGTAGCGGCAGTCGTCCAATGAAATTCCCCTTTCTTAAGACAATCAGTTATGGGGGCTACGATGGTGCTGAAATTCCGAATAAACCTCCGATAGAAAGTAGCCAATCCATGAAAACTTCTAATATCCCGGATATTCTTAGGTTCTGGCCACTCATTTATAGCTCACACCTTCTCGGGATCCGCAGATATTCCTCGAGTCGAAATAATGAATCCAAGAAAGGTCACACTATCGGTAAGGAATTTACACTTAGCTGGGTTGGCGTACAGCTGTTCTTTCCTCAAAATTTCACAGACTTGAGTTATGTGATTGAGATGTTGATCCTCCGAAGTGCTGTATATCAATATGTCATCAAAGTAAACTACTACGAACTTTCCTAAGAAGGGCCTAAGAACTTGAGTCATAACTCTCATAAAGGTACTAGGGGCGTTGCTCAGTCCAAACGGCATAACAGTCCACTCATAAAGTCCATCTTTAGTTTTGAATGCCGTTTTCCATTCATCCCCGGGGCGGATCCTAATTTGATGATACCCACTCTTAAGATCTATCTTGAAAAAGAGGGTGGCTCCGGTCATCATGTCCAGCATGTCATCCAGCTGAGGAATGGGAAATCTATACTTGACAGTAATCTTGTTGATAGCGCGGTTATCAACACACATTCGCCACGATCCGTCCTTTTTGGGAGTTAAAAGAGCAGGCACAGCGCAGGGGCTAAGGCTCTCCTTAATGAATCCTCGTTGAAGGAGTTCATCGACTTGTTTCTTAAGCTCAGAGTGTTCAGTCGGGTTCATACGGTAGTGAGGAAGGTTGGGTAGGGATGCTCCTGGCACCAAGTCTATTGCGTGCTGTATGTCCCTCAGGGGTGGCAGCTGGTTAGGCAAATCATCTGGGAAAACATCTGTAAAGTTCTTCAGAAGAGGTTTAACGGCATCGGGGATTGGTTCTTTCTGATCCTCGTCTACCTCTCTAGCTACTAAGGCATACATAGGGGCTCCTTGGGTGATCTCAGTTTCTACTTCTTTCGCTGTCAGTAAGTGGAGGCCTTTATTTTGCTTGGCTGAGGTAGGCTTATTTTCCGTTTTGGGAGGTTTAGGTTGAGACCACATTAACTTGATTTTCTTTCCATTATGTTCGAACACACAGGTGTTCGTCCTCCCATAAATATGGACGTCGTTGTCAAATAACCAAGGGCGACCAAGGATAATTTGACCCACATCCATGGTTAGAACATCGCACAAAATCTTGTCTTGATATCCCACAAATTCTATTGGAATAAGGCTTCGATCCTTAATTTCTATAGTAGTCGAGTTGATCCAAGAAACCTTATACGGATTTGGGTGCGGGGTCACCTTCAGATTGAGCTTGGAGACCATGGCTGAGGAGACTGCGTTGATACAACTTCCACTATCTATGATAACCTTGCAGCTCTTTTCTCCGATCTTAATGAAGGTATGAAAAATAGAGGTTCTATGCCAATCGTCGCTTAACTTAGGTTGGGCCAAAGCGCACCTAACAACTTGTAAGGTCACAGGTTCCTCTTCAGTAAAAGAGTCTTCTTCTTCATCCACTTGGTGAACCAAATCAGTCTCAGGTTCTTCCTCCTCTTCGTCCACTTCTTCAATTATGGTGACTTTGTAAGGACTAGAACATTGCGAAGCAATGTGTCCGTACCCATGACACCTATAGCATTTGGTTCCGGAATTGGGTTTGGGAGCTTCACGCTCGGGAGTTTTACCTTTGAGGTCCGTACGAGGTGGGGCCGAACTAGCAGGGGTTCGGTTTGCAGTCGATCCTGAGGGTCGGGTTTGAGGTTGTCAAGACGAGGTTCTATACAAATTCGAACGGGAGTCATAGTGCCTAGTTTGGGAGTGGGTTCTAGAATCTTCGAGGTCGAGAACTAGGCTACAGGCTGCCTCTAAAGAGTCTATACCTCGAGCAAAGAGTTCCATACGCAGGTCTTCCCTAAGGCCAGCTCTAAACATAGAAAGGATTTGGGTTAGGGTGGCGGACTCTTCGCCATTGCAACGGATCAGGAAGTCGTCAAAGGCCGAGATGTAGTCTTTGACGGGCTTGCTCCCTTGGGTTAATCTATTCCACTTATTGAGGAGCTTCGGGTAGTACGAAGGAGGGAGATATTTTCTCTTGAGTTCTTGTTTCATCGTTCTCCAGTTCGTGATAGGATGTTCGCCTCGAGCCTCGCGCATATTCTCTAAATTGGTCCAATACAAGTTGGCTCGGCCCGTGAGTTTCATTTCGGCAAATCTAACCTTCTTAGCCTCTGAGATGTTATACCACTTGAAATAACTATCCATGGATTTGAGCCAATCCAAGAAGACTTGGGGATCGAGGGTTCCGTCGTAAGTCGGCGCATCAATTCTAATGTTTTTCAACAATTGGGCATCGTTATCGTGCCAAGGGTTCTCATTTCCAACAGGATCTTGATGTGGTCTCGGGTTATGACGGTATGGGTCCCTAGGGTGGCCATGATCGGCTTGATTTTCCTCGTTGTAAGGCGAATGGGGTCGTGACGGGGTGTAAATCGCAGGGTTCCCAATACGCTCTATGTTATCTAACCGATCACTGGTTAACCTCCTAAAATCTGCTAAGTCCGTCTGAGTGTTACGAACTTGCTGTGTAACAGTTCCTAATTGGCCCAAAATGAGGTCTAGGGTGGCCTGGAGGTGTTGCGGATCCATGAGATTGACAGAGGGTTGAATTAGGTGGGTTTGGGATGGGGTACAGCAATGTATAGCTGCTGGAAATAGCTCTTACAGCCACCAAACAGCCGCTGGAATGTCAATGGCAGCAACCTACAACACAAGCCTAAGTTGTCTAAGTGTTTGGGTGGTGTTGGGTGAGTGGACCGCAACAGGTTAAAGGCTTAGGGTCACCTAAACAGCCACTAAACAGTGCAGGAAAACTCTGGACAGCAGGGATTTTAAGTGCGGTAAGTGACTTAGGTGAGGTGGTGGGTGGTAAATGACCAAACTAACACTTGGGTAACCTAAACATGCAAGTTAACTATGAAAATATGATGCTGGAATTTACTGGACAGCAAATGAAAGCAGTAAATAAAATGTTTTGGCAATGTTATGCATGTAAACGAGTAATGACAATCTAAAACGGACTTCCTAGGATGCATCTAACATGAGCAAAGCATGCTAGCCATGCTCTGATACCAAATATGATGTAGCATGATATAAATCCAGGATTTGTATTAAGAAGTTTAGCAAAAGATTACTCAAGTAATATAATTGCAATTTAAATCTCGTTCCCAAATCAAGCTTTTTTTGGAAATCTCAATTGTTAACTACGGCTAGGCAAGCACTTACATTTAAATTAGCAAGGCCGAGAAAAATAACGACTTTCATAAACGTAAAGCAAATGAAATGATCAACAAAATCCCAAGGTTAACAAAGCGATTGTCTCACCTTGAGGCCACTCTCATTTACCTACTACTAGGCTTGTTGGGAGAAGAAGAGCCACACGATGGACGAGATCACTCCAAGAGCGACGGCGCCGTAGATCCGTAGGGAGGGAGAGGTCGGCGCAACTTGTGGAGGTATTGCAAAGCGATGTCCTTTGATGATCCAAGTGTACACCGAAAAGTGATCGTCAACAGTCTCTATCAAGGTGGGTACGATCCGGGTCAAATACTCCTCGTCGGTGTCGTCGAAGTCGAATCCAACGTCAAAGAAAGGGGACCGGAGGATGTCGACTCGTCCTTGATCGTCGTACTCAAATCCAAAATTCCATTCGGGTACGTCCATGCCTCATTGAAAGTAGAGGGAGTGGTGCTTCACCGGAATCTCCACGGAAGAGCTAGAGGCCGGCGGGTTGCAAGCAAGAGGGAGGCCGGTGGGGGGGGGGAATTAAGGTGAGGAGAGGAGAGGAGTTTTAGAAAACTGAATTCAATTTCAGTTTTAAGAGTTTAGGGGGGAAAATATTAGAATTTGAAATTCCTAATTAATGCAATTAAGGCATTAATTAAAAAATTTTTGGTAAAGCCAATGGGGAGCCGGCGGTGGGGAGAGAGGAGGGGAGCCAAAAAAAAAAAAAAAAAAAACTGAAGTTATTTTCAGTTTTAAGAAAATTGGAGGGGGAATTATTTGCATTCAATTTTGGATTTCAAATCTCATGAGGGGATTGAATACAAAATTAATTTGGGGCTTGATATGGGGGCCGGCGGTATGGCTAGAGAGAGGAGGGTTTGGAGAGAGGGTGAGAGGTTTCCAACCTTGGCATGATGACTAGGATGAGTTTTAATGAAATCCAAATTGATTTAATTTCAATTTGGATTCTATTACAAACTTTCCAAATATAGATTTTCTGAATTTGGAAAGAATTTTGGAGCTTGAATTTCAGATTTCAAATCATCATGAGATGAATGGGGGGCCGGGTGGTGAGGGGCGGCAAGGGGGCGGTCGGATGTGGGCTTGTGGCCGACGGCGAGAAATCCCAAGGGTGGGATCGGCGGCAACACTAGAGGAAGGTGTATGTGGAGCTCTTCTTGCGAAAATAAAAGAAAGGATAATTAAAATAAAGAAAGCGAAGAGAACTCACTAAGAGATCCCAATCGAAGAACTCACAAAGAGATCTCCATGCACTCACAAAGAGAGCAAACAAGAAATGTCATTCATTCATCAATAATCCCAATACAATAAACAAGCCTTTATATATAGGCTTACATGAGAAAATAAAAGCATAAAGTCATAAATGCCCTTGAGGCTACAATAAGTAAACATCCCTCATAGGGGTACAAACGGAAACATGAAATAACTACTAAAGAAAAAGAACTAAAGCATCATAGGTAAAGGCTCTGAATCAGGGCCGTCGATCGTCGTCCCCGGCGATGGTACACATGGCGAAATCTGATGCCCTCATCATTCTCCCCGGGTGGGAGAAAACTCGACCCTGTCGAGTACGGGTCCTGAGAACTCTCGTACAGCTCCAGAATGTCGGGGTCCAGTCTCTGTATCTCATCCCGCTCTAGCCAAGTGTCCTCCGTCTCTGGCTTTCCTCTCCAACGCACTAAGTATCTGTGGCGTCCGCCGTCCCTGGTGGAAATGATCTCATCACTTAGTATAGTTTCAATCTTCTCCCTATTAGGTAGTGTGTGAATTTTGGGGAGTGGAGGTAAGGCTGGGATCTCACTAGGTATGGACTCACAAGGCTCAATAGTCAAAGGATTGTTTGGGTTAAAGTCAGGTCCATCAAAGGCTACTAGATCCTCAATGTTAAACGTGGGATTCATGTTGAAACCTTCAGGAAGGTCCAAAACATAAGCATTACTGTTTACTTTAGAAGTTATTTTAAAAGGACCCGCACTTTTAGCATGCAGTTTCTTAACGGCCCCAGGTGGGAACCGCTCCGGACGAATCCGAACCATGACATAGTCTCCAACTTTGAACTCCTTGAAGCGTCGTTTGAGATCAGCATTTAATTTGTAATTTTCATTACTTTGTATAATTCTTTTGTTAATTTCTCGATGCAATTCCTGGATATGGGATGCAAATGCAGATGCAGACTCAGACACTCTAATCTTAGGACTCATAGGGACTAAGTCTATAGGCTGCTTAGGTTGGTATCCATAGACAATCTCAGCTGGGCTCATGCCGGTGGTTCGGTTGACAGAGTTATTGTAGGCAAACTCGGCAATGGGTAGTTTGGAATCCCAATCCCTAATGTTATCACCTACTAAGGCTCTAAGGAGGTTACCTAGGCTCCTATTAACAACTTCGGTTTGGCCATCCGTTTGAGGGTGGAAGGCGGTGGAGAACTGCAGCTTAGTTCCCATCCTAACATAAGGTCTTCCAGAAATAGCTCATAAATTTCACGTCCCTATCTGACACGATTGTTTTTGGGAGTCCATGGAGTCGGACAATCTCGCTAAAATATATCTTAGCAATTCTAGAGGCGTCGAAGGTTTTAGCACACGGGAGGAAATGGGCCATCTTAGAGAAACGATCTACTACGACAAAGATGGAGTCATGCTTCCTAATGGTCTTGGGGAGCCCTAAAACAAAATCCATGCTGATATCTTCCCAAGGACGGTTTGGTACAGGAAGTGGGGTGTACAGGCCTGTGTTCTGTTTCCTCTGTTTCGCCAGTTGACAGGTATGGCAACGTTTGATCAATCTAGTGACATCACGCTTAAGGCGGGGCCAGAAAAACCTATACTCGACGGCTGCAATGGTCTTAGTCTGTCCAAAATGTCCAGCTAATCCTCCTGCGTGTAGCTCCCACACAAGAAATTCATGAAGAGAAGTGTTGGGAATACACAACTTTTGGGATTTGAATAAGTAACCATCCTCTAATAAGAAGTCATCTACAGATGGCTTGTCTCCCGCCATTAGTAACGCATATATTTCCTTAAAATCAGTACACTCTGGGTAGTCATCCTTGATGTGTTCAAATCCGACAACTTTTGTCCTCATTTCTCTCGTGACCATTATCCTACGGCTTAAAGCATCGGCCGCTTTATTCTCAGTTCCGGCCTTATGTTTGATAGTGTACGAATATTCCTGTAAGAACTCAACCCAACGACCATGACGGGCATTTAACTTCTTTTGGGAGTTGATGTATCTCAACGCCTCATGGTCTGAAAAGATCACAAACTCCTGAGGTAGTAAATAGTGTCTCCAATACCTAAGGGACTGAATGATAGCATAAAACTCCTTATCGTAGGTGGAGTACCTTTGTCGTATGTCATTAAGCTTCTCGCTAAAGTAGGCCACGGGGTGCCCTTCTTGTGACAAGACTCCTCCTATACCGATTCCTGATGCGTCACAGGTTACTTCGAACACTTTAGAAAAATCTGGGAGACGCATAACAGGAGCTTCTACCATTTTCTTCTTAATATCCTCAAACGCTCTGGTAGCGGCAGTCGTCCAATGAAATTCCCCTTTCTTAAGACAATCAGTTATGGGGGCTACGATGGTGCTGAAATTCCGAATAAACCTCCGATAGAAAGTAGCCAATCCATGAAAACTTCTAATATCCCGGATATTCTTAGGTTCTGGCCACTCATTTATAGCTCACACCTTCTCGGGATCCGCAGATATTCCTCGAGTCGAAATAATGAATCCAAGAAAGGTCACACTATCGGTAAGGAATTTACACTTAGCTGGGTTGGCGTACAGCTGTTCTTTCCTCAAAATTTCACAGACTTGAGTTATGTGATTGAGATGTTGATCCTCCGAAGTGCTGTATATCAATATGTCATCAAAGTAAACTACTACGAACTTTCCTAAGAAGGGCCTAAGAACTTGAGTCATAACTCTCATAAAGGTACTAGGGGCGTTGCTCAGTCCAAACGGCATAACAGTCCACTCATAAAGTCCATCTTTAGTTTTGAATGCCGTTTTCCATTCATCCCCGGGGCGGATCCTAATTTGATGATACCCACTCTTAAGATCTATCTTGAAAAAGAGGGTGGCTCCGGTCATCATGTCCAGCATGTCATCCAGCTGAGGAATGGGAAATCTATACTTGACAGTAATCTTGTTGATAGCGCGGTTATCAACACACATTCGCCACGATCCGTCCTTTTTGGGAGTTAAAAGAGCAGGCACAGCGCAGGGGCTAAGGCTCTCCTTAATGAATCCTCGTTGAAGGAGTTCATCGACTTGTTTCTTAAGCTCAGAGTGTTCAGTCGGGTTCATACGGTAGTGAGGAAGGTTGGGTAGGGATGCTCCTGGCACCAAGTCTATTGCGTGCTGTATGTCCCTCAGGGGTGGCAGCTGGTTAGGCAAATCATCTGGGAAAACATCTGTAAAGTTCTTCAGAAGAGGTTTAACGGCATCGGGGATTGGTTCTTTCTGATCCTCGTCTACCTCTCTAGCTACTAAGGCATACATAGGGGCTCCTTGGGTGATCTCAGTTTCTACTTCTTTCGCTGTCAGTAAGTGGAGGCCTTTATTTTGCTTGGCTGAGGTAGGCTTATTTTCCGTTTTGGGAGGTTTAGGTTGAGACCACATTAACTTGATTTTCTTTCCATTATGTTCGAACACACAGGTGTTCGTCCTCCCATAAATATGGACGTCGTTGTCAAATAACCAAGGGCGACCAAGGATAATTTGACCCACATCCATGGTTAGAACATCGCACAAAATCTTGTCTTGATATCCCACAAATTCTATTGGAATAAGGCTTCGATCCTTAATTTCTATAGTAGTCGAGTTGATCCAAGAAACCTTATACGGATTTGGGTGCGGGGTCACCTTCAGATTGAGCTTGGAGACCATGGCTGAGGAGACTGCGTTGATACAACTTCCACTATCTATGATAACCTTGCAGCTCTTTTCTCCGATCTTAATGAAGGTATGAAAAATAGAGGTTCTATGCCAATCGTCGCTTAACTTAGGTTGGGCCAAAGCGCACCTAACAACTTGTAAGGTCACAGGTTCCTCTTCAGTAAAAGAGTCTTCTTCTTCATCCACTTGGTGAACCAAATCAGTCTCAGGTTCTTCCTCCTCTTCGTCCACTTCTTCAATTATGGTGACTTTGTAAGGACTAGAACATTGCGAAGCAATGTGTCCGTACCCATGACACCTATAGCATTTGGTTCCGGAATTGGGTTTGGGAGCTTCACGCTCGGGAGTTTTACCTTTGAGGTCCGTACGAGGTGGGGCCGAACTAGCAGGGGTTCGGTTTGCAGTCGATCCTGAGGGTCGGGTTTGAGGTTGTCAAGACGAGGTTCTATACAAATTCGAACGGGAGTCATAGTGCCTAGTTTGGGAGTGGGTTCTAGAATCTTCGAGGTCGAGAACTAGGCTACAGGCTGCCTCTAAAGAGTCTATACCTCGAGCAAAGAGTTCCATACGCAGGTCTTCCCTAAGGCCAGCTCTAAACATAGAAAGGATTTGGGTTAGGGTGGCGGACTCTTCGCCATTGCAACGGATCAGGAAGTCGTCAAAGGCCGAGATGTAGTCTTTGACGGGCTTGCTCCCTTGGGTTAATCTATTCCACTTATTGAGGAGCTTCGGGTAGTACGAAGGAGGGAGATATTTTCTCTTGAGTTCTTGTTTCATCGTTCTCCAGTTCGTGATAGGATGTTCGCCTCGAGCCTCGCGCATATTCTCTAAATTGGTCCAATACAAGTTGGCTCGGCCCGTGAGTTTCATTTCGGCAAATCTAACCTTCTTAGCCTCTGAGATGTTATACCACTTGAAATAACTATCCATGGATTTGAGCCAATCCAAGAAGACTTGGGGATCGAGGGTTCCGTCGTAAGTCGGCGCATCAATTCTAATGTTTTTCAACAATTGGGCATCGTTATCGTGCCAAGGGTTCTCATTTCCAACAGGATCTTGATGTGGTCTCGGGTTATGACGGTATGGGTCCCTAGGGTGGCCATGATCGGCTTGATTTTCCTCGTTGTAAGGCGAATGGGGTCGTGACGGGGTGTAAATCGCAGGGTTCCCAATACGCTCTATGTTATCTAACCGATCACTGGTTAACCTCCTAAAATCTGCTAAGTCCGTCTGAGTGTTACGAACTTGCTGTGTAACAGTTCCTAATTGGCCCAAAATGAGGTCTAGGGTGGCCTGGAGGTGTTGCGGATCCATGAGATTGACAGAGGGTTGAATTAGGTGGGTTTGGGATGGGGTACAGCAATGTATAGCTGCTGGAAATAGCTCTTACAGCCACCAAACAGCCGCTGGAATGTCAATGGCAGCAACCTACAACACAAGCCTAAGTTGTCTAAGTGTTTGGGTGGTGTTGGGTGAGTGGACCGCAACAGGTTAAAGGCTTAGGGTCACCTAAACAGCCACTAAACAGTGCAGGAAAACTCTGGACAGCAGGGATTTTAAGTGCGGTAAGTGACTTAGGTGAGGTGGTGGGTGGTAAATGACCAAACTAACACTTGGGTAACCTAAACATGCAAGTTAACTATGAAAATATGATGCTGGAATTTACTGGACAGCAAATGAAAGCAGTAAATAAAATGTTTTGGCAATGTTATGCATGTAAACGAGTAATGACAATCTAAAACGGACTTCCTAGGATGCATCTAACATGAGCAAAGCATGCTAGCCATGCTCTGATACCAAATATGATGTAGCATGATATAAATCCAGGATTTGTATTAAGAAGTTTAGCAAAAGATTACTCAAGTAATATAATTGCAATTTAAATCTCGTTCCCAAATCAAGCTTTTTTTTGGAAATCTCAATTGTTAACTACGGCTAGGCAAGCACTTACATTTAAATTAGCAAGGCCGAGAAAAATAACGACTTTCATAAACGTAAAGCAAATGAAATGATCAACAAAATCCCAAGGTTAACAAAGCGATTGTCTCACCTTGAGGCCACTCTCATTTACCTACTACTAGGCTTGTTGGGAGAAGAAGAGCCACACGATGGACGAGATCACTCCAAGAGCGACGGCGCCGTAGATCCGTAGGGAGGGAGAGGTCGGCGCAACTTGTGGAGGTATTGCAAAGCGATGTCCTTTGATGATCCAAGTGTACACCGAAAAGTGATCGTCAACAGTCTCTATCAAGGTGGGTACGATCCGGGTCAAATACTCCTCGTCGGTGTCGTCGAAGTCGAATCCAACGTCAAAGAAAGGGGACCGGAGGATGTCGACTCGTCCTTGATCGTCGTACTCAAATCCAAAATTCCATTCGGGTACGTCCATGCCTCATTGAAAGTAGAGGGAGTGGTGCTTCACCGGAATCTCCACGGAAGAGCTAGAGGCCGGCGGGTTGCAAGCAAGAGGGAGGCCGGTGGGGGGGGGGAATTAAGGTGAGGAGAGGAGAGGAGTTTTAGAAAACTGAATTCAATTTCAGTTTTAAGAGTTTAGGGGGGAAAATATTAGAATTTGAAATTCCTAATTAATGCAATTAAGGCATTAATTAAAAAATTTTTGGTAAAGCCAATGGGGAGCCGGCGGTGGGGAGAGAGGAGGGGAGCCAAAAAAAAAAAAAAAAAAAACTGAAGTTATTTTCAGTTTTAAGAAAATTGGAGGGGGAATTATTTGCATTCAATTTTGGATTTCAAATCTCATGAGGGGATTGAATACAAAATTAATTTGGGGCTTGATATGGGGGCCGGCGGTATGGCTAGAGAGAGGAGGGTTTGGAGAGAGGGTGAGAGGTTTCCAACCTTGGCATGATGACTAGGATGAGTTTTAATGAAATCCAAATTGATTTAATTTCAATTTGGATTCTATTACAAACTTTCCAAATATAGATTTTCTGAATTTGGAAAGAATTTTGGAGCTTGAATTTCAGATTTCAAATCATCATGAGATGAATGGGGGGCCGGGTGGTGAGGGGCGGCAAGGGGGCGGTCGGATGTGGGCTTGTGGCCGACGGCGAGAAATCCCAAGGGTGGGATCGGCGGCAACACTAGAGGAAGGTGTATGTGGAGCTCTTCTTGCGAAAATAAAAGAAAGGATAATTAAAATAAAGAAAGCGAAGAGAACTCACTAAGAGATTCCAATCGAAGAACTCACAAAGAGATCTCCATGCACTCACAAAGAGAGCAAACAAGAAATGTCATTCATTCATCAATAATCCCAATACAATAAACAAGCCTTTATATATAGGCTTACATGAGAAAATAAAAGCATAAAGTCATAAATGCCCTTGAGGCTACAATAAGTAAACATCCCTCATAGGGGTACAAACGGAAACATGAAATAACTACTAAAGAAAAAGAACTAAAGCATCATAGGTAAAGGCTCTGAATCAGGGCCGTCGATCGTCGTCCCCGGCGATGGTACACATGGCGAAATCTGATGCCCTCATCATTCTCCCCGGGTGGGAGAAAACTCGACCCTGTCGAGTACGGGTCCTGAGAACTCTCGTACAGCTCCAGAATGTCGGGGTCCAGTCTCTGTATCTCATCCCGCTCTAGCCAAGTGTCCTCCGTCTCTGGCTTTCCTCTCCAACGCACTAAGTATCTGTGGCGTCCGCCGTCCCTGGTGGAAATGATCTCATCACTTAGTATAGTTTCAATCTTCTCCCTATTAGGTAGTGTGTGAATTTTGGGGAGTGGAGGTAAGGCTGGGATCTCACTAGGTATGGACTCACAAGGCTCAATAGTCAAAGGATTGTTTGGGTTAAAGTCAGGTCCATCAAAGGCTACTAGATCCTCAATGTTAAACGTGGGATTCATGTTGAAACCTTCAGGAAGGTCCAAAACATAAGCATTACTGTTTACTTTAGAAGTTATTTTAAAAGGACCCGCACTTTTAGCATGCAGTTTCTTAACGGCCCCAGGTGGGAACCGCTCCGGACGAATCCGAACCATGACATAGTCTCCAACTTTGAACTCCTTGAAGCGTCGTTTGAGATCAGCATTTAATTTGTAATTTTCATTACTTTGTATAATTCTTTTGTTAATTTCTCGATGCAATTCCTGGATATGGGATGCAAATGCAGATGCAGACTCAGACACTCTAATCTTAGGACTCATAGGGACTAAGTCTATAGGCTGCTTAGGTTGGTATCCATAGACAATCTCAGCTGGGCTCATGCCGGTGGTTCGGTTGACAGAGTTATTGTAGGCAAACTCGGCAATGGGTAGTTTGGAATCCCAATCCCTAATGTTATCACCTACTAAGGCTCTAAGGAGGTTACCTAGGCTCCTATTAACAACTTCGGTTTGGCCATCCGTTTGAGGGTGGAAGGCGGTGGAGAACTGCAGCTTAGTTCCCATCCTAACATAAGGTCTTCCAGAAATAGCTCATAAATTTCACGTCCCTATCTGACACGATTGTTTTTGGGAGTCCATGGAGTCGGACAATCTCGCTAAAATATATCTTAGCAATTCTAGAGGCGTCGAAGGTTTTAGCACACGGGAGGAAATGGGCCATCTTAGAGAAACGATCTACTACGACAAAGATGGAGTCATGCTTCCTAATGGTCTTGGGGAGCCCTAAAACAAAATCCATGCTGATATCTTCCCAAGGACGGTTTGGTACAGGAAGTGGGGTGTACAGGCCTGTGTTCTGTTTCCTCTGTTTCGCCAGTTGACAGGTATGGCAACGTTTGATCAATCTAGTGACATCACGCTTAAGGCGGGGCCAGAAAAACCTATACTCGACGGCTGCAATGGTCTTAGTCTGTCCAAAATGTCCAGCTAATCCTCCTGCGTGTAGCTCCCACACAAGAAATTCATGAAGAGAAGTGTTGGGAATACACAACTTTTGGGATTTGAATAAGTAACCATCCTCTAATAAGAAGTCATCTACAGATGGCTTGTCTCCCGCCATTAGTAACGCATATATTTCCTTAAAATCAGTACACTCTGGGTAGTCATCCTTGATGTGTTCAAATCCGACAACTTTTGTCCTCATTTCTCTCGTGACCATTATCCTACGGCTTAAAGCATCGGCCGCTTTATTCTCAGTTCCGGCCTTATGTTTGATAGTGTACGAATATTCCTGTAAGAACTCAACCCAACGACCATGACGGGCATTTAACTTCTTTTGGGAGTTGATGTATCTCAACGCCTCATGGTCTGAAAAGATCACAAACTCCTGAGGTAGTAAATAGTGTCTCCAATACCTAAGGGACTGAATGATAGCATAAAACTCCTTATCGTAGGTGGAGTACCTTTGTCGTATGTCATTAAGCTTCTCGCTAAAGTAGGCCACGGGGTGCCCTTCTTGTGACAAGACTCCTCCTATACCGATTCCTGATGCGTCACAGGTTACTTCGAACACTTTAGAAAAATCTGGGAGACGCATAACAGGAGCTTCTACCATTTTCTTCTTAATATCCTCAAACGCTCTGGTAGCGGCAGTCGTCCAATGAAATTCCCCTTTCTTAAGACAATCAGTTATGGGGGCTACGATGGTGCTGAAATTCCGAATAAACCTCCGATAGAAAGTAGCCAATCCATGAAAACTTCTAATATCCCGGATATTCTTAGGTTCTGGCCACTCATTTATAGCTCACACCTTCTCGGGATCCGCAGATATTCCTCGAGTCGAAATAATGAATCCAAGAAAGGTCACACTATCGGTAAGGAATTTACACTTAGCTGGGTTGGCGTACAGCTGTTCTTTCCTCAAAATTTCACAGACTTGAGTTATGTGATTGAGATGTTGATCCTCCGAAGTGCTGTATATCAATATGTCATCAAAGTAAACTACTACGAACTTTCCTAAGAAGGGCCTAAGAACTTGAGTCATAACTCTCATAAAGGTACTAGGGGCGTTGCTCAGTCCAAACGGCATAACAGTCCACTCATAAAGTCCATCTTTAGTTTTGAATGCCGTTTTCCATTCATCCCCGGGGCGGATCCTAATTTGATGATACCCACTCTTAAGATCTATCTTGAAAAAGAGGGTGGCTCCGGTCATCATGTCCAGCATGTCATCCAGCTGAGGAATGGGAAATCTATACTTGACAGTAATCTTGTTGATAGCGCGGTTATCAACACACATTCGCCACGATCCGTCCTTTTTGGGAGTTAAAAGAGCAGGCACAGCGCAGGGGCTAAGGCTCTCCTTAATGAATCCTCGTTGAAGGAGTTCATCGACTTGTTTCTTAAGCTCAGAGTGTTCAGTCGGGTTCATACGGTAGTGAGGAAGGTTGGGTAGGGATGCTCCTGGCACCAAGTCTATTGCGTGCTGTATGTCCCTCAGGGGTGGCAGCTGGTTAGGCAAATCATCTGGGAAAACATCTGTAAAGTTCTTCAGAAGAGGTTTAACGGCATCGGGGATTGGTTCTTTCTGATCCTCGTCTACCTCTCTAGCTACTAAGGCATACATAGGGGCTCCTTGGGTGATCTCAGTTTCTACTTCTTTCGCTGTCAGTAAGTGGAGGCCTTTATTTTGCTTGGCTGAGGTAGGCTTATTTTCCGTTTTGGGAGGTTTAGGTTGAGACCACATTAACTTGATTTTCTTTCCATTATGTTCGAACACACAGGTGTTCGTCCTCCCATAAATATGGACGTCGTTGTCAAATAACCAAGGGCGACCAAGGATAATTTGACCCACATCCATGGTTAGAACATCGCACAAAATCTTGTCTTGATATCCCACAAATTCTATTGGAATAAGGCTTCGATCCTTAATTTCTATAGTAGTCGAGTTGATCCAAGAAACCTTATACGGATTTGGGTGCGGGGTCACCTTCAGATTGAGCTTGGAGACCATGGCTGAGGAGACTGCGTTGATACAACTTCCACTATCTATGATAACCTTGCAGCTCTTTTCTCCGATCTTAATGAAGGTATGAAAAATAGAGGTTCTATGCCAATCGTCGCTTAACTTAGGTTGGGCCAAAGCGCACCTAACAACTTGTAAGGTCACAGGTTCCTCTTCAGTAAAAGAGTCTTCTTCTTCATCCACTTGGTGAACCAAATCAGTCTCAGGTTCTTCCTCCTCTTCGTCCACTTCTTCAATTATGGTGACTTTGTAAGGACTAGAACATTGCGAAGCAATGTGTCCGTACCCATGACACCTATAGCATTTGGTTCCGGAATTGGGTTTGGGAGCTTCACGCTCGGGAGTTTTACCTTTGAGGTCCGTACGAGGTGGGGCCGAACTAGCAGGGGTTCGGTTTGCAGTCGATCCTGAGGGTCGGGTTTGAGGTTGTCAAGACGAGGTTCTATACAAATTCGAACGGGAGTCATAGTGCCTAGTTTGGGAGTGGGTTCTAGAATCTTCGAGGTCGAGAACTAGGCTACAGGCTGCCTCTAAAGAGTCTATACCTCGAGCAAAGAGTTCCATACGCAGGTCTTCCCTAAGGCCAGCTCTAAACATAGAAAGGATTTGGGTTAGGGTGGCGGACTCTTCGCCATTGCAACGGATCAGGAAGTCGTCAAAGGCCGAGATGTAGTCTTTGACGGGCTTGCTCCCTTGGGTTAATCTATTCCACTTATTGAGGAGCTTCGGGTAGTACGAAGGAGGGAGATATTTTCTCTTGAGTTCTTGTTTCATTGTTCTCCAGTTCGTGATAGGATGTTCGCCTCGAGCCTCGCGCATATTCTCTAAATTGGTCCAATACAAGTTGGCTCGGCCCGTGAGTTTCATTTCGGCAAATCTAACCTTCTTAGCCTCTGAGATGTTATACCACTTGAAATAACTATCCATGGATTTGAGCCAATCCAAGAAGACTTGGGGATCGAGGGTTCCGTCGTAAGTCGGCGCATCAATTCTAATGTTTTTCAACAATTGGGCATCGTTATCGTGCCAAGGGTTCTCATTTCCAACAGGATCTTGATGTGGTCTCGGGTTATGACGGTATGGGTCCCTAGGGTGGCCATGATCGGCTTGATTTTCCTCGTTGTAAGGCGAATGGGGTCGTGACGGGGTGTAAATCGCAGGGTTCCCAATACGCTCTATGTTATCTAACCGATCACTGGTTAACCTCCTAAAATCTGCTAAGTCCGTCTGAGTGTTACGAACTTGCTGTGTAACAGTTCCTAATTGGCCCAAAATGAGGTCTAGGGTGGCCTGGAGGTGTTGCGGATCCATGAGATTGACAGAGGGTTGAATTAGGTGGGTTTGGGATGGGGTACAGCAATGTATAGCTGCTGGAAATAGCTCTTACAGCCACCAAACAGCCGCTGGAATGTCAATGGCAGCAACCTACAACACAAGCCTAAGTTGTCTAAGTGTTTGGGTGGTGTTGGGTGAGTGGACCGCAACAGGTTAAAGGCTTAGGGTCACCTAAACAGCCACTAAACAGTGCAGGAAAACTCTGGACAGCAGGGATTTTAAGTGCGGTAAGTGACTTAGGTGAGGTGGTGGGTGGTAAATGACCAAACTAACACTTGGGTAACCTAAACATGCAAGTTAACTATGAAAATATGATGCTGGAATTTACTGGACAGCAAATGAAAGCAGTAAATAAAATGTTTTGGCAATGTTATGCATGTAAACGAGTAATGACAATCTAAAACGGACTTCCTAGGATGCATCTAACATGAGCAAAGCATGCTAGCCATGCTCTGATACCAAATATGATGTAGCATGATATAAATCCAGGATTTGTATTAAGAAGTTTAGCAAAAGATTACTCAAGTAATATAATTGCAATTTAAATCTCGTTCCCAAATCAAGCTTTTTTTTGGAAATCTCAATTGTTAACTACGGCTAGGCAAGCACTTACATTTAAATTAGCAAGGCCGAGAAAAATAACGACTTTCATAAACGTAAAGCAAATGAAATGATCAACAAAATCCCAAGGTTAACAAAGCGATTGTCTCACCTTGAGGCCACTCTCATTTACCTACTACTAGGCTTGTTGGGAGAAGAAGAGCCACACGATGGACGAGATCACTCCAAGAGCGACGGCGCCGTAGATCCGTAGGGAGGGAGAGGTCGGCGCAACTTGTGGAGGTATTGCAAAGCGATGTCCTTTGATGATCCAAGTGTACACCGAAAAGTGATCGTCAACAGTCTCTATCAAGGTGGGTACGATCCGGGTCAAATACTCCTCGTCGGTGTCGTCGAAGTCGAATCCAACGTCAAAGAAAGGGGACCGGAGGATGTCGACTCGTCCTTGATCGTCGTACTCAAATCCGAAATTCCATTCGGGTACGTCCATGCCTCATTGAAAGTAGAGGGAGTGGTGCTTCACCGGAATCTCCACGGAAGAGCTAGAGGCCGGCGGGTTGCAAGCAAGAGGGAGGCCGGTGGGGGGGGAATTAAGGTGAGGAGAGGAGAGGAGTTTTAGAAAACTGAATTCAATTTCAGTTTTAAGAGTTTAGGGGGGAAAATATTAGAATTTGAAATTCCTAATTAATGCAATTAAGGCATTAATTAAAAAATTTTTGGTAAAGCCAATGGGGAGCCGGCGGTGGGGAGAGAGGAGGGGAGCCAAAAAAAAAAAAAAAAAAACTGAAGTTATTTTCAGTTTTAAGAAAATTGGAGGGGGAATTATTTGCATTCAATTTTGGATTTCAAATCTCATGAGGGGATTGAATACAAAATTAATTTGGGGCTTGATATGGGGGCCGGCGGTATGGCTAGAGAGAGGAGGGTTTGGAGAGAGGGTGAGAGGTTTCCAACCTTGGCATGATGACTAGGATGAGTTTTAATGAAATCCAAATTGATTTAATTTCAATTTGGATTCTATTACAAACTTTCCAAATATAGATTTTCTGAATTTGGAAAGAATTTTGGAGCTTGAATTTCAGATTTCAAATCATCATGAGATGAATGGGGGGCCGGGTGGTGAGGGGCGGCAAGGGGGCGGTCGGATGTGGGCTTGTGGCCGACGGCGAGAAATCCCAAGGGTGGGATCGGCGGCAACACTAGAGGAAGGTGTATGTGGAGCTCTTCTTGCGAAAATAAAAGAAAGGATAATTAAAATAAAGAAAGCGAAGAGAACTCACTAAGAGATCCCAATCGAAGAACTCACAAAGAGATCTCCATGCACTCACAAAGAGAGCAAACAAGAAATGTCATTCATTCATCAATAATCCCAATACAATAAACAAGCCTTTATATATAGGCTTACATGAGAAAATAAAAGCATAAAGTCATAAATGCCCTTGAGGCTACAATAAGTAAACATCCCTCATAGGGGTACAAACGGAAACATGAAATAACTACTAAAGAAAAAGAACTAAAGCATCATAGGTAAAGGCTCTGAATCAGGGCCGTCGATCGTCGTCCCCGGCGATGGTACACATGGCGAAATCTGATGCCCTCATCAGATATATAAAACACCTAGATCTCAATTATGAATTTGTTTCTTGATGCAGTGTCGATCTATCTCCTCTTGTTTAGCTTGATAATGATATATCTGATTGTGAGAAATATTGATAACGAGTTTATTGTCACAATAGAGTATCATTAGAGTCTTAATAGTCATTGAAGTGCTTTTTTAAGAGTAGTTTGAGCCAAATTAATTGGCTGATCTCATTGGCCAACGATCTGAGTTTTGCTTTTGTGCTACTTGTCACCACATTTTATTTTTGCATCTCCAGGTTATAAGGTTACCTGATATATATGTACAATAATCAGAATTAGATTATTGTTCAACAACCATGCCCAGTCATCATTGGTATAGGCTTCTATAATCTTTTCTTTTCTAGGGAATCCTTTTAGGTACTTAAGAATTCTAGTAACACCATTCATGTATATTCTTTGTAAGGAGCATGCATGAACCAACCCACTAAACTTACAACTTAGGCAATGTCAGATTTAGTATGAGCTTAAACTTAGGCAATGGGATGTTAATCAAGTTAGGCAATATCAGGTTTACACCTTGCGCAATGAGATGTTAATCAACCATGTTGGTTGTCTCGATGAAATCATTGGCGTTCCCTCCCCCTCCGAAGTGGATAAAGTGATGGGGACATTAGATCATGAAAAGTTTATCAGAGCGTGGCCGACGATCTACGGTCACGATCGCGCCCATCTATTTTTGAGTCTTCATATGCATTTATTTTATTTATTTGCTTTATGTATTTGTTTTAGTAGCATTTCCCACTAAGGGTTTTTGTATCTTCATATGTATTTGAGTCTTCAAAATGCATTCTTCACATCTAGTTGGTGAAGTTACTAATCCAAGTTGATTTCCATTGATTGAAAGACCTGAATATTATTGAGTTTTGCAACATGAGCAAGGGTCACAGAATAGTGAATTTTGTAGGTTTGCATAAATCTTTCCACAACCAATCATGATTTATATCTTTCGAAGGATCCATGAGATAAATATTTTATAGTGAATATCCATTTACATCCATTCCACAAGGATGATACCCTTGAGTTTTTGAATGAGTTCTCAAGTGTCATTTTTCTCAAGGGCCCTTATTTCTTCTTCAACCATCTCCTTTTTTTTTATTTTTTTGAAATTTTCAGAGCTTGCTCTATTGTTGGAATTTCAACCTCAGCTAGGTTGGTGATCGAGTTTTTTTTTTCTTGAAGGAGATAAGTGATCATAGCTTGCTACATTTGTAAGAGGATGTTGAGTATGAGGATGCACATCCCTTCTATGAATAATCTACAATAATAAAAAAGGAAGATTTTGTGAGTTAATGAGTTTAGTTAGGAGTCTTGATTGGCTTCATCAAGTAGAGAGGTCTTATTTCTTTATAGACTCTTTCTCCAAGAGTAGACAGAAAATTCAGTTTGGTGTTGAGGGATTGAGTTAGCTTCAGTTTAGTTTCAGTAACATAAATATTATTGGGTTTGGAAGATTGATAGTGATAGTGGGTAGGAGATTTGGGAGGAAAATAATCAAAATTTTCCTCCTCTTCGATTTGCCATTGAAGGAATTTTTTTTTTTTTTGAAAATTGACATCTATGGATAGAATGTTTTCTTCATCTTAGGACAATAACATTTGTAGTATTTTTGGTTTGCCTCGTACCCAAGAAAATACATTTTGAAGGGTTTGGGATCAAGTTTATTCATATTTGGTTCATGATTGTGTATAAAGGTATGCATTAAAAAATCTTAAGAGGAAGGTTTAACATCGCGCATGTGTTTGGAAAGTATTTGGAAAGCACATTAGTTGGATTTTTGATTTGGTGCAAACCAATAGATTGATGATTTATGAGGTAGCAGACTGTGAGGATAGCATTACCCTAATGATGTTTTAAAGTAGCAAAGGCAAACATAATGGATCCAGCCAATTCTAATAGATGCATTTTTTTTTTCTGTTCGATTATACTAATTAAAATAATCTCCAAGAATGTGGTTAATGTATTGCTTACCTCTACTAGAATGAAAAAATTAGATTGGAGTACATGTTTTAGATATCTTGGGTCTACTGTTCAGAGTGATGGTGAAATAGATAGGGGTATTATTAGTAGAATTCAAGTTGGATGGTTGAAGTGGAGGAATGCATTGGGCTTGACGTGTGATAGAAAAGTACCTCTCAAACTTAAGGGAAAATTCTATAAGATGGTGGTGATACCCGCAATGCTTTATGGTGCAGAATGCTGGTCATTAAAAAGAAGCATAATATTAAGTTAAAGTGTTGCAGAGATGAGGATGCTCAGGTGGATGAGTAGCTTTACTCGTAGAGACATAATACAAAATGAGCATATATGTGAAAAGGTTGGAGTAGCTCTAGTGACAAATAATATTAGAGAGAGTTACCTTAGATGGTTTTGTTACATAAAATGGGGCCTTCCGATGACCCGGTTAGGAGAGTAGATGTGTTAGATTTGACATATGTTAAGAAAGGTCGATGTAAACCTAAGAAAGCTTGGTTAGAAAATATTAGAAATGACATTTCTTTATTATATTTAAATAAAAATTTGGCTCTTAACATGACACAATGGAGAAAAAGATTCATGTAGCCGACCCTACATAGTGAGATAAAGGCTTCATGTTGTTAATATCAAACTTGATGTGTGATATTATTGCCTTAGATGGTTTGGTCACATAAAACGTCAGTCTTCCAATGACCTTATTAGGAGAGTAGATGTATTAAATTTGGCTTATGTTAAGAAAGATAGATGTAGACTTAAAAACATTTGTTTAGAAAATTTTAGAAATGACATTTCTTTGTTAGATTTAAATATGAATTTGACTCTTAACACAACAAAATGGAGAAAAATGATTCATTTAGCCGACCCCACATAGCAGGGTAAAGGCTTGATGATGTTATTGTTAAATATAAGCCTAATAACAAAATAAAATAGATATGGTACCATGGATTAGTTTGATCTGGGCTTTGTTTGGAAAGTCCTGTCATGAATATGGACTTTGGTTGATAGACTGCCTGCTTGATTCTGGGCTTCAGTTCATATGCTACATTATATTATTTTATTTACTAGATGCTAACCGAACTTCTATGTTCAATGTCATTACTTTGGTGCTTCCTAAATCTATGAGGCTTGCTAATACAACTCTTTCTTTCTAGCGAGATTTATTAGGTTTGAAGGTTTTGCAAATTATACGACACATAATTAGCAGTATTCTTGTCTCAATAGGTAACTTATTTAGCTATTATATGCGATAATTGTAAAGTATATGCATTTGCTTCATATAACAATTATTTTTGTAAGTGTTGGTGCCCTTAAAGCAATATGGTTTCTCAGTTCGCAAGGCACAAAGCATCAAACCACACAATCACCTTAGCTAAATGATGTGCTAAAGGTAAATAGTTATTTCTATCTTTCCTTATAACTCATTTTAATTATAAGGCATACTTCTGTATAAAATGATAATTCTCACATAGCACTATGCTAAGTAAAGAAAAAAATAATGTGCATAACAAATTTCAATATTGCTAAATTGATTATTTTTTTAATGTTATGAAAAAAAAAGTTTAAATAGCTTATTCAATACAACTTAAGGTTGTAGAATGGACGATCTTAGGATAATATAATATTTGGTATTATTAATTCCATTTTCAGGTGTTAGAATTGTAACAATCTTGGGATAATTTAATATTAGGTACTAGTAATTTCATTTTCGTTATCATTGATCCTCTCTTCATCTTTGAATTTGTAGTCCTCCATCTTTTTCTCTATTTCTTCGAACTTTTCCTCAAGATTTATTATTGTAGAACTTGAAACTCTTACACCTACATTTATGCTGAACTTGTTTCCCAGTGTGCATTCTTATTTTTCCAATTCATGCTTTCCACATCATCTTATGTTAAGTTGTGAACATAACCTTCTATGTTTGTTGTTAACACCTATCAATCTAATCAAGATAAGTTGTCAGTTAACTGCTTATTTGTTGAAGGCAAGTTGCTTGAGTAGGTATCATTTTAGTAGAACATTTCATTGGAAAGAGAATAAGGTTCTATGGTCTGACCTCATTACATCTAGGCTCCTAGATGGGAGTGCCACTCAAATCACCTTTAACGACATTAATTGTAATTGTAGGTCTTAACAAACTTGAGATGTTAAATGAGATATTTAATTGAGATTTTTTATTCTAATTCTTTCATAATTGTTATTTTAGTTGGCTGAATTGGCCATGGTTTAACCAGAACTAAAACATGAATTCTATTTTAGTTGTTTTTTATTCTATTTCTTTTGCTTGTATGTTCAGACACCACATGCGCATTTAAAATTATACATCTGGTTTTTATAGCATATGTTCATCGAGCATGGTCTTGTTAATGTGCTTGATCATGGAATTCTGGTGCATTGAAGCCATCAAGTGCGTGAAAGTATAAAAGTGTGGGCTAGCCCGAAATGTGAAGGGTTTCCAATTAATCCATTTTTCTGTTTATTGGAAATTAATGCATCAACTTGAATCCAATGCAAGGTTTTGTTTGGATGGTGTGGATTTAATTTAGTTTGATGAGCTTTATTGGAGCATGTGGAATTTTGCTGGTGATTAGCATTATGTCCTACCCAATAGGCTTTGTTTTGTTGAGTGAAATTTCAATACTGTTTTCTTGTGGTTTATGAATGGATTCTTCAATATATTTCAACGGACAAAACAGAACAGTGCACCTTGGAAACATAAACGATATTTTATCGCATCTACAATCTTCAGTGCTAGCCTTACCTACTTTGGTAAGTCTGGAAGGCAAGTAATTCTATGACTTAAAATAGGGCTGATGCTGCTTCTTTACCAATTACCAGTCGTTCAACTATCATCTCTACACAGGCATAGAGAAATTAAAGTCTGGCAAATCATCATCTTCTTTGGTTGTTTTCTGGCATGAAAATTGCTGAGATGTTTGCTGGAAGGGAGGGAGCGATGTAGGGATTGGCCTTTTTCATTGACCTTAGGGATGATGATGTCCTACGCTCCTTGCTGCAAATTTTGTTTGACCTTAGGGATGATGATGTCTTATGCTCCTTGCTGCAAATTTTGTATTGTTTTTAATTTTTTTTTTTTTTTTGTTTCCGTTAACATTATCTCGTTTCAAAAAATGAAGAAGCTTTGTTGGACTCAAGAGAAAACTCTGCTTGTGAGTTAATTGATAAGCCAAAGTCAAGTTAACTAAGCCCTCTCTCATTCCTAAGTTCAACAAGGGTATCTAAATTTGAACTGAGAAGAAGATATATAAAAATGTGGCTACTTTTTCTTGAATCAGAAGTTGTGATTTGTGAGTTTAAATTCCATTGTTGGTATCAACATCTTTAGTTTATCCCGACTTTTTAAGTAGACTTTATAAATCATTCTCCATTCATGTAGAGTGCTAGATTCGTGTAGGGTGCTAGATGGGTGTTATTATATTATGTGCAAATTTCCTTTTGATGCATATAGCGATGTTGCTTTTTGGTTCAATAGTTTTCTTTTCTTGCTTTATTGGTTCATCTTCTCCCTTTTGTTGTACATGTTTGAATAATCGAAATCTTTTTCTTACTATCTTATTTTAAATATAAATATACATGTCACTGTCAACCCCCATCACCCAAGTTTACTTGCAATCAAGTGGCTTGAACTCATTAATTATTCTTAGTGATTGGCCGCAACTTTTTATGATCATTGATATACCATTTTTAAGTATTGAAGTCCATCAGAGATACGAGCTTCATTTTCAGAATCTAAACAAAATAGCGTTGGATATACCGTTTAAGTTTCTTTTAAAATGCATTTTGGAATTCTGACTGAGCTAGAACCCAGGTTCATTTGCATTTTTAGACGTTTTTCTAGGTAGCAAAATTTTAATTTTATTTTTTCTCTCCTTGAGCTCATCTAGTCAATACAATTTTATATTATGATTCTGTCAATAATATATATGTTTTTTCTGTAGCTTATCTTTTCCTGGTGGTTTTATGGGTGTTAATATTTAGTTTTAAATATATCATCAATTCTATTGTTTTGCAGGTGTTCGTTTTTTTAGCTGCTGAATATGAAACCCCCCAAAATGCCCTGAACCAGGTACGTTGTAGCTATTCACTATTAGCTACATGATTGGATGTGGATACCTTTTGTTCTAATAGATTACCCCTTTATTAATTTGTTGAAGTTTGGTTTTGTTCAATATCACTTCCCAAGTGGAAATTGATTTGTTCTTCACAGTAATAATGGTGTACAGCCATTGCCAGGTCCCAAGTCCTGGATGAGAAAAGTGGAGGGTTGCGTTAGGTAGTCGACAGCCAGCGTAAAACTTGTCGAACAATAATGACAGTAATAATGGTGTACACGAGTTAGCCGGTCAATATTATACACAAACTACCATGATTATTTTGATACATATTATTCCCTTTATTCCATTGTCACTTTCTAATGGTTGGATGCAATTGCTCATCGCTATCCATGTCAAAATTTAACTATTTTTTTTTTTTATTTTTTTATTTTAGAGAAATTTTAAGAGTTTTATTGTATTTTTTAAGAAGAGAAGAGATTGTCCAACAATTATGTTTGGAAGCTATTGTGAGGAAAAAGGATGATATAATTGTTTTTCTCCTATAAAAGATTTCACAAGAAGAGATGAGGGAATTGTTCCGGTGAGGTAGAACTAATAAATCTTATATCAACCAATGTAAAATCTTCATGAGAAGTCATATCATCTAATTCGTGTTAAGTAGAAAATCTGAAATATATTAGGTTCTCTAAATTAATTACACTTGAAGGAACCTCCAAGAAACACACTTGATAAGCGAAACATGTCAGTGTTTTGGTTTGTTAGGTTAACCTAAAAGGATTGACTAAAATACTATTATCTTATTAGGAAGTCTATGTTTTTAAGCATGCCAATCTGGTAGAGGGTGAATCAATGTAACCAAGTGAAATGGCGGTTTCTCAACCCATGCAATAACAATATTTGAATTACTAGAAAGTCAATAGGAGAGCAAAAGGGCTCAAAAGGGTGCTGGGTAAAGGAAAGGAGTCTTAAAAAAGATGAAAAATAATATTGGTAAGAACTTCATAAGCATGTCATCCCAAGTTATCAAGTTTAAAATTATTTAACTGTGAAGGTAGTCGACCCAACCAAACTGTAAGACACTTTGTCAAGGATCATGAATTGCATAATTCAGAGTTGGCTCGTGATGAAAACTCATACTTCCTATATGGAGGAATTCTAAGATGTAGACTGGAATGGATGTAGAGCTTACAATCCTTAGCATCATGATTCAGCCCTATAGAAAAGAGGGAAATGAGACAATCCAGTTTTACATATTTAGTGCTGTTCAACTAGTCTTACAAATCCTGTTTAGGTCAGGAAGACACCTACCTAGCATATTATGATGATACTTAGGAGTATCAGTTAAATTTATGGTCACAAATGAAAGTTCTGCCATAGGGAATATGATATGCATGTAAGTTATATGTCATTAAGTGAAAGACATTTCTATTTGCATTTGACTTGCCATGATATGAATGTGTGCCAACGCTTGGGGATTTTAATCATTGGCAAGCTCTACTATGTACCTCATTAAGGAGATATAAAGAGAACATTTTTTAAATAATAAGTTAGCTAGAGAGCCTTAATCATAGGAATTTATTTTTTCCTGAATTAATTTTAAGTTGGTCATTAATTTATTAATTTTTGTAGAAAATATTTTATCCTAAGTGCCTATCTCATTCTTATGATTCTCACTCAAATTACACAAAACAGTAAAAAAGTTAAAAATAGGCAAGCTACAAATTACTCAAAAAAGATAATAAATGCAATAGATACTATGCCATTAGGGCTGAAAGAATAAAACATTAGCTAGTATAGCTAGACAATCATCATTTACATGCCCAGAAGAAAGTAGAAAAGTAACTTGAGTCTGTATAAATACAACCTAGACTTTTAAATCTTACAAAAATGAAATTGGCAATAAGTAACAAGCTAGGAAATCTCTCTATTCTCGGTCCTTGCCCCTTGGTTCAATTTGGGTACTCCATGTTGATTTGGTGGTGGGGTATGTTGCAAACTTTTACTTGTACTTTGTCACACATACAAAGCTTTTCTAGATTGAAATAAAGTACAAATTTATAAAAATTAAATCTGTTGGAAAATAAAAGTAACCACATAGTTTATATATCACATAATAAAGCAAAAATAAATCACATAAAATCATACTTCATAGCAGCATATCTCTGAGCTGACATTTTTAAATTTTGACGAATGGCCCATGTAATTACAAATGGCGGTACATTTGGACTCCAAAAAGAATATCTCAATCCTAATGCAAAAAAAGTAGCCAAACTAGTTATGCGCTAAACATTTACATTGCAACTAGTCACGCAACGAAATTATATTCTTGCATATTTGTGATATTCTAGGTGTGAAGCGTGAACATTATTTGAAGGTGATGGATTGACAAAAAAACTATGGTGGAAAAAGGATGTTGTTATATATATATATATATATATTAGATCACTTAAGTTTCGTTGCCCTTTTAGCTCACATGGCCTAGCTTCTCTCCGACTTATTAACTTATTCATCCCAACTAATTGATTTTGATCAAATTGTATTAAGTAATTTCTGTCATAATAGGTAAGTTCTTATGCCGTGTTCGCCCTTAAGACCAACAATCCTGTTACTTTGCTTTCGATATCCTCTCCACTCTTCTTATTCTTTTCTCTCGCATTATCTTGTCCCTTCATGGCTTGCTTCAACCATCACAACATCTTTTCCCGTTGATCCCTTCTTTGCCACACATTGTATTATAATTCTTAATAAAATAACTACTCTTCATGTTACCTTATTTGATTATTTTTTACGTATCTATGTTTGACCCTTGGCATCTACATGATTGGTATCTCGCTAAAGCACATGTCTTGTATCTCTTATCTTTGTTGTCCTCTCCCTCTCTATGGAGGGAAGTTAATGTGATGTAACGATGGCTCAGGATTTTTATTTCCTAATGCGAACTAAGATGAAACAAAGAATGTAGATCACATAAGAAAATTCACAAACACCATTTTAAAGATCACCAAATGCAGAAAATATTATTTTCTTTAGGTGCAAACTAGAAAATATAGTAATTATAACCCCCATTGAGAATAAAATGATTATATAAATATGAAGAAATTAATAAGAAATTAGAACCATTCTAAATAAACAAACAATTTCAAAATTTTCACAACAATTAAAATTTCAGTTGCATCAAATTTGTACAAAATCAACAACAATCACAATTCAAGAACAAGTATTTTAGAAGAATCTAGGTGAAGGAAAGAGATCACTAAGAGAAGAAAATTTATGCCTTATATTTATATAAGGAGAATAGTTTTACCTTTGTTACACTTGAAGGAATCTAAATTCAACTTGTGTACACAAAATTTAAAAGCACAAATTTTATTTAATCAAAGTTGAATAATTACTTGCCTCAAAATTTCTATTTATAGACTTATCATTCCCTTTGTTAATAGATATGAGTGATAGAAGATAAAATAACCTTAGTTCAATATATTTTGAAATTCTATTAATATTCGAACAACTTTTAATGTTTATCCAATTTAGATTAAACACCGTCCAAGAAACAATAGAACCCTATAAAACCACTGTTCCACATTATCAATAAATAAAATTATAACACATCATAAGGATAATCCACATGGAACAAAAAAAAATTATAAATCTCATGCAAACAATACTTGCACTTATTATGGTAATGATAACTATGTGAAACAACCAATTATAGAGTTGACTCAAATATTGGTTGGATTGTACATTGACCATAGGACTTACAATAATCCCATAATTTAACTCGTGCTACTTCTAGAATCTAGTCTATTGTTAAACAATGATAAATGACAAGCACATAACACTTTAAATTATCCACGAACAAAACTTAGTCCAATCTTTTTCTAAACCATGTAACAATTTATCACTAGGGAATCAAAACAATAGAGAGCACAACCCATTCTCAAAGGCATTCAATATAAATACGTTAAAATACCTAAAATTAAAAATTGCAAAGAAAAATAAAATAGCATCACTAAAATAAACTTCAGATTAATTGTTGATCATATGCTTTCGAAGAGAATAAATACACTGATGCTACCCTTATACCACTATTGGCTTACATCATTTTGAGGGCCTACTTTTTTTTGTATGATTTCAACTGAGGATGTAATTTGTATTGTCAACAAGTCCATTTCCTTGAACCTTGTGCTCATTATTTTCGATATAAATATTTGATTATCTCCTTCATCGCTAGTACTTGTTGATCTATTGTTACTAAATCACTTTTACAACTAGATCTTGCCCTATCCATTGCATTAACAGCCCCATTTTGACTTTTCCTTTGTTATTCATACAAGGAAATAATGCACTTTAGATTATAACCTTTTTAGGCCAGTGACATTCCAGGTTTTTAGTAACTTGGCACCATCATTATTGATTTGGTGATGAACGTCTGACTGTTCTACTTCATAATATAGGATCTTTCTCAATTCAGGGCAAGATTGCTTGCTCCTTTTGGTATGTCGGTTGCTCTGAGTTTCTGAAAATAAGATCACGTGGCTGGAACTAGCTTGGGCTTACTTAGAAGTTGAAAATTTTGTAGTTCGACACTTGTATAAATTCTTCCTTTTGCCTTCATACCTGGCTCTTTAAGCTGATCATGGTTTTCCTCTAATCTTATGGAATTATGTTGCTACCATTGAAACTATGTTGCACTGATACGGATACGGCGACACGGATATGACACGATACGGATATGGCGTGGATACAACATGATAATATATAAAATCATACATAAAAATTAAGAAAGTAATCAAAACGTAAATGACAAATAAATTGAATTGGTATCTGATAGACCATCATCAGACCCAATTCCTACGCCACTAGAGCTCATTATCCTACGAAGGATCGACACAAATAAAACCACATGAATTTGAAACATAAAAATTTTTAAGTAAAAGTGTAGATATGTCGCAGATATACCGGGGGTTCGACCTGCCTGGTCAGGTCGTGGAATCAAGGGGCAGCGTCCTGTGGGGGTTTCCGAGGGCAGCGTCCCTGTAACAAATTTTTATTATAAGAGTTGTTTTAAAGCATTCTCTAGCTTCTCAGTGCCGCTTGGTACCTTTCGGTGCTCCCTCAGTACCGAGCAGTACCGAGCATTGATATTGAGCATGGTATCGAGCATTGCAGAGAGGTACTGAGAGGTACCGAGTTCCGGTACCAAGCGATACCGAGTACCTATATGTACCGAGTACCGAACGGTATCGAGTTCTGGTACCGAGCTGTACTGAGTATCGAGCGGTACGAGTTACCGATCAGTACCGAGTACCGAGCAGTACCGAGTATCTAGCGGTACCGAGTTCTAGTACCTTTTTTTTCTGTTTTTTTAATAGGACATGCGTATCTGATACGTGTGTCCGATCAAATTTATAATATTTTAATTGGATACGGCAAAGCCGTATCCAACACGTATCCGTGCCGTATCGAAGGTGTATCCGTATCCGACACGTGTCCGATACAACATGACTCATAAATAGGAGTATCCGTGCTACATTGCATTGAACAAACTTTGATTTGAATTGCATCACCACACGAATTTCAACTGATGGCTGGAGGAACTCTACCCACACCATTTCTTGTTCCATGAGCCTGATTATCTTGCTATGATCGAGGGCATAGTCATTAAACTCATAATGTAATGATTAGCTCATTGACCCATGATCCTTTCTTTCCTTTAGCTTTTCTTCAGTATGTTTAATTTTGTTTTATTGGTTGCTTTTGCTTGTCCATTAGTTTACGGGTGACTTATTTATGCATATTGTAAAGTAACTACTTTTTTAGTAAAATTGTTATAGATTTTTTTTGGCAATTTAGGTTTCGTTGTTTTTTATCATTGGCAAAGATAGGCTGATCTTGTGATGGATGTGTGCTCAAATGAATTTAATGGTTGCTTATATTATGACCATCGATAGTGGGACCGCCTTGGCCCACTTTATGAAATAATTGGTGAGGAAAAAAAATATATTTTTTTACTGTTTGAAAACCAGTGAGAAATATCAAATAAAATCCATCCCCTAGGCCACGATAGACCAGCATAAGGACATTAGGTGAAATCTTTGGATTTGGCCGATGAAGGGCATGCCCTTATAATGGGCAAATTTTGTATTTTTTGGTGAATTGTTTGGTGCACACTTCATATGGCTGACCAGTAGTAACCTTGGTGGAGGATGCTTTTAGCCACTGATCATTTTGCTAAATGTTTTCACCACGTATCTTTATTAAATTCATTCAACAATTCTTGCTGTTCCTTAGGATTTAGGCACCTCATGTTCTGCTTAGACAATGACTTTAGATACAGCTCATTTTATGAGATAATAAACTTCCCCAACTTCTTTCTAAGCCAAGCTACTTCATACTTGGATTTCATACTTTAACATATATGGGGTTAGCCAACATGGCTTTAGATTGATCTCCATCATCTTGGGCTCATTCATGTAAGGGGCCAATAGCTCCTGAACAATGGCCATATATGGATTATCATACCTGTTGAGCGAGTCAACCAGTTAGTTTTATTTTTGGGATATATTGTCATTGATGTAAGTCGTCTTTAGATTGTTTGTTCATGTAAAATGTTGGCCTTCCAATGACTATGTTAGGAGAGTAGATATATTAGTTATGAATGATATTAATGAAGATATAGGCAGACTTAAAAAGATTTGGTTAGAAAGTATTAAAAATGACATTTGTTTAGATTTAAATGAGAATCTGACTCTGAATAGGGCACAATAAAAATAAATGATTCATGCAGCCAACCCCTCATGGTGGGATCAAGGATTATTGTTGTTGTTGTTGCATTCTCAATTTAGAACTCGTCAAACTTTGATGCATCTATGTTAATCTTTGCTAGGTGGCAAATGTGCATTTCTCCTTTTGCCTTGTATTTCCTGTATAGTTTGTTCCCTGCTTACTGGGAGCCGCTGAAAACCCACATCTTTACTATTAAATAAAGTTCAAAGTCTCTCAACCAAGAATGCTTCACACTTAGCTTGATTACTCGCTACTTCGAACTTGAACAGCATAGCTTTTGAGGATTTCATTTGGGCTTAGTAGAATCAGTCCAACACCACAAGTATTTGCCTCTAACATTCTATTTGTGTGCATCTTCTTGTACTCGTATGTTTTTTTGTTTTATTTTATCGATTTTGTGAAATCAACAACCAAGTCAATGAGAACTTGGGTTTTCACAGCAATCTTAGGGATGCATATCTTGTACTCTTCGAGTTTGATGAACCACTTGGTTACCTCATTGAAAGTTCATGCTTGAGTAGGATTTCGTTAATTGGTTGATCAGCGATGACCTTGCTGGGTTGAGCTTTGGAAGTATTGCTTATGTCTTCTAGATGTTGGCGTTAGTGCTAGAGTCAGCTTTTCCATTTGTGGATTTTTATCTTAAAACATGTTAAACATATCAAAATCTTGCTTTTATATTAGATTGACAGTTATATTGACACTTATTCTCTAATTATTATCTGACTAACTTTTATTCACTACACCCAAGGTAAAGCAATATATATCCACCTGGGTGTGGGCTATTAAGCATTGGTAGGCCCCCCATGATGGGGGCAATCATTCAATTTAGTATCGGATTCACTGCATTGCTTAGTCCAAGAAAAATCTGAGGATTTTTCAATGATTTAAAAAGGATGTGCAGCCTTCTAAGTCAATTTTGGATGAGTTAACTTAGAGAAGCAAATTTTTGTCAATTTTTGTATTTTGTTCAAGCACAAAAGATCCATTTTTGATGACTGCTCGTATACTTTATTGACATAAATGTTGATACATCTTGGAGAAATTAAGAATCCTAGGAATTTGCCAATTGCTGCTTTGAAAATGTTTTCTAGCAGCCTTTAGTAAGTGGCTCTAACATTCTTCAACCTTAATGGCTTACCATATAGTAGTAAGTACAATTTCTTATAATGAAATCTATTTTATCCTTGTCAGAAATGTGTATTTTAATTTGATGATATTTTGAAAAGGCACATAATAGAGCAAGGACAAAGTGCCTAATAGTGAAGTTGGTGAGGAATCATTGGTTGATTGTGGATTTGAGTATTATGGGTAGGCATTGTTAAGTATAATCGGTGAACATGCATTACTTCTTGTTTCTCTTCATCATGTTGAAATTGAAGATCCACTTAGGATATTAGAATTCCTGAATGAATTTTACTTAGAGGAGTTTGCTGATGTTGACTAGAATCTTTGAGCTATTCTTTTATGTTATTTTCCTTCTTTTTTGCTTGGTAGGCTTTGGGTTATGGGTTGATGTGGAAAAGTGGCTTGCAATATCTAGTTTTACTTCTTGGAGGGCTCCCAAGGAAAATGTGCTTGTTATGGTGGAGTAATTTGATCAAATCGAAAAATAATTACTTTTGTTTGCCAAAATAATTTTGAGCGTGTGAACCAAATAATCTTCATCCACCAATATTTCGACCATGTTATAAGCCAAAGGGTGGGGCACTGTTCGAGATCTTCCTCTTGTGGGTCCAATTTGATGCGGGTTTGTTGGTGTGCCTATTTTTTTCTTTTTCTTGGGGCTCTATTTGTATCTTTAATTCACCTAGATAGCTACTTATGATTACCATTATGACTCCTCTGTGGGGATTTTGATCATAAGTTGATAAATTGAACGTACAACTTTGTAAGGCATTGAGTACTAAATGTGTTGTTGTAGGCTGATGAAGTCCTATTGTCCTAACCACTATGAAGTATGAATAATATAGATTTGGTTGTGAAATCTTGATAGGCCCTAATGTTATAACTTCCTTCAAGGGTGCGTAAGTGCGTTGTTCCCCTGAAAAAATCACCGAGTCCTCTAGAAATTCTAAGTTTTCTTGCATCAATTTTTAATTTTTCAAAGTTATTTAAAACCAAACATCCATGAAATTGTCAAAATCTATTAGGATCCAATAAGCCTCAAAATTGGGATGTTGGTTCTCAAGTTGATTGCTTAAATCATTTCTTATTAATGGAAGGTCATATCGGTACAATTAATTGGAGAAATGTTTTATCTCAGAGTAATCTAGCCATCTCAAGCCTGCTTGTTTTGATCCCTCTTAATAATTTCATTTTCGTGAACATTCTAACTTTGACCTAACTTTGGTCGTCATTTTCATAGTTTAGCTCCTGTTTTTTCCTTTGGCTTCCCTTTAACTACTGCCAGAGACCCTTCATTATTAGCATCTCGAAGATCTTTATGTTGCATATCTTCTGTGGCATATTAATGATTGTTTTGGTATAAGTTGAATTCATTGGAATTTTAATGCTCCGATTGGCCCCTCAGCTTTTTTGGCCATCAATAGTACATTTATTTTGGATGGCCTCTATTATTGTGTATAATGTTTATTTGAGAGTTAATAAAGTTAGCAATTGTGAAGAAAATTTTTTTGTGGCGCGAGAGGTAGGTGATAGGTAGTTTGGTGAGATTGTTTGGCATGATCTCATTGTCGGACTTTTTTTTTTGACGGTGCTAGCTCGGCGGGATAGGAGAGTTGCTTAGACATCTTCTTTAATTTTTCAAAATTTAGGTATTTTCCTGCTTTGGTGGGTTGGTTAGTCATTGTATTTAATTGGTTCTTAATGATCTTGAATCTTCCTTAATGTAGACCTTGAATCAAGGTGACCTTAGAATTCAGATGCAAACCTCCATGTTTTCTTTTTGTTAAATCAGGTGACAAAGTCCTTCAAGAGTTCACCTTGGGCTTATGGGCGGATGAAAGTTTCGCAACTTTTTTGGTTTTGTTTTTGTGAATAAGAATAGTTTTTAGCCATTGGCTCTTAAAATTAGAAAAAATAATAATGGAGCATGGCGGTAGTTTCTAAACTTATTTAGTATGACCCACTTAAGTGTGGCAAAGAACAGTTAATATCTGATCGCTTTTGAGATGTTGCTAGCCCCAATAACGCCTCAATTTTAATGATAGAATAGAAGTTTATGAAATTTTGAACTTTTGAGAGCGTCTCAACGTGGATGGTTCCGGTCAATGTGGATGATGGTGTTTGTTCCTAGAAGTCCTCTTCCAATCGTGGCGTTCCTATACCTGTTCTTTACCTCTCTTGGGATTGCTCCATTGTAACGGATGGTGAACTTATTGTTGTTGTCGCTTTCCTAAAAATGTTATTGCCAGTCTTATACAGTAGTTGAATATCTGCAACGTTATATTGTTCGACAAAGCATTTATATAAGTTTGCACAAAAGTGAGCCTATAGAAGACACATAATTTAAAAAGAAATATTTTACTTTTGATTTATACATATATTTCAAAAAATTATCCCATTGTTAGATGACATTATTGTTTATCACACGCCATTAACTTACTCTTTAATTAAGGATATGATTTTTTGAACTGAATTTTTTTCTATATAATGCTGAAAGAAGCCAAGAAGCC
Organism: Dendrobium huoshanense; assembly: GCA_016618105.1. Classification (NCBI taxonomy): domain Eukaryota; kingdom Viridiplantae; phylum Streptophyta; class Magnoliopsida; order Asparagales; family Orchidaceae; genus Dendrobium; species Dendrobium huoshanense. The sequence continues at coordinate 27,285,008 of CM028358.1, read as the reverse complement.
TTGATCCGAGGGATTAGTTCTGTATTTAGCTTGGCCTCAACTTGTCCAATTCGGCATCCGACCTGGCCACCATCACATGGCTTGGTCTAGTTATGGAAGATCTGACGCATAATGGCTCTAACATGACTGTGAATCCGGAAACTACAAATCAATGCCAAATAAAGCATAACCTAAATAACCCAAAAAAATTGAAGTAATGAAATATATAATATTCATATGAAAGTGCAATAAAAAATCATATATTCTAAATTTTTGCTTCATTAATAGGATTATTGGCAACAACCACATTATAGCTTTGTACTTGTGGAATTCTAGTTGGTCTAGAAAGCAAGCCTTCCCATAGTGCAAGTACCAATAAATAAAAGTCATTAGGCATGTGTGGAGGGAAAAGGAGGTTGATTTGGTGGCAGGGAGGCCCGCAACGTGGGAGATCAGGAGGCAGATGATGTACTAGGGAGGAAGCTGACAGCACTTGGGGAGGGGGAGGTTAATGGTGTGTAGTAGTTGAGCGAACGGGTCTCTGTTAGGGCAAATTATTACGTGCGGTGTCCGGACCGTCCGGAGGTGAAGCTGGATGCATGATGTCACCCGGAAATACTGGGCCCTACGTGATGTGGCGCTTCTGGATTCGCCTCCGGATGAATCCGGACACCGCACATAATAATATGCCCTCTGCTAGACACAATTAATTACTTATGCAAGGAGTTTAAGAAAGTTGCCGGGGAATATGAGCTTTCTCTGATTACTATTCATCGCTTCATTGAGGAGTTCAAGCAAGTGCTTGCCATTGTTGCCTAATTGGTGGGCCTGATATTAGGGTAGAAAAAAAAAAAGCCTACATTATAACCATTTAGGCAGCCTTGGCGGTGACAATGTTAGTCAAGAATGTTTTTCTTTATCAACTACATTACTATTACACCCGTCTCAGTCGTTTTGTCATCTCAAAGGTGGTCCAGAATTGAATATTCCAATGGAGTTTTCATCTCATGGTGCAAAAATTAGCTTAAATAAACTCTTACATGCTAAAACCAGGTTGGCTTAAGTAAACTAATCTTATATTTTTTGTCAATTTTCTTTTTCACTTTTATGTATGTATGTATGTATATATGTACGTAAATGTATGTATGTATAATATGTGAGAAACTAATATTCTTTTACTTGACAGATTTCCCTTTGGGATGCAATCATCCCCTCAAAAGAGCATGCAAAGTTCTGGATTCACACTTCAAACAAATATCGTTTTATTGATCAGGTAATGTTATGAGTTCTCCTTTTAGTTTTAATGATCCTTGAATTTTATTTTCCTTTCAAATGTTAAAATCATTTTAGAATCCACTAATTAGTACTTAGCCAACCCCAAAAACAAATACAGTATGAAATTAAATTAGTAAGTTTATATATAGCAACCAAGCTCAGGTCTTAAAAAATAAAATAAAGAGTTCATAGAAATAATAATTGTGCAAGGATGTTCTGATACAATTTATAGTAACATGTACTTGAAAAATATTAGATTTATTTCAAGATTAGTGCAATATAAAATTTTTATATACAACACTAATGTAAAAATACGATGTAAAAATACATTTAATGATTTTTAAGCTCATTCTATTACAAATTATATCATAATATTCTGACTAGGGGTGTCAATTTCGGGTCACGGGTCGGGTTCGGGTCGAACCTGAAACTTACCCAGCACTATCGGGTCAACTTGAACTCGTCCCATTTTTGATACCGGGTCGGTTTTCCTAACCCGACCCGACCCGAATGACTTGGTGCCAACAAAAAAATGGTAGTTCTTGGGTCCAAAAATGGGTATATCTCAGCTTTTCGGGTAAAAAACGGGTCAATCTTGGGCTTGTTGAGTCAAAAACGGGGTTTCGGGTAAAAAATGGGTCAATTTCGGATCAAAGGGTAAACTCGAACCCGACCCGATTTTTGAAACAAGTCGAATAGTTGAGCCCGAAACCGACCTGTTTCGGGTTCGGGTTGACCCTAACCCGAAATTTTCGGGTCTGGTTCGAGTCGGGTTTTCTGGTCGTGTCAAATATTGATACCCCTAATTCCGAGGCACTTATTTTTTATGAGTTTAGGGTATTTTATGTTTGCGTATACATGCAGGGAAGCAATCTACGGGGCAAAGAATACAATTTGACTCTGCATTGGCATGTGATGCCTAAGACAGGCAAGATGTTTGCTGATAAAATAGTCAAGACTGGTTATCGACTTCCTGAAGAATACAGATAGATCAAAGCTGTGGCTATTGAGTTATTTGGGCCTCTTCTTCATAAGGAAATCATTTCAAGTAGAGTTTCCCCTGCTTCTTGACTTTAAATTTTCTTTTTTATATTTTGGTGTTGTGGACAAATAGATCTAATTAGTCATTTGACTTGTCTATTTTGAGAACTAACTTAAAATTTTCTTTTACATCAGATGAGTTTTGTTTGAAAAATTCAACTTTTTCTCTCATAATGCTTTAATTTGGACCAGCATAGTATTATATTTTTATTTGATTAAGGCTTCATTTGGGATGACATTCTTACTGCTTCTTAAAACAGTTTTTTAGTAAAAAAAATAAAAATATTTCACTGGAAAGCTGCTTTAAGAAGTAATAAGAAAGCAGCCCCAAATGAAGCCTAAGATTTTATTAAGGATGGCTTTATTACTATTTTGTAAAGCAGTTTTTTAGTATAAAAATTTTAATTAAGTTGGTTTAAGAAGCAGTAAGAAAGTCGTCCCAAATAAAGTCTAAAACTCCCTTAAATTAATGTTTAAGCCAAAATATCATTTTATGCATATGAAGTAGTTAGTTTTTGATTTATATTGCTCTTGAACTATGTCTCTCTTGTAATACAAAGATTCAATCTAAAAACTCTCACAGTTCCTCCACTCACTTCATGATTTCTTCTCTTCATGGCATTTATATGGTAACAATTTTGTAATATATATAGCTACAAATATGAGCTTCGATGACTCTTTAGAGAAATTTTATTCTTTCAACATCATTTAACTACATATTATGAAAAGGACACTTAATAATATCCTTCTTTTGTTCTAAATCCTCTTAGATGTCATACTTTCTATTAGATATAAATTTTCTTAGTACAAACTTAACCATATTTTTTATGTATAAAAACATTCATCATTTGCTATAATAGCATACATAAGGAATATGAATATATGATATGCAATGCAAGTTATTTATCATTAATTAGAGAGGTTTATTCTACATGTATGTACACTAGCTATGTACTTGTACTTAGGGTTTTGATTACTAGGTAGTTCTATCTTGTACCTCACATAAGAGATATAAAGAGAATAACTTTTGTTTAAAAATGGCTTGAGAGAGCTTTGATTTTAAGAAGTTTTTTTTTACTAAATTGATGTTTAAATTGCTTATCATTTTATGAAAAAATTGGTAGAAAAAAAATTATCCTAATATCGTCCTGCAAAAGTCGCCTATAACGTCGAAAACGTACAATAGTAAATAAATTAAAAAAAATATATCATCAAAGTATTATAAAGAAACTATCAGAGTAAATAAAATGATATGTCATGATTGTTGTAAAAGAATAAGGAACATGCCAACTTAGTTGGATAATCTACATATACATGCCAAAAAAGTATAAATAATTTTTATTCAATGAATTAAAAAGTATAAGGTAAGGTCCCATTTATTGTTCTTTTTTAAACTTATATAACTTTGGAATAAGGAGATAATAAAATACTATTACATCGTTTATGATTTTTTCCTTGGATTTTATCTTAGTTTTTCATCAATTTATTTCATGACATGTTGATTTGTACACGAGTATTTTTTTAATTCAAAATGCATAACTTCATAGTAATACGTACCCAATATAGTCCTCAATATAATAAAGCAATCATCTTCAAGTGTCATATTTCCAAATGAGCTATCTATGAAAGAGAACATTGAGTTTGTCGAAGCAATGTTAAACATCAACTTAGGAATAAGAAAATGAAATTTGTCTTTTGGGCATGCTTTTTTCAAGTCCTTTGGGCAAGCTTGAATTTGTCTATTCTTCTTTCAAATATGGATAATACTATTAAGCCAAATGGGATATCACTCTTTTAGAATGAAACTAACAATAATGAACTTCTAGATCTCTTTAATGACCAATTCTTAATGTCAGAATGACCCTTCGGGGTACTTGCTTGATAATTAAACTGTCAGGGTTAGTTGAAAATTTATGAGAAAATCATCTTAAAAGTTAAACAAAACATTTCAAAACAACTTCAAACAAAATAATCAAATATACCTTTTAGACTCAAGCTATCTATTGAGACAAAGTTTTAGGGAGCAATTTACTAATAAAAATTGGGTGAGGCGCATTGATCCTTTGTACCTAGATTTATTTCTATTAGCTCATCAATAATAAATGGAGTACCAACTTTTAAATTTTGAGTCATGTTAGTAATTCTAGGAGGCATATTTTGTAGATCCTTAATGGCTTTTGAAGTATTAGCTTGAAGTAATGAACTGGAGTCCATCTTGTAACTAGTATAAGATTTCCTTGTTTCTCTAAATATTGTTCTCTTTCAAAAATTGAGACATTGATGGTTCTTAAAAGTTTTTATTTACCATATTTTTTAACATAACATAGAATGACATTTAAACTATTGTTAAGATAAAATTTTCTTCTGGAATCAATTTATATTAATGTGAGAAAAAAATAGAAAATTGGAATATATTCCATTTCATGTAAAAAATTTGGTTAACATAAAAGAGGGGCTTTGATGCTTCTCACCAGTTCATTGTATAAAAAAAAGAATATTTTCAAAATATTTTATAGGATGTATTCATCTTTTGAATTATTTACGAGAACTTCTATAAATCATCAATATAAATCAATCAAGCTGAAACAACTAAAATCATGTATATCAAAATATCTCATTATATTAATTCACCAAAATTTATCTTTACTATAGTTAAGAGAGCAGCACAATCACTACTCCATCACAAATCATGATTACAAAAGAATATATGAAAAATACAAACAAAATTAAAAGAACCATGAGGATCCATATCAATCTCACTCAGCTTGTTTGAATATAATTTATTCATATTTAAAGACAATAGCTTAAAGATACAAATAGTCACAATGTTAACTAAGAATCCATGATGTACCAAGATATGGTTTAAAGTAATACCATATATTAACAAACAATTTATAAGGATCTATTGTGATATGTTATTTTTTAGAAAAAAAGATCATCATATGTAAAAGTGATAGTAAGGAGGTCCTCAACCAAAATAAACTCTTTCAACTTCTCTTATGAGGTATGCTTGAAAAACTTTAGGTTAAATTAACATTTTCACAAGAGTTTGAGAACATCAAAGTGTAAACACATAATAAAATAGGAATATTTTTTAAGTGGACCAAAACAATGTAGTTGGCTTTGGATGAAAGGCAGACTTATGTTTTTCTTTCTCTTGAAACATGTTTAGGTGGTTCATCTAGGTACCGAGTCCTAATATTTTTACTCATCCTTTGGTTTAGGAGGTTAGGGATGGGGTTCTTTGACACTTTTTAATTAAACTAACTAAATTTGATCTAATGGGTTGTTATTTTGGGTTGTTTGATAATCTTTAATAGTAGTATCAAGTTGTTCCTTTTCTTGAACTTCTTTTGAATTATATTAAAACGCTACAATTTTGTGATTATAATTGAGAATAAAATTGACTCATCATAAAAAACCCTATAATCTTGAGATCAAGATGATAAAAAAAACTTCTTCATCACTCATCAGGTTCAGATGCATGATGATATAAATAGAAGCACATGAGAAGTTTTTATATGTTGGATAGTTATTATAAATTAAAATGTACAAATTAACTTCACATTAATATCAACATCAACATCAAGCCTTTATCCCACTATATGGGTTCGGCTACATTAATATTTTTTCTCCATTGTGTCATATTAAAAGTTAAATTCTCATTTAAAGCTAATAATTAAAGGTTATTTCTAATATTATCTAACTAAGTCTTTTTAGGTCTACCTTTACCTTTATTAACATAAGTCAATATAATACATTTACTTTTCTAACAGAGTCGTAGAAAGGCCACTGTTTTATATGACTAAACCATATAAGGCAACTCTCTCTAATCATATTTTTCATTAGAGCTACTCCAACCTTTTCACGTATATGCTAATTTCATATCCTGTCTCTAAGAGTAAAGCCACTCATCCACATGAGTATCCTCATCTCTACAACACTTAACTTAATATTATGTTTCTCTTTTAATGACCAACATTCTGCATCATAAAGCATTGCAGGTTTAACAACCATCTTATAGAATTTTCCCTTAAGTTTGAGGGGGACTTTTCTATCACACAAGAAGCCTGATTCATTCCTCCACTTCAATCATCCAAATAATATGAGCTTTATAATCATCAAAATAATATGATATAACTATTAATATGATAAAAGGAACATCATGCATTATTATTGGATACACAAGTAAGTACTTTATAATAGGGAGGAGATATGATATAAAATTGACTACTAGTAGAGCATCTAAAGTATCTATGTTATAATGTATCAGACTTTGTAACAGTACAGCGGTCAGATATATTGTCATGATACATGCTATAAAAAATAGTGTAGTATCTAAACAAATTGTTATTCAAAATGAGATAAATAGACCGCCAACGGCTATTAAACATTGATTATCAGGTGTAGCTTAGATAAATTTGACAATTGAATAGCTTTTTGGAATTTATTAAGAACTATACTTGGCTCTCAATTATGTAAGCCTTATATTAAATTTCAAGCTAATCCTTGAACATAATACAATCATCAATAGTATATCTTAGAAATCTATGACAAGGATAGTAAGATGCATCATTAGTTTTATTGATCTCATCTGCTTCTTTGTTTGTGGGAGCTTTACACCTGATTGCTAAGCATATTAAAATTTTTATGACAATACTTTTCTTAAGAGAATAATCTTTATTAGGCATTTCATAGGAAATTATTTAACATTTCTTAGGAGGAAGAGTAAGTTTAGCTGGCTAGTTAAAACTATTTTCTTTTTCTTTCTAAGCTTCTTGGCACTCGGAGAGACTAGTTGTTTCCCTACCTTATGTGTACATAAAAGGATAAGAAAGCTTCGTCTTATTTTAATCATATAATCTTCTTTCAATATAAAAAAATAATGCTTCACCATAATGACTAGTTATGTTTTTATAAAAAAATACGGATAAAATATAATTTCAATAACACAAAAAAGACTCATAATATGACCTATCAATAGGCTTACTGCTTGGATCTCTTGAAAAGGTGGTTCACATTTCATAACCATGTTTTTCCATCTTAAAATATAACAACCAAAGTCTTAGAGGGAAAAAAAAACTGAAGTCTTAGAGGATTTTTACTAAGTTATCACAAGGTCATACATGTTAACATATTTATGAATATTAACAAACATTTCAATGAAAACTTCCTTGAGTAATTTAAAGGATTTAAAATATTCATTAGGTATATTAGAGTGCCATTCAAAAGTAAAATTTGTTGAGAGTATCATTAACAAATGGAGAAAGAGAGTGTCATTATTATTGATGATGTAATATAATCTTTTACATTGGGCCAAGTGTTGGTATATAAGGACATTTTAGTACCATTAAATTGGATAAATGGTGGAGAAAATAATCTCTTTGGGTAAGGGAGTGCTCCACACTCCTCAATATAAGACCACCCTTTCTTAATAATATATTCTCCTTGCTGGGCTACCATTGTAGCTTTCACTTTCATCTCAAAAATAAAATGGATATGAAAATAAAAAAAATTATAAAAATAGGAGGAGTTATAACATAAGTAGGAGTCATAATAGAAACACATGAATCTAGATTAATAAAGGAAGGTTATGTAGGAACATATGACATCTAGTGTGATTAAAGTACATGTTTAATGTCTGCATGTAGTAACTCCATATTAACTGAAGAGAGTAGATAAAGCAAGATGGGGTTAACCAAACATTTAGGTTATAAAGTGGAAATTATAGTGATCATTTACTCAATTTTCTTTTGAAGTTTTTGAATGAGAAAAGCCTTTTCTCTTTTAATATGTTTAAGGGTAAACATATCTTATTCTTCATTGGAACTAAATGGTTCCCCTTATTCTCCTTCTACTAATGTTTCAGGACAAGGATCTTTGGAATGCTCACCTCACTCCTTTTAATTAGGTCGATCTCATTTCTCAATCATAATGATTTTTTTTTATCAATTAAGGTCTCATCATACATGTCATCCCAATAATTTAGATCATCATTTGTCATAGGATCATTAGGATTATACATAAGTCATACATAATCAAGTTCTACCAATGCCTCATCCTTCAACTTAGATTATATATATATATTAGCTTTCCTTTTAGTTCAACTAGCACGAATGAAATTTTAGGGGAATTAATAGAAATATATAGAATATATCTCTTAGCCAATATAATTCAAGTCTTTCATTACCCATTTCAAAGATGTGGATGGGGTAAAAGTGGAGGCCATTAGATATGATCTAGAAGGGGTCTCCTTTGGTACCCATTTTCTCTTAGCAAGGGCCTTCGGAGGAGGGACACATTCCATTTCATCATATGAAATATCCATAATATGCTTTAGTAACATAGAGGAAAAACAAGAAAAAACTTTTTTCTCTTTATTGTTATTAGAAATATGGCATACATTCAAATGAAAATTTGAACAATGAGGTAAATTAACACATAAACTAATCATATGGTGGATGCTTGTGTATTCCTAGGTCTATCACCATGATGTTTTTCTGGAAAAATGAATAGTCAATCCCCAACCTATAATTCTCATTTTATAGTAGCTTAAATAGAATTGTGGTGGATCAGAGGGAGAGAAATATCACTCATGGATGTGATAGCCTATATATTCCTCTTATCACATATGCTAAACATTTTTCTTTCAAAACCCATGTTCATTAATTTAATATATAGAGCCAAACTAAAGTCCCAAAATATATACAATTAGAACATAACTCTTCACTTACACCAGTCATAAGATATAGCTATGAAGAACTATAACATCTCACATTTATGTTATTATATCATCATAATATTATAAAGGAATACATAATACACTATACTAATAATATTCATAATCATATCATGATAATTCTATCAATTCATTTTCTTTATTGAAATAATTAACAAATGTGCATACAATAAGGTTAAGCATAAAGCTTAATAGGTTACACAAATCCTATTATTAACTTCATCACATTAAGAAAAAAAAAGCATACTTACAAATAAATAGTAAAAGAGAATATTAATCTTTTTTTTTTAGTTTTATCAATTTAAATGAAATCCTAAGATCAATTGATATATGGATAATAATATAATTTCATTTAAAAGCTTCATGAGTATTCTTTACAATCGGAAATCCATCAAATTTTTATGGTCTAATGTACAAAAAAATAGATTTTAGCCAAAAATCATTGATGAATTTCCGACGACTATGTTTCTGTTGCAAACAATATATAGGAAATGACCTGCTTTTGCCAAATTAAAAATCATTCCATTAAAAATACTTTTAGCAAATTTTCGATGGATGTTCTACGAAGAAATTGTTGGAAGTAAAAACAAAATATTTCTGCAGAAAAAAGTGTTTGAAGGGATTTTTAGTAGCAGGCCACCAAAATTTCTAGTGGAAGAGATAGCCGAAAAGCTTGCCATAACATTTTCGATAGAGTTTTATCATCGTGAGATTATTGGAAAATATAACTAATTTTAAGTGCAACATCCATATAAAATTTGTATTAATAATGAAAAAAAAGACTCCTTTACTTAAATTCACTTACGACTACCAACAATCAAACATCTTTACATATGCTCTAGCTCTTTTATCAAGGCAACCACCTTCCTAGTTAGCTCCTCTTGGCCAATATCTGCAAAGCCCATTGAGCCAGACGTGTGTGCCGCATATGCATAGGCTTAAAAACCTAATCTATTAACTCTCCACTTATACATCCCACCCATTCTCTACAACCACATACTGTAGTCCGAGTACTGCATCAATCCCGCAGAGGATTGCTCACCAACAATAGCAAATCTCTCAAAGTTGTGTATAATATTCATGAAATAGTTGAAGTGCATGCAAGGATTCTATATAAGTCACTTACAAGCATAAAATTTATGCAAGTTCTAATACTCACTTACGCTTCCTTGATCCTTGATCAACCCACTCATGATTCTCCTTATGCTAGTAGGTGCGAGTATTCAACTCCACGACAGTGTGCTTCTTTGTACATAATATCACAATAAGTTAGCACAAAAATTGAAAAACATATAAGTTTAAAAGCATATAAAAATATAAGCCTATAACAGACGTTGTTGATGCTCAATAAGTGGAGTTGAACTTCCAACATGAAGGGAGCTACCCATGCCCCTAACATTAGAAGCTCTATTATGCTTATTTTGCTCAATCCTCTTGGTATAATCTAGGTTAGCTGAAGCTCTTGTCAACTTTGCCCACACACCCTCACAATTCAAAGAAGTGACTCGCTTGACTTCCAATTATCTATAATTAAACATTTCTTGCAAGTGAGTCAACCTTCGCTTCTCAAAGTTTTGTCTAATCCTATCATTGTATTAAGGTAGCCACCTAAAATATTTATGTTTGAAATTCACTATGCAAAGTTTGGTTAGAGTACTTTGAATGCATATTCATTATTTGAATAACTGATTAATTACCCTCAAGCTTCCGAAATCACATGTCTCGAACATCTAGCAATATTTTCTTCTATGAAATATAAGGAGAATTATACTTGCTCCTTGTGATGTCCTTGATCTTATGCGTTGGCTGTTTAGATGGATTAAAGTTGTAAAAAAAATAAAAATAAAATAAATTAAAACAAGTGAATTTGTTTACATAAAAAATATTTTATACTTGCATGTCTATGTCAGAATCTATTTACATGCGACCATCTATAGCCGATAAACCACCCTTTGGTTGCTATTTCATTCGTGGATAAGTGGACAGTGGAATATCCAACGGCCTTTATTCGCTGATTATTTCGATGGAATTTTTGTTGAAAATCCTTCAGTAGAAGATTCATTTTTCCAACAAAAATATATGCCGATATTTTTGTAAAAATTTCATCCGAAGTTTATTCGTTGGAAAAACTGTCATAAATTAAAAATTTTCCCATAGCGGTTGATAAACTAAAATTTTTATTCTTACATATGAATCTTTCATCACTTATATTATAAACATACATATATAATATTCATATACTATAATAACAATTGGATTGGCTATTTTTCATATCATATAATTTTATTATCATAATTATAGTCGCATAGTGGGTTTGTTCATCATGAGTATTATTGTCACCCTTCTACGTACCCATAAGCATTATATTCATGCTATATCATCGATTCACATTGAGTTATTAACAAATCATTACTTGTAATCACTTGATGCATAGCTAGTCCACCCTATTAATGATGTTATACAATTTCCTTTCAAATGACACATACCTTCAACAGTTTAAGTTGATCCAATTGGTTGCTTGGACTCGATCGAGGAACCGATGGTGGTTCGATAGTTTTGACAATATCTAAAGTCAATGATCTGATCACTAAGGCAAGTTATAAGAGAGGATCTCAATAAGCTTGATTTGGTTTAGTTTTTAATGGTAGGATAAAAAGAATAATTCTTAGAAGATTGATTATCTTTTGAATAAAATTGATGGAAGTTTTTGATAATAAATCATAATTTTTCTACACTGAATTCATATAAAAAAGAAAATTGAAAAGATTTTTTATCTTTTCATTACTAAAAAGCCTGAAATAATTTTACATCTATTTATAAATATTTGTAGATTGATTTATTAACAAAAAAAGGCTTAAGCTAATTATTATTCATATTTTGTTTTTTATATTTAATTTTAATTTGACTTATCGTAATAATTATATATTATTTTTAAATTAAAGTTATACTATATATTATCACCATTTAATCAGTAAAAAAAACTTGTTATGCAATAATTAAAAGAATAAAAAAATTAATATTTTAATTTTGGATTTGGAACTATCTATTATGCATGGTTAGTAAGATTGGATTACATTGGAAGATGGTAAGGGTAAATAAGGAGAAAAAAATAACCCCTCTAGTAATTTCTTTGCTCAAGTAAGAATTATAAGATTTTGAGGGGATAAATCTTGGTTAAATATCAAGGATAGTGATTTGATATAAAAAGTATAGAACATAGGGCCAAAATTTTACAAACATCAGTGCATCACTTGTGACTCTCTATTTATAGATGAGCCAAACTCTATAATACAAAATAGGCTAAATGCACTAAGAAGAAGAAGAAGAAGAAGAAGATTTCATAGCCATTCTTATAGTGAGTAAAATATACATAGCTAATTAAAGGAATTGTGGGATGTTTTGACAAGAGGGTGAGTGACTCTGTTGCCTTGTGAGAAACCTTGATATCTTCAAACAATTACCCCTTCTAAATAGGTTAATACCTTGGATGAGTTTTTTGAGACGAGGGGCTTCTTGTTAGGCTTACAGTTTATGTAGTTCTTTGATCGACTTCAATATATTCATAATGATGCCACGGGTAACTTGATTTTTCTTGAATTATTGGAACTCCATTTTATCCTTTCTTGCATCAGTTGGATCACACAAGATTCATAAGAAAAAAAAAAAAAAAAACCTAAAAACTAAACCCAAAATACTTCGAAAAATGTAGAAGTTGGATTTTGATCTGTCTATGGTGCAATATTAGACCTTACTTTAAGATTAGGCTACACTGAAAGATGCCAAGTGTAAATGAAGAGAAAAAATTGTCCCTCTTGAAATCTCTTTGCTCAAGTAAGAATTATAAGATTCTAGGGAGAAAAATCTTGGTTAAATCTTGAAGATAGTGATTTGGTAGGATCGAAAAGTACAGTACATAGGGCCACAAATTTACAAACATATGTGCATCACTAGTGACTCTCTTTTTATAGGTGGACCAAAATGTCTATATTGCAAAATTGGCTAAATGCACAACAACAACAAGAATATTTCATAGCCATTCTTATAGTGAGTAAATTGGACTTCCAAATGTCCGCTTGACAAGAATTATGGGATGTTTTGAGAAGAGGGTGAGTGACTCTGTTGAGTTTTTTATTTGGTGAGAAACCTTGATTATCAAAGAGTGTAAGTGAGTCAAACCAGCTTACGAGTTAGCTTGGTTTCTTCAAACAATGGCCCCTTCTAAATAGGAGATTACCTTGGATGAGTTCTTTCAGAAGAGCGGCTGCTTGTTGGGCTTACAACTTATGTAGTCTCTTGATCGAGTTCAATATGTGCTATGATGACCTAAGTAACTTGATGATTCTTCATGAATTATGGGGGCTCAATCTTAGGCATATAAGAGAAGCAGGCACAACTCAAGGCCTTGTGCAACTTCTAGGCTTAGCGAGTTGAGCTAGTTAAAGTCAGTGAGTTGTAAAATCTAGTCCATATTTGAAGACTAATTAGATTTACTTGAATCAAGGAATATGGGTGCATGATAGCCTACAAGTTTACTATTTTAGCCATTTTGATAAATGATAAAATAATGTAGTAATTAAATTTTAAAATTATAGGAAATTCTTAATCAAAATAAATTTTTTGTTAGATGTAAAGTAAAATTTTGTGATCATATCTTCATCAATGAAAAGTTTAAAAAGAAAAAGGGAGAAGAGGGACCATAAGATTTAGCATGACAACATCTTTTCTTGCAACTATTTTTTTTTTCAGAATTATGACCAATTGGGAAAGTAGAAGCCAATTTTATTTTTTATATGATATGAAAAATATCTCTCAATTGTTTTGAATTGAAGAATATAATTACTATATATTTTTTTCTTTTTAGCATCTCCTAAATTCTTATTCAATAATTGGTTCAAATTACATATTTCTTGATTATTTAAACACCATTTTCATTAATTCTAATTTTGAAAATAACCTTTCCTTACTTACAATTATGCAGATTAATTAAACTTTTAAATTATGCTAAGATTTTTTAATTTAGTATTTAAATTATCTATTGTGAAATGTGGACTAATTAAAGCATGAACAAAAAACTAAAAAATTTAAATTACAAAGCAAAAGTAAAAAAAAACCTTCACATCAGCTTTAATATTTTTATATTATCCTCAATTTTTATTTTTTTTGGTAAATTGGCTCCTCTATTTTGTCCCCAACAATTATTTTCTAGAAATTTCTATTGATTTGGCTCTTCTATTTATCTACCATACTAGAGATTTTAACTAAATCATTCTAAACCTAAAATTGAAATTCCATGAGAAATTAAGGGTGAAGGTAAAAAAAAAACAATACCAATCTTCAAAAAATAAAATAAGTCAGATAATTCTCATGAATTGTCATGTAAAATATCTTTCTAACTTGCCAAAAGTAAAAACAATAACTTATAGATTTACATCTCTTATCAAGGAAAATAATATATCACAGCATGGAGAGAGAGAGAGAGAGAGAGAGAGAGAGAGAGAGAGAGAGAGAGAGAGAGAGAGAGAGAGAGAGAGAGAAGCACTGCAAAATTTGCCTTGATGGGCAATATAATACATTATTACTCATAAATTATTAATAATATAGAACAATAAAAAAAGAAAATTATATAGATCTAATGTAATAAAGAAAAATTATGTACGTGTAATACAGACCTCTTTCCTCCATTTTCATTCTCTCCATATCTTCCCACAGCTTTCCTGAACTGTTACTCCTCTCGGAGAAGAGAACGAAGAGGCCATTAAAGCAGTTCAAGAAAGCTGTGGAAGGGAATGAAGAGGCTCATTTTGAGGAAAGAGAGAGAAGACAGTGAGGGAGGGGAGAAGGAAGGGAGGTGACGGGACTCGAATTAGGTGGTTGTTTCGGTTTACCTTCTCCAGCTTTATGGCTGAGCGCTTGCTTTATAGTACTCAAAAGGGAGAGTAGGCTTCATTATTACCCTCGTGTGGGGGTACCTGCGGTGAAAGTAAGTGGACCCTCTTACTGCAACCATCTTTCACGTGGAGAGGAAATCAAGAATTATGGAATGGCTGAAGTCACAAACAGTTCAAAGGCTGTGAAGGAGATGACAGAAGCATGGTATGTGAATATAGATTGTACTTTATCTTTCACTTGGAAATAATTTAATAAAATATATATTTTTTAATGTATAAACATGAATGGTTTAAATAAATTAATCACATGGGATGTTTAGAAGATAAGTAATTAATAAGAGTCAATTAGCATAAAGGAATTAATTACAAGTTAATTAGGGTAAAGTCACAAGCTTCTATGTTAATTAATCTTATTTAACTTAATCTTATTATGAATGAGCTAATTAAAAGATGATGATCATTTGTATATAAAAAATGGGGAATGATTAACAATTAAACAAAGAATATGCACTAAGGAATTAATCAATGATTATATCGAAATTATACTCACTAAAAAAAAAGAAGAAATCTTGTGATATAGGATTTGAAGTGTATGAGTTATATAAATATTTGGCTAAGGGTGTATTTTGAATGAGGCTGATTATAAGAGTTTACGATGAGAGTGATATAGAGGGGAGCAGGAGGTCAATTAGGTTCCAATGGAAAGCTTTAGCTTTTGCCTCAAATTCTATAGTATTTTCAAGTTAATTATATGATGTTATGTGAGATGTTTATAAGATATGTATGATTCTAATTAATATAAAAAAGATATATTTGTTCGTTTCTCAAACTTCGTATAATAGAGGCTTCATATTATAAGACAAAGCTTGCAGATTTTTTAGAGCTGGTCATCGTGTCAGGCAAGATGATTCTATATTCCATGCTTTATTTATTATTGATGCTGAATACCTTTGTAAAGATCTTAATGTTTTATTCTCTAATTTTAAAGGTTTGTGTTATATTAATATTGGGGATATGAACATATCATTTATGTTTGCTGATGACATCATTATTTTATGTAATGATTCCCTTAGACATGTGAAGAGGATATTTAAGTTTCTCATTGATTATGCATGCAAGGAAAGTGGGTTGTGCTTTTAAACAAAATGTTCTTTCATCCTTGAGAAAGATCTTTATATCTTTTTCATATTATTTATCCCTCTTTGAATGTTTGTAATAGATTGGATAAGATTCTTAATAGAATTTTTTGGAGTCCCTCCACTGATAGTAAGAGAATCCATTGGAGAGCTTGTAATTCTTGTTCTGGTCCTTTTGAGGAAGATGGGATTGGTTGTAAATCTACCTACGATATATGCTTAAATGATTTTCTATAAAACTTTGATGGAAATTCAGCTTGAACAACTCTCTTTGGGCTAATTTTATGAACATTAAACATTATAAGCTTGGTCATCCTACTTGTTGCTATTTTAAGAGGGGCCATTTCTCTAGATGGTCTAGGATTTGCAAACTTAAATGGCTACAAGCATCTTATTCAATGGGGCATCGGTTATGATTCTTCTTATTTTTGGCAAGGTAATTGGATGAGGAGTGGTTATATGGATTCCTTTTTAACACTTACTCCTTATCCAATTTGAAGTTCTCTGACTTTATTAGCAATGGTTGTTAGAATTATAACATAATGCAGCATATTCATAAACTTTTGGCTGATGTTGTTTATGAGATTCCCATTCACACTAATTCTATTAATAAGCTTATTTTCAATCTTTATGCTGATGGTGAATTCTATTCCAAAGATGTTTGAAATTTCTTCAGAGAAAAATCTACTTTCGATGCTATTTTAAAAAAAATGTCAAATTCTATTATCCCTACCTCCTTTTTTATTTCTTCTTGGAAGGTTATTAATGTTTACATTCATGTGGATGAGAGGCTGAAGAAAAAAGTGTTGTTTTATTATTTCTAAACGTCAATGCTGCTTTCATTGTGAGTCTATTAGGCATGTTTTTTTGGAAGGTCCTATTGCCATTAAAGTTTGGTATCTCTTGACACTACCATGCGTAATAATATATATACCATGTTAACACTAATTATTATATTCTTATTGCCCATTGGTTCCACAATAGATATGCTGGTCATATTTTCACTATTGTTCTTATGATTATTTTTTGGCTTTTATGCAATGAAAGGAATAATTATAAATATCTAGATATCACGATGAGTTTTGATAGAATCATTATTTCCCTAAAAAAATCCATCAAATGTGCTTTGGAAAATTACTTCTTCCTAAACACTTCAAGGGAAACCTGGGAAACCCTTGCTGGTTTTAATTTTTCATATTTCTTTTGAAGGGGAGAAGAATAGTCTACCATACAAATTAGTATATTGGAGAAAACTTGTTATTGATCAGTATAAGCTTAAAATTGATGGCTCTTTATCTAACCTTGGGGATGGTTGTGGGGGTCTTGTCAGAAATTATCAAGGTGATATGATGTTTGCTTTTTCTTCTAACCTTCGCATAAGTAAAGTTATTGTTACTGAAGCTTATTCTCTCCTGATTAGCCTTAAATTCTACACTCATTATAATTTTAGTAAATTTTGGATTGAATCTGGTTCCTTACTTTTAATAAATCTTATCAAAGCCAGCAATTGTAGTAATGCTTCTTTGTTTTATATCTTCAGAAACGTTATAAGTTACCTTAAGCATTTGATTATGTTATATCTCATATTTCTAGGCATGGGAACACTTGCACAGATTGGCTTAATAGAAAAGGGTGTACTTTATCATCTACTAAACTATATAATAATCTTAATGACCTCCACATTTTAAAGGCCATGGTTAGATTGGACAAACTTGGGTTTCCTTATCTAAGTCTCAAATAGTTATTTCTTCCCCTTTGTTGAGCTGGGTTCTATCTATATGCTTGCCTTAATTTATGATGAGTTTTTATTCCAATCTGGATTCATGTTTTTTGTTTGGGTATTTCTTGGGTAGGGCTATTATTCCTTCCTTTTAGCTTTTGGTTCCTTTTTTTTATTTTTTATTTTTTATTTTTTAAAAAAAACCCAAACGGGGCTACGTGTTAATCCGAAAAAGAAGATAACAAAAATCCTTAACCAGGAACCCCAGCTCGCTAAAGCTCAGAAGAGCATCCAAAAAAGCCAAAAAGGGTCCTAAGAGCCAGAGTTCCCAAAAGCTAAAGCAACAGGAAAAAAACCATACAGAGAAGGGCTGTAAGGAGACAACACCCAAAAAAGAGGAAGAGAGTGATAACACTTTTAGACCAGTCTTCCTAAAACAAAAGCTAACCACACTAGAGGAAGGACGAGGGAATGATAACACTTTAAGATCAACCTTCTGCCAGCAAAACACACCAAGGTAGACCACCAAACTCGAGCTCACCTGAAAAAGAAGAGAAGAGCAAGAACAGAACCTAGCAAAAATAGGAATGTAAGCATTGATAACAGATTTATATGGAAGATAATACCAGCTTAAGCAAATAAAATAAATAAAAAAAGAGATACTGCAAGACCTAAGAATTTGGTTCCTTGTTCTATGTTTGAGGGATTTCTTTTTGGTGCTGGAATATCTTCGTGTTCTTATTTTTTGGTTTTCTAATTATTAAAATTGGTCTATTTTTTTACCTTTGCTGATGTTCAGGGTTTTCGTGTCTTACTCTTTCTGTTATTCTAGGTGCGCTATATATATATATATATATATATATATATATATATATATATATATATATATATATATATATATATATATATATATATATATATATATATATATATATATATATATATATATTCTAATTTTTCCCTTTGCTAGTTGTTTTTAGTTTGTCTGGGTTGGTATTTTGGTTTACTGGCTAGTGATCTATTTTTTTTTTTTTTGTGGATTCATTTTGTGTTTGGTCCTAGGTCTGTCTTGTGTGGATATCTTTTGTTATGCTCATGATGTGCTTTCTATTATTTTGTTCCCCACTTGGTATTTTGTAGGTTGCGGGGTTTTGGTGCATATTGACATGCGTTTGGATATATTTGACTTAATTGGCTGTTAGGGGGTTCAATTTCTTGGGTTTTCTTTGAACTTGCTCTTTGTATTGTTCCCTATGGTTGGGCTTTATTTTTTGTTGTTGTTTCATTTCTAATTAGGGCTATTTTATGCAGGTGGTTCTACATGGGGTAGGTTTTTTGGTGGTTGGTGTGGGTCTAGGACTTTATTTTTTTGACCCATTTTGATTATGTTTGTTGGGTTTATTCTAATGTGTGTTTTCTTATGAGTTCTTTTCTACAAGATTGGATTCTCTTTCCTCATTTCTAGGCTAGGCTTAGACTTGATTAGTTCTTGACCATCTTTGCTTTTGAGTTTACAGACGCTTTGTTTATAGGTGTTTTTATGTTCATGTTCATGCTTTCAAGATATATGTGTATCATTTTTTGGGTGATGGCTCTTGGTCTCCTGTAAAAATTTTCTAGTTTTTTTTATCATTGTACTTGTACAGGATCTTTGGCTCCTAGGGCTTATTTTTCTTTTTGATTATAGCTCCTTTGAGCAGTAGCAAGCATTTGTATTTTATTTTATTTTAACATACAGGCATGTTGGTGGATTTTATGAAAAAAAAAATGTAATTTAAAAAAAAAAGAGGTTGTAAGCCTATAAAGTCATAAAAAGTAAATGAATACACAAAGGATAATATAAATAGCAAAGTCGTTTGCAAGTTAAAACATATATTGGTGTTTTTATCAAAGGGCATTAGTGATGATTAGTCAAGTTGATTGGAAAAAAAAATAACTAAAGGGTATGTCGAGGCCTTAATATTCTAAGAGAGTTTGTAGAAAGAAGAGTGAATAATAAGGATTGTTCCCCTCGAAAGATGCCTAATGGATTGCAGTAAAAGATTAATCATCATTAATCAAGATATTAGGCATATTTATAAGATCAATGAAAAGCATATGGTCATTAACTAGAGATTTTACCTAAATAACTTAATGAAGAGACAAAATATGATTTATTTCAATTCTAAGTCCATATATCCTATGGGAGCAAACTCTTATCATTAATTACATAATGGACATTGGATTCTAAGAACATCATCACTTAAGATTACTCTTAATTAAGATTATTAACAAATGAGTACTTAAGATACACAATGCATGGTTTTAAGAATGACCTTTCAAGAAGCATAAAGATTGATGCAAAATAATTTATAATATGGATGTTAAAAGAGTGGAAGCTAAGAAGTTATAACCCTAGCTTATTCGGGTGACCAAAATAGTAAAAGTTCACTTTTTTATTGAAATTAATTATATAAAAGAAAATAAAATATGTTTTGAATTTTTAAACATTATTTCATATTTTCTTAGATTTATCTTGAATTTTCTTAATTTAAAAAATGCTTAAAAGTGTGTGTAAATATTTGTAAAACTTTTTTTTTTTTTTTGGTTAAAACCCACTAGATGGGGCCTACGCGTTGATATAAAATTCGGT
The DNA here is from genome assembly GCA_016618105.1 of Dendrobium huoshanense. Lineage (NCBI taxonomy): Eukaryota > Viridiplantae > Streptophyta > Magnoliopsida > Asparagales > Orchidaceae > Dendrobium > Dendrobium huoshanense. Next base: position 27,264,598 of record CM028358.1, on the reverse strand, counting down.
TACAAGGTCCTTAAAAGGATCCACCAGCTCGCTACTGCTCGAAAGAGCTACAAGATTAAAAAACAAAATAAAACCTAAGAGCCAGTAGATCCTTATACGAAGAATACAATAAAATTCAGAAAAACTAGAAGGTCTGAGAGAAGTCAGCACCCAAAAAAGGAGATACGCAATATACCCATTCAGCTCAGATCTCATGCAAAAAATACTAAACAAGCACAAAAGGAAATTTAACACCCCTAAAGAGCATACCTTGCAAACCTTATAGTGTTGAATAAGAAGCTTGATAAGAAACCTGCAAGGACAACTCCAAAAAAAATTCAGATAATCATAACTAAGATAGAAAACGTCAATATAATTGCTCCAGATTCTCTTCCCAGCCATGGTGAAAATCCCACACTTCCACAATAAATCCCACATCCAGAAAATCCAGTAGCGAATAGGAAGCAGGTCAAGACGATTAACGTGCCACTCCAGCCCACCTTTTTCTTGAATAACAACTCCCAAATAAAAAGAACCATCCAGCTTCGAGGTAAAGTTAACGTGCAGAACACTAGAATTATGAAACCAAGTAACCAAACCCCTAACCACACATTCAAAATCAACACCTAACGTAAAGATGTTAACATGGTACCTCCAGGCAACAGCCAAATAACCCAGCAAACAACAACCACCCTCCACAACTGCAGTAAACAGATAAATAAACATGGAGCGAAGGATATGGGGGAGATCGTACAGTAAATATTTGTAAAACTATTTAAATCTATAATTAAATACATAATGCATGTAACATTTCTTAAAAATATTAAATAATATTTTTAAAATTTTTATTCAATTATGTTGAATTTCTTATACTTGTTTGGCATTTGTCTTGTTTATTTATATTTGTTTTCTTATGATTTTTTAAAGCAAAATAAATTTATCAAATCTAGAATTGGATTTATCTAGTAGGCATTTTGTTAGCATGTAGATTATATACATAGCTAGTAGAATCTAAGGCACTGGTTTTGGTTGTCAATGCAGGCTTACCATGCCTCAAAAGGTAGGCCTCAATATATGGATTCATACTTCAGTAAAAAAAAAAAAAATACATTTGAGTAGAGATAAGGTAGAGTCTTACTAATATGACCAAAGAAGGTATTTATAGAGTTAAGTAGTTTTGTATCTCACCAATTGGAGGCATATCTTTGTCATTATACTTTCAATTAAGGAACCAAATCTAGAATAACTGAGTTATGGCATATAGTTTAAACCTTTTTTAGTGACTTGGAGACCATGCTAATAAAGGAGATATCTATTCAATTAGGTGCCTTTTATTAGAGTTTGTATGCTTAGGAATGCCAAGTTTTACCTTGGAGAAATTTCATTAAGATTATTTAATCCAAGCTTTGGGATAGCTAAGATGACTTCATGGATTTACAATGGAGATAAAGGAATCAGCCTAAACATTAGAATCCATTCAATCCATGATTTTCAAATAAATTAAAAATATATTTAAAATTTAAAAATTTTAAAAAAATCCTATATATATCTCCATCTCTCATTTAATATAATTAAATTCACCAAAATAAATCTAATAATTTAATGGCAGCTTACCTTGAGCTTAGTGAGACAATTATGTGTTTGAATAGACATGAGGGCCCATTTTGGACAAAGGAAATGACATGCTTAAATCATTTAGCTATCATTTTGCATTATTGTGATTGAGGGAGGTGGTGCTTGGTCCCATTGATGAATAAGCATAAATGTACTATTAAATTTTTTTATTGTTGCCAAGTTCCAACTTTGTCATGTTATCAAAGAATAAAAGAATTGGATAATTATATGAAATGTAATGAATTTTCAAGCTATTTGATAGATTAGATTATATGCCACTCTTATGGTGTTTGGTGTCCTAATTGAGTTATCTAATCATAAGATTACTTTTTGGAATTATTATTTTGTAATGATAATTTTATTTTTATTGAGAGTTTTGTGAATAAAAAAGATTTGGTCAAGATAGTTATATAGAAATTTTTTTTTAATTTTTAATGAAAAATATTTGATATATTTTATTATAATTAAATTTATTTCTATTTTTCGCATTATTTTTTGTTGTTTAATATACCGGTTATCTATTAAGAAGCCTTGTGGCATCTAAAATAATTTAACTGGTTTATCATATTCTTTTAAATTTTTAAAAATAAATTTTACATAAGCTCAATTTATTTATTAAATAATTCATTAAATTTTAACACTGATATGTCTATACATTTACATATTGAAATATTCATCTCATTGAGAGAAGTTATTTGTCGCACATGATTTGTGAAAAAGAGGTCTATGAAGGTTGCAACAATGCTATGAAGCTAAAACATCCATGAAAGAATGAAAAGATGAATAGCAAGGACCTACACAAAACTCTTGTCAACAACATCCATCATGGTGGATTGGTTTAATATTATTCTAAAAGTACATCAACATTTCTAGCTCTAAAACCAACATTCAAGGCAGAAATATTGAGGCTTCGTTTAAGACGACTTTCTTATTGCTTCTTAAAGCTACGCGTTTTAAGAAGCAATAAGAAAGCCATCTCAAACGAAGCTTGAGTCTTTATTCATGGGTTGGTTCACTTGGCTTTCAAAACATTGGGCTATATGATTCTGATTTATATAAATAATTAATTATGTGAATCCTTTGATTAATTTGTATAAAGACAACTGATACGCTAAGATCCAATCTACCTACCAAAATAATTGTACCTCGTAAGAGCCCCTCATGGTCCCATGGATTACAAACGAACAGCTTTGATCGGATTGTATATGCTGGCCAAGGAAGAATATTCACCAGTTTTTGTTTGATGTGTGAAGAAAATTACTTTTAACATTAGAAAATGCTAAAGATTATTAATGTTTTTTTTCTAAATCATATATAGTACGTGCGGCTCAAATTTATGGCCAGGAGAAATTACTTTCTCCACTATTGGGCCACAAAGCTTTTGATTGTTTCACCAACTTTGGATAAAAATAGTTAGTTCACTTGTAAAAATGGACAGAGAGATACATATTATGTTGCGTGCCCTACTTCACTGCTCAAAGAAATTCATGACGTGCTGTCACACACAGAGAGAGAGAGAGAGAGAGAGAGAGAGAGAGAGAGAGAGAGAGAGAGAGAGAGAGAGAGAGTTGAGAAATTTGTGAAAGAATTTCAGACTCTTGATAGGATAAAGATGTTTTTTTTCAGGGTTATAGCTGGGTTTGGTCCACATATTTGTTGGGATAGTGAAAAAAATTCGAGCAAAATTAAATGAAGGCAAAGAATGAACAGATCAAATATCACATGTAATTCCTCCATCTTCAAAGCTTGATAAAACTTCCTTAATAAATTAGGCTTCGTTTGGGACGGCTTTCTAATTTACTGCTTCTTAAAGTAGCTTTCTAGTACAAAAAATTTCTACTACTTCTTAAAGCAACTTTCTAGTACAAAAATTTTAATTTGCTTTAAGAACCAATAATAAAGCCGTTCCAAACGAAGCATTAATCTTCTAGTTAAGGCTTCATATTAGACGGCTTTCTTACTGTTTCTTAAAGCAACTTTTTAGTAAAAAATTAAATTTTGTGAACTAAAAATGTTGCTTTAAGAAGTAGTAAGATTGTCATCTCAAACAAAGCCGAAATCTTCCAATAGCTGAAGCCTGGACCATCAAATTTATCAATTTTGGCTTTTCAATCTGTCATTGCTTAAATTAATATGTTGTTAACTAAAGCTCTGATATTAATTATCAAGATTGTGATAAAATTTTGAGCAAAATCAAATGAATATGAAGAACGAACACATCAAATATTGCAATCACAAGATACATATATAGGTTTTTATGTTGTTTATAAATGAGAATTAATCAACAGAGATCAAACATTTTATTAATCTTTAAAGAGTACATAAAAATTTTATTTACATATTACTTGAAGAAAAGGATTATAATATTACCTTGTAATTCAGTAAAAGAAAACAAACATAGGCACCTTCCTCTCCCTTGAAAATGAGGAGTAAATATAGAGAAGAAGACGCTAATTCTGATGATATTACCATCTTTAATTCTCGGCTGTGAGAGCAGCCTTCTCTCTTCCCCAAACTAATTTAAAGACTACAAAATCCATTTTAATGAAAAAATCATGATAATCCTAAATTTTTCTGAGGGATAAAGAGGATCCACTACCAAAAAAAGGGTTATCGCAACACAATTTTTGATTTTTCTCAGCGATTATAACCACCACACTTAATTGGAAGGCATAAATAAGCAACATTCAAATCAACTTGAATTTCTCTTAATCATTTTCATGTTAGAAAAGATTAAAAAAACAAAATTTAGAAAAGATCAGAAGATCAGCTGATTATCTTTATTTGTAATCATTTGATTTTTCTCTATAGTAGGCAATAGATGGACCTACTTACTAATAAGATGCAAGCCAATTTTAGGGCATCACAAGAAATTTTTAAGAATTTAGCAAATTCAAAAAATAGAGCCTAAATGGCGACCAAAATAAAAAAATTAGGGCAGATGAGAGATGAGTTGGAAAATACCTATGACCGAGCAACTGAATGGCGATCTCAAATTTGTCGATGATGATTGATTCGACAACGGGAATGGATTCGACGCCAGTGCTGGTGGATTTGCTCGTGGATGGGGATTTGGAGGCGACGACGAACGTTTCAGCAAGAGAATGTAAAAATTAGGGAGGAGGAATCACAAACGAAGCACGCGGGTTGAATGGCTTGGTTAGGGCATGAGGGAGGAATAAAATGTCATTTCTATCAGCGGTTAAAACCGCTGTAATAAAGCATATCTAGAAGCAGTTAAAACCGTCACTACAGGAAAAACGTCGTACTCCGGCGGTTAGCCTATATTAACCGGCGGTTTTTTTGTCTACCGGCGGCTTTACGGCGGTTTTTGTGCCGCCGGAAAAAATCGCGTAGGAAACTATTACCGGCGGTTTTTTTCCGGCGGTTTATGTAGCCGGCGGTTTTCCGGCGGCTACGACCGCCAGTTTCAACCGGATTTAATGCCGGCGGTTTTTCGGCTGTGACGCCGCCGGTTATTTGACCGACGGCCTACCGGCGGTCTTTTTACCGACGGTGCTCCGGCGGTTTAGTTAGCCGTCGTATGTTTTTAAAACCGCCGGCCGTCGCCGGTAGACTGCCGGTTACTTAACCGGCGAACGCCGGCGGTCTAACCGTCGGTATTTCCGGCGGCCGAAACCGTCGGATATCCACCGTATAATCGCCGGTGGCCGTCGGTAGCCGCCGGTAATAAACCGACGGTGTGATGCCATTACCGGCGGCTTTCTATTGGCCGTCCGGTATCATAGTTTCCGGCGGCCAAACCATAAAGTAGTACAAACAAATTAGTACTTACCATTGCCGGCTTATGGTCTAGGGCTTCAGTGAGCGGACAGTGACAGCTAGTCGGCCTTCAATTGGTTTGATGTTCAAGCATGCAAGTGACTGTGTTTTTTTTTTTTTTTTATGAATGTTCACTTAATATTACTATCTAAATCATCCAAAATATTTCTAATCCTTGCAAATGTGTAGTAAGAAACAATAATCAAAGAAAAACCATAAAAAATAACCTTAAAATAGAAATCGGACTGTTTCGGGTCGGACGAGCGGAGGCGATTCCGATTGGGGGCGGCGGTCGGATTTGGGGCGGACAAACGTCGTCGGCGGCGTCGGATTGGGGGCGGCGGCCGAAGGAGATTCTTAGCCGGCGATCGGACGAGCGGAGGCGAGAGCGAGCGACGGGAGAGCAAGCGACCGAGAGAGAAGGAAAGAGTTAAAATGAAATGCCAGACGCGGGGCTCGGTGTATTAGGGCTTAAACCGGCGGTTTTGACCGCCGGTAAAAAGTTACTTATCAACGGCGGTCTAAACCGCCGGTTATTGTTGACGTCAGGCGGTTTATCGTCGGTTTATGGACCGCCGCCCTTACCGGCGGCTTATATTTGCAAAATCACCGGTGCAGCCGTCGTTAAACTCCGACGGCCACACCGCCGGTACTACCGGCGGTCCTAAAACCGCCGGTTTAGGGCATTTTTCCTGTAGTGCGTTGTAATAAAGTGTATCTATCATTGGCTAAAATCGCTGCCAATACCGATCTATAGCAGCGATATGCCAATCACTGCTATTAAAGGCTGCGAAAACTTCATGTTTTTAGTAGTGGGAGTGAATTTAATAAATTTTCTCAGTAAATTGAACTCAATCATTTTATATCAACTCTATGATATATATCATCGATCATATATATATATATATATATATATATATATATATATATATATATATATATATATATATATATATATATATATATATATATATATATATATATATATATATATATATATATATATATATATATATATATATATATATATATATATAATCAATTGAAAAATCATTCGAATTTTATTTTTAGTAAAATTATAATCAAAATATGGATCCCGATGAAAGAGTCATAAAGGGTAAAGATTGCTTAATTGTAATGTCTTTAAACCTCTCGAATGTTTATAAAATATAAAAATCTTCAAGAGGATCATTCATGTGCATTTGAAATTTGTGGTAATATAATAAAAATCCGCACAAAAGAATTATAAATAGACATTCATTCTACACTTGAAGGAAAACTTCTGGAGGAGAGAATTCTCAGATTTGAAGAATAATAAAGCTCTGCCAGCTAACCAACATAAATATTCTGCATTATTCAATTGTCATTGTCTGACTATCATTTTTTGTCTGTTAATCGACATTAATTTCATCATGTCCCCGCTACAATCAAGCAACATAATCTACTATTAAACAACATCAAAAGGCCTACGAATATTATTTGGATGAAGCTTCCGGTGGCCCATGAACTTAAGCTTAATATTGATGGTGCTGTCAATAATTGTGGTAAGGATTGTGGTTGCCTTATCAGAGATCATTTGGGTTCCTTCATGATTGGCTTTGCGATGAACATCTCTCATAGTAATCCTATTTATGCTGAAATGTTTGCTCTTTATAAAAGGTTTCTTGTTGTTGACTATAATCACATTTCTAATATGTGGATATATATAATCTGATTCCAAAATGCTTGGTTTTTATGTTGTCTCTCGCAATTGTCATAATGCTCGTTATTCTATATGTTTATCAAGATTAATGCTTTATTGAACAACGTCAATTTTAGAATTACACATATCGAGATTCATGCCCGATCATGATAATTTTTTGATGATGCATCAATACTAAATCTATTTTAATGAAAAAAAGATGATAATGTCCTAACTCAATTTTTCTGAGGGATAAATAGGAGTGAATTTAATAACTTGTCTCAGTAAATTTTGCTCTTAATCTTTTTATATCAACTCAATGATATATAGCGCACATCATATATGTGTATATAATCAATCACAAAATCATTCGAACTCTATTTTTAGAAGTTACATCAAGATGGACATGTTGGGTATGCCTTATTTGAGAAGAAATTGATTCCTCTGTTTTTACTCTGTTATGGATAGTCTTTTTCTTCCTATTGATGTATGGTGGCTAGATGTCTTTGCATATTGTTTTCTTTGGCTATATTTTCTATTTCTTCCGGATGTTCTATTTAGGTTTCTTTGGTTGATGGTTATGTTCTTCTTTTGGGCTCCTATTATTTTGTTATTTGTAAGTTACTATTGTTATTTGTATGTCCTCTAAATCTCGACGTCACGACGCTCCAAACCCAGACACTATGGTGCTGCAACTCAGATTAAAGACGGAGAGTGGAGTGCCACACCTCCCCAGACTTGACGTTGTAGTGCTACAAGTCCGGCTAGACAGTTTTCTTTCCATATTAAATCTTGGTGTTTTTTTTTTCTTTTTTGTTAAATTTTCTCTCATGTTTGTGTTTCGTTATGCAGTTTTATTGCTAAGAGAACTGACATCATTAAGGTAAATATTAAAATCCTAAATTTCTATGCCCCCGTTTTAATTAGTCATTACAGACCTAATTACAGCGGAGATGATTTACTAACTTCTCTTCTTTTCCGAACAATTAACTTTTTATATTACATTTATAACCAAATTATATGATTTCAACTTTTTTTGATAAATTCAAAAATAATGAAGTGAGTTAATATGAAATATTTTAATATTAACATTTTATACATAATCAGTAGAATAAATATCAATAAAAATTTCAGTGTCAATTTTAAGCTGTTTCTCATAAAAATTTAGTCTCGGATTTATTGACCTAATTTTTAAAAATAAAATTATGAATAATAACAAATTTATATATAAAAAAAATAATATCAAATTTATAGAGTCATGTATTAAAATTGCCAAAAAGAATGCCACGTGGAACATGCGGGTTCGCTTAGGATGATGAATAGTATGAAATGCATATTCTTTCCTGAACACCGGATCCTCGCGTAGGGACCATGCACATGCATGTACGTAATATTTATAACAATTCCGTCCCCTCTAATTCATTAATTTACATAACCACCCTTTCATCACATGCAACCATGTGATCTCAGGGAATATGGAGGAAGAGTAGGCCCTTTCATTTGCTCATCTTGGCCAAATCCTACCCGCTGGCAAGCTATTTTTACTACTATAAATTTAAGTTAAAAATTATATTTTATCGGACCGGACCGCGATCAAGCTTTAGAATCGGCTCTGCATCAAACCGGATTGAACCGACAGCTCAATCGGTGAACCGTTGAACCGGCCCGGGTTGGAAAGAACATCCTCAAACTCCCCCTATGATATGGGACTAAAAAAGTTGCATGAGTAATTTATAATGTGAATTTAGGCTTATTTGGGCTAGTTGGGCTTCTAATTTTTGTTTAGTTGGGCTACAAATTTGAATAATATGTATTATAAATTTTTTATAATATATATTATAATAATTATATTATAAAATATTAATATTATAAATTTATATATCATTTTAATATTATTCTTATAAATATATTTAATTATAAATATATTATTTTTAAATGATATTTATATTTATAATTTTGTATTATAAATATTTTTAAATTTATAAATATTATTAAATGGTTTTATATTTAATTATTTATATTATATTAATGATCATCAATTTTTTATATATTAAATTTATATATTACATTAAAAGTATTATTCTTATAAATATATTATTCTTAAATGATATTTATATGTATAAATTTTATTATATATTTTAAAATTTTATAAATATTATTAAATGCTCACACTACAGGAAAATCACTCAAAACCGACGGTTTTCAAAAAAAGTGGCGGCTTTGTGGTGGTTATCAAACCGTGATTTTTATTTTATTATTTTTTTATAATATTATTATTTATTACGTCATCCAGTTCGACCCCGGTTCAACTTGTCGAATCGGTCGAACCGTGAACCTCTCCCTCTTTCGGTTCGTTGTCTGGTCCGATTTTCACAACCTTTAATTTTATTTAAATATATAACAAATTGTGAATTTTATTAATACTATTAATTAACAAAGTATAACAATAATGATAATATCAAGCTTTTATCCCACTATAGGAGGTCAACTACATTAATTCTATTTCTTCATTGTATCATATTAAGAGGTTAATTCTCTTTTAAATATAATAATAAAAAAATCATTTCTAATACTTTCTAATAAAGCCATTTTAGATTTACCTTTAACTTTCTTAATATATGTTGGATCTAATAGATCTACTCTCTGAGTTGTATCATCAAAATGCTGATGTTTTATGTGACCAAATCTTCTAAGGCGACTCCCTAATCTAACATTTGCTAGGACCCAAGTCCTGTAAGAAAAAATGGATGGTGTGTTAGATAGTCAATAGCCAACATAAAACTTGTTAAATAATCATGATGTGAATCCTTTAATACATTATTCATAAAAAAATGGTGCAAAAAATCAGATCCAAATTTCTAATCAGAATTTTATCATGATAATATTCAAAAAAATTGCATGTATTAATTTTTATAATATTTATTTTAGTAAAATATAAATAATTTATAATTTATTTTTTTATTATATATTTCATAACAATATATTTTTTTAATTTTAAATTTATCACTAAATTAATATTTATGATATTTAAATATAAAAAATATCATGTGTCAAATTTTTAAGTTCAACATGTGCTCAAAAATCATAAGTACAAAATTATTTAAATTGTAATTAAAATGAATGCCTTTAACCAAATTTCTTGGAATTTAATTATATTTTTTAAAAATTTTAAAAATTGCAACTAAAAATAGTGATCACGATGGTAGAGAGATGCAAAAATTTTTAATGTGAGAAAAGTTTAAGAAGCTATATTTAATATTAAATTTCCTAATCATTATTGTTGTGTATTAAAATATTCATGATGGTAGAGAGATCAAGAGTTATGCCATAGCTTTATATAAAGTTCCAGTACGCACACATAAGAGAGAGGGCTGCAAGAATCATAAGAGATGATATTTTTTTTTTACTTAAAAAAGCTAGGAAAGGAAAGGACCATAGTCAGAGGAATGTAATTGCACGATGGAGGTCAGAGGGACCATAGTCAGAAAAGCGGTGGTATAAAGGACCATAATCGTGTGACAAAGATCGAAGGGACTGTAGCTAGGTGACTGTGTTTAGAGGTATCATACCCAGGAAATGATGGTTAGAAGGACCATAGTGGAGTGGTAGAAAAACAAAAATTGCTAACAAAAAATAGGTTGGCGACAAAACGAGCGTCGGAAACATTGTTCCAGCGGAAGTTTTTCGCCGCGAAGATACTTCTAACATATTTATATGAGGACTTTCAGCAGAATTTTGCAGCAAAATTTGTTGTTCGTGAATTTTTCTTCAAGGCGGTTTGTGCATCAGAAATTTTCGTTCTGTTTAAGTAAGCTAGTTGGTTTTCCGCCGAATCTTTCACTGGACAATTTCCGGTGCTTTTTAAGCCAGTTAGAATCGTTGGCTTAAGAATGTCGCGGCACTTCCGGTAGGTTTTCCACTTGTAATGTTCCAGTAGTTTATCTTTTGGACAACTCGCCGGTAATTGACTGGCGGAACATCCGCCGATTACACCATCGCTACTTCTGGCAGATATAATACCGTCGGAAAGTTCACTGGTAATGCTAGTTTTTGCTGTAGTGATTTCTACACACAGATAAATTGATGAGACCAATGATTTCTAGCATGGAGAAATTAGGAAAGGCAAAAAACTAAGCAGCCTAGTCCAATTATGAAAATCCACTATATAAATGGGAGATTAAAAAAAAAAGCTTTCCCTTCCTCACAAATGAAAAAAAAAAGTTTACATAATTTAAATATCATTGGATTATAAAATTCCAACAACAAGATTATATCTTGACAGGAAATTGGAAAAAATGATGGTGACAGTCTTTGGTGATCATGAACGATGATAGTTGAAAAATTACCACAGAGTATTTTAGTTCACTCAGCTCTTCCAAAAACTCCGTTTTTGTTGAGAATAGGGCCCTATTTGTAGGATTGATGGGAAAGATATTTTGATAAATTTGATTAGAATTCAAAACTCTCCATCGTATAGTTCATATTGACATCCTCAATCATAGATCACGTATTAAGCATTTGAAGGCCTTAATGATGTTAGATTAGGTGACCCTATACTAGTTGGATTTGTGTCCAAATATGAGCCACTTGATTCATTTATAAGCATGTAATATTTGAATTTGTCTCCAAATAATCATATAACACTCTTCTATCACAAATATTTGGACTCAACATTTCTTTTTTTTATTAAAATAACATTATCTTCTAGAAAAATTCACTAGTTATCTTATATTGCTTGATTGAGAAATAATTATATACGTTGGATATATGAAAAAATCAACAATTGGTAAAAAATTCAATTATTTTTCCGTAATGTTTAATTCATCCAGCTCTGTTTGAATAGATTTGGTGATGATGGTGGGGGAGGCACCAACGGCAGTGGTGATGATGGAAATAGTGGCAGTCGCCACCATGGTGGAGGCAAAGGCGGCTGTAATGGTGGAAGCACTGGCGGTGGCAGTGGCGGAGGCGGGGGAGACCACACACCTTAAACTCTGAATAGAAGCAAGAGGTTGTCGCGGCCACCATATTTGTGGTGTAGTCCACTGTGAAGAGCCATGAAAGTGTCCAACTTGAGTTATTTTTCTACTTGTATAGATAAAAGTTTCATGTCATAGCCTCATAGCTAAAGCTACTAAGAATAAGACCTAACAATGGTCAATATTGTCTCTAGGTGTGCAATAATAGATAAAATAATATCTAAGTTTGTGAACATAATTGTCATGTGGAGCATAACGATATCAGTGTGCATAGGGTGTCAAAAGACAAGCATGAAGCAAAAGGAAGCCAAAGGCAGTAGGTGAATACTCCATCAAGAGCTGCTACTGAAGGATCTTAAATCCAGAGTGGTGGTAGATTGTTGGAGGTCATTCGAAGGAGTGCAGAAGGAGTTCAATTCTAATAACCCATATTCTATTTCAATAAAATGTATAATTTTAGAAGTCATTATAAATCAAAATCACAAACCATTTTTATCATAACATAGATATTACAGTAATTTAATAACACTAATTTTTTTCATAATTTTTGAGCATTGATACAAATCCTTAAAAAATTAACACATGTCAGTAAAAGTAAAGATTTTCGAATCGTGAAGGGTCCGTTTTGTAAACCAATTTCACCAAAGTTTTATGAATATGTTACACTTTTTTTTTTTTTGTTAAAACTCATAGAGGGCCTATGCGTTGACATAGGAAAAATGATTATAAGACCATAAATGAATCGCTAGCTCACTAATGCTCAATGAGCTACAACCAAAAAATGAAAAACCAAAAACCCTAGAGCCAATGATCCCTATCTAAATACAAAGTAACAAAAGGCAAATAAAATAGAACCTAAAGTAGTCCAAGCCAAAAGCTTAGATAGACAATCAGCACATCAAAATTGGGATTAACTAAAACACAACTCATCAGCATATCCATATAAAAAAGGTCATCCAAGGTAGCTACATGATAACAAAGAAAGAGCATTATCTTTATCCGTAATAGCTGATTGAAGCACCTGAACAAGCCCAAATAATAGTCCAGCAAATAGCAGCTCCAATGATAGTGAAAGTCACAGCCCGCCAACAATCCAAGTAAGGAAGATAACATTTGAATCTGCCAGACATAGAAAAACAAAGTACACAAAGAAATTGCCAGGAAGTAACAAAAGACATCACCAGGAAGAGATAAAAATATCCACAGCACACCAGAAGAAATAGCACTCAAATGTACACTCCCCACGAACATGAACCCAGAACATCTAAAAACCGAAGAGAAAATAAACATCCCATACACACAAACTAGAGCAAAGACCAATCCAAAGTAGGTAAGGAGAAAAAATAGTAAGGAAAAGCAAGGAAACAAAACCCCATTAAACTTTAACAATGATATTAGGAAAAACCATATTATTCATTCTCACTAAGCCTTTAAGCATACTAAAATCAGAAAGGGAGGTATAAACCTCCCTGTTATGCATATAAGGACCTTTCCTAGCCAGCAGATCAGCACAAAAATTACCACTACGAGATTATGGGTAATGGAATAATCAATATGATGCAAAAGATTCAAGATACTTCTAAAACTATAGAAGAGAGATGCATTGTTGCAAACTTTACTCTTAGTGAGATTAACTAAAATTAGTGAATCAAATTCAATCAAGATATTCCTTATGCCAAATCGTAAGCACAAATTAAGATCAATAAGAAGTCCAAAGGCATCATTAATCAAAACACTACCCTGATAAACTTTATCAGCAAAGGAAAAGATCATATCAACCTTAGAATTTCTAAGGATACCCCCACAACCACCACCAGCCTTAGAGAAAGAGCCATGAACATTAAGCTTGTACTGATTATGCTAGGCTCTTTAGGGATAAAATTTTTTTTACTCTTAATTTAAAAAATTTAAATTTTAGGAATTAAATAATATAAAAACTTAATGATTTAGGGAATAAGATGGAGATCATCCAGGGTCGCATGCATCTTAATGTATTATTATTTTTCCTTATTAAGATACTTCCCCACCTACGGGTAGCTAGAGTTCCGATAATCTGACCTATGAGGATGAGGTGCTGAACCGGGGAAGCCTAGTCTTCTTAAAAAATATTTTTAAGTCTTTTTTAAATTTCAAATATCCATCATTTATATATCATCCATAATTTCCAAAGACTAAGCTATCCACCTATCTTTTATAAAGATCGGACAACATGTATTTTATATGCCTAGGAGGTTAGCTGGCATTCTTTTTCAAGCAATATATAAGTCCAGAATACATTAATTAGGATATAGGTGTTAGTCATATATTTATAACACTAAAACCACTATAGATTTAAGGTTTAAGGCTGCAACTATCAGTGTCCCATAGTATGTCTCATTGGCGGGTAAGTCCTCTATCCTTTAGAGGCTATAAATCCCACTTAGCGTCACATGGATGACACCTCCTCCATCTTTCTCTCTTATATGCTTAGAGTACAGTGTTATCTTTTCTCCAGTTTCTTTCACTACTTTAATCCCTCTAGATGATGATGTGTCATGTGTGTTGACTAAGTCAAGTTGAACCTTCCTTTCCCCTTGAATAGGAAGTTCCTAAACTCCTTCCTATATACCAAAACCATCTGAGAGAATAATATATAATCCTTAATCGAGAGTCTTCTTAGGCCTTGACTTAAGATGTAATTAATCACAGGGGCTTACACCTGTGGGAAACCAAATCCTACATCAAAGAAATGCCACTCGAGCTAATGTATCAGGTGGGGGAAATATTATGACTTTGATCAGGTTATATATATATATATATTATCCATCAAGGTGTGTAGGCAAAAGCCACTATCCTCAATGGTTAATCGCATGTATGATCTTATCTGCCCTCCCATTGGACCGCTTGTGAAGAGTTCAAAGGCCTATAATCATTTTATCCTATAGGATAGTGAGATTGCACCCTTTGCATTTTGTTCTCCCGCCGAGCTGTGTGTCCTTTCGGAGGATAACAAATTAAACTAAAAAATAAGGTAAAATCTTGAAAAAACTTGAATCCCAGTAATACCAAAACCTCAACACAAAAATAGCCATAAACCCTAAAATATTAAATATAAAAAGAGATACAATCAAAAGAAAATTTTGTTTAGACTAAAAGATCACTAGTGATAGATAAAAGAAGGTGTGGCTCCATTAGAGGCTATAAGCGCCAATGAGAGAAACAAAGGAGGTCAAGAATCAATGAGGTCAATAAGATAACAAGAGAGAATACAAGAACATGAGTCAAGGCACTAGAGGCTAAAATGTCGAATACGATATAAACGCCATATAAAACTTTAATGGCTAGTTTTTAACAAGCGAGGGTTGTAGTTAACTTATGGTTTTTGGGTCAACCAGAAACATACCAATTTTAAAAATGGGTTGAATTACTAAACCCAAACTCAACCCATATTAAAAATGGGTTGACTCAAACATAAATTCTTTTGGGTCGAGTCCGAGTTGGGTCTGGGTCGGGTCATGAATTGACACCCCGGCCTCACAGCTCCACGAGTACGTGACCTTGCCTGTGACCCTACCCTACGCTAGCCCCACAGCCTACATAGGCACTCCCCCTGCATCTAACTCTTACATTGATAGTCCACTGCTTGCAGCCTCACCTAGTTGCTTGCCTCGCCCACATTCGTACTTGCCCATACTCACCTACCTTGCCTCACCATTACCCCCATGCCTCACCAGTACTAGTGCCTGTATGCCCTGCATGTGCTAACCAACTCATGCTTGTTGCTCTGTTAAGTGGCAACCCTAAATAAATTGGTCAAGATAAGTCAACAGGATAACCCAATGAGTTAAGTCCAGATTGTAATTTTTGACCTATTTATAAAAAAGGGTCTGGTTCAACTTACGTCAAATAATAACGGGTCAATATCAGGTTCAACCCAAACATAGTCCTTAACACATTTTTATACCCCTAATTACTATACACATTTATTATTACTATATGGATTTATTATTACATTATTATTTTATTGCGCTTGCCATTGTTTCTCTTAATACCCATTTGGACATCGATATTACTTTATATTACTAATTCACTATAATGATATTGAGTATATGATATACTAAGCATGTAATATACTGAGCATGTAACATAATGGATATCATGTGTAGATTATTCTAAGGTTTTATTGTATTAATATGATTCTGATAGTTTTTATTGAGGCTTTAGTTTTATAGATTATTTGAATTTTTTAATAATTACTAGTACTGATTCGTAGACTATTTTATTAATCTGACACCCATTTTGGTTTATTGGTTTTTTCATTATACTATTTTATGGTCTATAGACTTTATTGTTAATATTTGCTGCTTTTGAGTTTTACTATTTCTTTATATATGCATAATCATATAAATATTATAGCTATAATTTGATTACTGATATGCATATTACTCTTTTGTTATGCTTTAAGTTCAATTGTAGGTTTTGGTACTTGATGGGCTTTTGAACTTATTATATATGGTTAATTAATTTCAGGTCAGGGCTAGAGAGTAGGAGTGAGATATTGACTAGAACTCTTTAGGTTCATGTTCTTGTTATTTTAGCTATTCTTTTATACTCAGGATATAGTAGTTATTATATGATTATATAAATCCTAAGTAGTATACATGGATTTGCTAAAATGAATATAGATGTCACTACAGAAAAAATGGCAAATACCGGCGGTTTTCACCGGCGGTTTATAGACCGTCGGTATTACCGACGGCTCCGCCGGCGGTTAAGCCGTCGGACTGTATTGACGGTCAAATCGGCGGCTTAGCTACGATACACCGTCGGTATTACCGACGGTTTATAAACCGCCGGTAAACCGCCGGCTATCAACATTAACCGGCGGTTATCCGGCGGTCTAAACCGCCGGTGATAAGTGATTTTTGTCCGGCGGTCTAGACCGCCGGAAAACCGCCGGTAAAAGCCCTAATACGAGCCCCCTCGCCCCGCTCATTTCATTTTCACTCTTTCCTTCTCTCTCTCGGTCGCTCGCTCTATCGTCTCCTCCGCTCGTCCCATCAGCCCCCGACGAAGGAACTCCGACCGCCGACCCCATTCCGACCGCCGCCGACCCCAGTCCGACCGCCACCGTCCCCTGTCCGACCGCCGCCGACGAGTTTTCTCCGACGCCCGACCGCCGACCGATTCCGACCCCAAACAAACCGATTTCTCTTTTAAGGTTATTTTTTATGGTTTTTCTTTGATTATTTGATGATATTATCTTGTTAGTTAATGTTTTATACTTTAAAAATGTGGGAGAGAGTTATGGTGCATAGGTTTAGGTGTGATACTAATGTTTCTCAAAATCAATTTGGATTAATGCTTGGTTGTGATGCAATGGAAGTCATACATTTTTTGAGAGGTTTTATGGAGAAATATAATGAGAATAAGGAGGATCTATATATGATATTTATCTATTTAGAGAAAATATATCTTAATATTCCAAGAGAAGTGCTATGGAGGGTTCTTAAGAAGGAAGGAGTTAATAATGCTTATATTAAAATCATTATTGATATGTATGTAAGAGCTATTACTTGTGTTCAAATACATGGTTATTTGATCAAGTATTTTTCTATTTCGGTTGGATTATATCAAGCAAAGAAGATAACTAAGGCTTTGTAAAATGGTTTTCTGGTTAAAAACTTTCTAATTGAAGACATTTTTGTACTGGAAAGACGTTGTTTTAGAAAGCAGCAAAATAGTTGTCCTGAACGAAGTCTAAGTAGGATCAATCGGTTATGGTGGATAAAGCGGATCAGGGCTCCCTAGGTAGGAGTTTTTCTATAATTAGACTTGGATGTGTGGGGGATGACGACACTTACCCTGGGAAGGGCGAGTTCCTGTGATGTCTGTATTTTATTATTTTTATCTTGATACTTAATATGTACTCCAAAGTACAATCAAAGTCATATTCTTGAATTGTGTTCTAATTGATAATAATTTGATTATGCTTATGTATATAATTGATAGGATGTCCAGAAGATAAGATATGTATTAATGGATTCAAGAGTTCAGTAACGGGGAAGAAAAGGAAATAAAGACAAGCGTTTCATTTTCAATTGATTAATTGATGTGGAGTTTGGCTTCTACTTAAAAAATTAATAATTCAACACGCCATATGTTGTAACTTATTTTAGAAACCTCTAAAAGAGATAAGCAAGCAGGCGTAAGGATCATAACAAAGTGATATCATTTTTAAAATAACACAATATAAGTTTTTCTTTTTCAAGTAATTGAACATTTGACCCAATATTTAGATAAAATTATCCTTTGAAAATTTTGTTTTGAGATGGCCTTATTAAAATTCGATTGCTTTGAGATGGTGAACATATAACAGATTATTTATGCCTCCAACATGTAGGGTACGTTTACTTCAACGTGCAAATGACTATCCAAGAAGAGAGATATTGGATGTATAACAGATTTTTGCCTGGTCGAAAAGGATTGACAGTTGAATTTATACAGGGAGTTGAAACTTTAATTCAAGTTGCATCTCAACTGCCTTCCTTTCAGCTTGATAAAATGTTTAGATGTCCGTGTTCGAAGCATAAAAATCTAGCATTCCTAAAGCCCGATGATGTGAAACTTGATTTATATCGTAGGGAATTTCTTCCAAACTATTGGATTTGGACAACACATGGTGAGTACGAGCCACATAGAGATGCTCATGCTGGTTCATCTACAGCTTATGAAACATTTGATGAAGATCAAATGAGTAGATCCTATGAAGACCTTATTTTTGATGTAGCATGTCATAATTTAAGGTCTAATGTGGAAGAGCCACCAAATGCAGAGACACAAAAATTCTTTGAGTTATTACATTCAGCTCAAAAGCCAATTTGGGAAGGTTGCAGTACGCATTCAGAATTATCCATTGCAGTGAGGATGCTAAGTATTAAAACTGAGTATAATATTCCCCGTGAGTGTTTTAATGACGTTATTGGTCTTATGAAGGAAACTAATCCGGCTGACAATATAATTCCCTCAGACTTGTACCGAACAAAGAAATTAGTATCCAAGCTGTGTCTCACTGCTACAAAGATTGATTGTTGTATCAATGGATGTATGTTATACTATAAGGATGATGCAGCAGAAGTTATTTGTCGCAGTTGCAATGCTCCTCGTTTTAAGCAGAACTCGGGAAAACAACGTCGTCCAAAGAAAGATGTGCCATATTCCCGTTTGTTTTATTTACCAATCATTCCAAGACTTCAGCGGCTCTATGCATCAATGAGTTCAGCATGCCATATGAGATGGCATAAGGAGAAAATAACAAAAAGTGATGTTCTTTCTCATCCATCAGATGCTGAAGCATGGAAACATTTTGATCGAGTGCATCCTTCATTTGCTGCTGAACCCCGCAACATAAGATTGGGATTATGTACTGATGGTTTTACTCCTTATAGTCAAACAGCTACACCGTATTCTTGTTGGCCAGTTATATTAACACCATACAACCTGCCACCAGAGATGTGTATGGCTACTCTGTTCATGTTCTTAACTCTGATTATACCTGGACTACATAATCTGAAGGCAAAGATTGATATCTATTTGCAACCATTAATTGATGACCTCAAATTATTATGGGAAGAAGGAGTGCTCACATATGACATATCAATAAAACAAAATTTTCTCCTTCGAGCTGCTTTGCTGTGGACTATCGGTGATTTTCCAGCTTATGGTATGTTGTCTGGTTGGAGCACAGCAAGGAAATTAACATGTCCTTACTGCATGGAGAACAGTAAAGCTTTCACATTAAAATATGGAGGGAAAAATACTTGGTTTGATTGTCATCGTATGTTTCTAAATGCTAATCATCAGTTCCGAAGAAATAAAGAAGCATTTGTTAAAAACAGAATTGAGCGATCACCTCCTCCACCCAAATTAAGTGGTGATGAGATACTACAGAGACTATCCAATATTCCAACAATTATTGATTATCCAATGCTATCAGAATCTAAATTTCCGGGTTATGGTGTTCAACATAATTGGATTAAAAAAAGTATTTTCTGGACATTACCTTATTGGAGAACTAATTTGATAAGACATAACTTGGATGTTATGCACATTGAGAAGAACTTTCTGGATAATATTTTTAATACAATTATGGATGTTAAAGGCAAGAGTAAAGATAATGTCAAAGCAAGGATGGACATTAAAGAGTTTTGTCGGCGAAAAAATTTGGAGTTGGTAACAACAACTGACGGTAAACTAATGAAGCCCAAAGCTCCTTACTCTTTCACGTTTGAGCAAAAAAGAATGATATGTCAGTGGTTTAAATGTTTAAAAATGCCGGATGGTTATGGATCAAATATAAGCCGATGTGTTGACTTGAAATCTGTAAGGTTATTTGGACTCAAAAGTCATGATTATCACATAATTATGGAGGTTCTTCTTCCGATCATAGTCAGTATGTTACCCGATTACATATCAAATCCGTTGATTGAGCTTAGCATTTTCTTCAAATATTTATGTTCATCTAAACTAAGTGAAAATGCTTTAAGGAGGTACGAGGATAACATACCAATCATCCTATGCAAGTTAGAGAAGATATTTCCCCCGGGTTTTTTTGATTCTATGGAACATCTTCCAGTCCATCTACCTTACGAAGCTAGAGTTGGTGGACCTGTACAATATCGTTGGATGTATCCTTTCGAAAGGTAAATGTGTTAAAATTTTTATTTATTACTCAATATTTTTGAATCAGTTAAGATAACATATTTTTATTTGATTAATAGATATCTGAACAAGTTGAAGAAATATGTTAAGAATAAAGCACGACCTGAAGGATCGATATGTGAAGCATATTTATCTCAAGAAACAATTCACTTTTGCTCCTACTATTTCGAGCCACATGTAAGGAGTACAAGAACAAAAATGGGTCGTAACATGGACTTCGATGTAGAAGAACAATCACATGCTACACTAACAGTATTTAGAAGGCAAGGAAAGCCTAGTGGCAAATGTGTTGAAAGATATCTCAACGATTTAGAAATAAATACAGCGAATTTGTATGTACTACTGAACTGTGAAGAAGTTGAGCCAATCTTAGAGTAAGTTCTAACATAATGTTAATAATAAATTAGTAATGTTTATTTAAAATACTTATGTATTATTTGTCACCAGGTATTTCGTAAGCAATTTGCCTTTGACAGATTCAAGGGAAATTGAGCAAGCTGTTGCAAATGAATTTCCAACTTGGTTCAGATCATATGTGAGTACATTTTTTTTATAAATTTAAATCTTATTTATTATCAAAAATACTAAAATTTGAAAATATTTTTAGGTACAAAATCTTGATAACAAATGTTTCGATAAAGGTTTGCAAGCATTAGCATGGGGTCCAATGCGAAAAGTAAAAACTTGGCCAATATATATAGTGAATGGGTTCAGATTTCATACCAAATCGTGGAGTGAAGGAAGAAAAACTGAAAATTGTGGAGTATGTGTTAGAGGAAACACTCATGAAGAAGATGAGTGTGATTATTATGGTATTTTGAATGAGGTCCTTGACTTGGAATACCCAGGCGAAGATGAGAACTTTGTATGCTTATTTAACTATCAGTGGTATGATCCAGTACAAAATAGAGGCACAAGGGTTCATCCTGTGTATGGTTTAGTAGATGTTAAACATAGTAGAAGATACGGAAAGTTTGATCCATTTGTGTTAGCAAGCCAAGCCATGCAAGTTTATTTCAGCAAATATCCTAGTGGTCGCAGAGACAAACAAGATTGGCTATCTGTCATAAAAACAAAAGCACGGGGAATAATTGATCAACAATACATTGTAGCAACTGCACATCAAGAGGATGAGATGTCAAGTTATATGCCTGTTGAAATTGAGGATATGCCAACTACAACCTCTACTATTGAAATGGAGTTAGAAGATGTCAATAGTTCAACTAGTTCAGAAGAAGAAGAGAACCAGGATGAAAGTGAAGATACTCTTGAGAGTGATGAAAATAGTTTTGATGATTCTGATTAGTTTCTGTAATTTAGAATTGTAGAATTTAAATGTTTTGTAATTTTTATTACTGCTTAGTAATGATATTGTATTTTACCACCTTGTCTTTTATTAACTGCTTCATTAACGTATGTATTAACTGCTTCTCGTAATTCATTACCTGCTTCATTAACTGCTTTATTAACTGCTTTATTAACTGTTTTATTAACTGTTTCTCAATTATTTTTTTTTTAATATTGCAGATGGCTTCAGGCGACGATCCTCCTCGTAACTCATTTGCCTCAAAGTTCCGCCGGAAGAAGATTACGACTAGCAGAGTACCCACACAGACTGAGGTAGGTGAGGGGCCTTCAGTTCCACCAGATCTACCTACACCACCACCTCCACCACCTGCTAGGAGCCAGCAGCCTTCACCAGAGCAGGGTCAGGGACAGTTAGATCCACCTCTTGTTGTACCTCAATACTTCCCTGGCCACTTCCCTCCCAGCTCGACGAGTCCTCGCTTCCCCTCTCCAGATCAGACACATGCTTCTCCATTCTATCCATATTACCCCCCACCATCATCATAGGCTACTGGTCCATTCACTGGTCCTCACCCTCCTTACCCTTACCCATATTACTACCCCTATCCGGTGCAGTATGAACAGGGTGGACCATCACGACCACCAGAGGTTGGCGCTACCGATCCTGCAACAGCAACAGATAAGCATCAATACATCGAGCCTGACGGCGATAAGTAAGTTCAATTTAAGTTATTCAGATGTTTTTATTTTGATATATTACATGTTATTGATAAACAAAGTCATTTGCAGCTTCAATCCTTCAAGGCCACCTATACATATGATCCGGGATATAATAAAGAATAAGTATGATGCTCCTTACTTATCCTGGAAGAAGATCCCAAAGCCAGTTAGAGATATGTGGTTTGGAGAATTTCAGGTATGTTTTTTTTGGTATGATTTGAAATACATGATTTAATTTGTACTAATCTTTTTGATATTGTCTAAATTTGTACAGAAAGAATTTAGGTGGTTGCCTGAGTACAGCACGAGGATCAGATCAAATTTTGAGAGGAGAGGAGCGACCCGTCTCAGAGACATATTCACGGACATTAGAAAGTCCGGGCAGAGGCCTAATTGGATTGGAGAGGGCGTTTGGGCAGATTTGAGTAGTGCTTGGGCTACCCCGGAGTTTATAAAAATGAGAGAGCAGAATAAACAGAACAGAGCCTCTGACAGCGGCGGTTTAGGAAGCTCTCTTCATACTGGTGGATCTGTACCTCATACAGAACATAGGCGGCGACTGGTAAGAGTTTTGAATTGGTTTATTACATATATTTATGTTAGTATAACTAAGCATCAAATTTGCAGAAAGAGCACCTGGGTCGGGAGCCAACACCATTGGAGCTGCATACAAGAACTCATCAACATCAAGCTGACCATCAGTGGGTTGATGAGAAGTCTAAGAAGGCTCATGTGAGTAAAATTTTTTGGATTTTTAGAATAAAAATTTATTTTAATAAAACTATTTGTAACTCGCAGGATGATTTCTTACGAGCTAGAGAAAGTCGGCAGTCCACTGGCGAGGGATCATCTTCTGGATCGGCCCATATTTCTGAGTATCAGACATGGTCAGAAGTTGTTGGTGGAAGACAGAGGGGGAGGGTATATGGCATGGGTTCACAGGCTTTTGCTATTGAGGGCAGTTTATACACCTCTGCATTTCATGATCCAAGTGGAGCTGAAGAATCTGTAAGTGAGAGGGTTGCAGCACTTACTAGAGAGATTGAAAAGATGAAAAGGGTTCAAGCTAGAGAGATTGAAGAAATGAGGAAGGCTCAGAATGAAATGCAAGCACAGTTGCAATCCTACACAGCTGGAAAACAAAGGAAGAATGACCAACAGGAGCAGCCATCTGCAGACAGTGAGGATACCGATGATGATTAGATGTTTATTATGTTTGATGAATGTATTAATTAGAACTTGGGAACTTCTGAACTTGTGATTGTAACATTATCATGAACTATCTTGTGAATTTGTGATTGTAATGTTATGATGAATTTTTGATTTTGTTTGTATTTTCTGGCTGTGATGAATATAGTGGCGTGTTGCCCAACATATATTATTTTTTCTGCAGGTTTAGACTTTAGGGTGAACCTCCCTCAAATAGAGGGGATGCTGTCAATTTTTTTTTTCAGGTGCTATAGGTTTCCGGCGGCTAACCGGCGGTTTAGCCGCCGGAAACTACGATACCGGACTGACAAGATAAAGCCGCCGGTTATATTATTAAACCGCCGGTACGTACCGGCGGCTTACCGACGGCCGCCGGCGGTGATACGATGGACGCCCGACGGTTTAAACCGTCGGTAATACCGACGGCTATAACCGCCGTCCACCGCCGGTACCTTACCGGCGGTCTAACGGCGCCGTCCGGCGGTCTAATGAACCAGACGACGCCAGGTTTAACCGCCGGAAAACCGCCGGTAATTTGACCGACGGTTTTCCGGCGGTTACAATACCGGCGGCCTAACCGCCGGAAGACCGACGGTTAAAATTCCGGTGGTCACCAGCGGTATTGGCCGCCGGCAAACCGCCGCAAAAATAAACCGCCGGTAAAAAGCCGTCGGCAATGGTTTCCTACGCTGTTTTTACCGACGGTTAACAAACCGCCGTTAGACCGCCGGTAAAGTTAAAAACCGCCGGTAAATCTACACTAACCGTCGGAAAAAACCGCCGGTTTTCAGGGTTTTTCCTGTAGTGTGTATATATTGATGTTATGTTGATAGTTTTATTTATGCTAGTATTTATATTGATACAAAAAATTAGGTAACTCAAATTATTACATATTATTAGATAAAAGATTAATTCTTTCAAATCATAATCTTAGGCATCACACTAGTGTAGTTATAAATGTCACTCCAATACACCTTAGAGTTTACAGCCTAACCTAGCCTAAGGCCAATAAATAAATAGTGATTTATATGAATTTCATTTCAATGATGCCCCATCATATTTTATTTGATTCTAGAGATAGTCACTCATTTTTATCTTAGCATGTTTTAATAGTTTAGGTTTAGTTTATGATTTGTTATCACCTAGTTCATCTAGTCTATTGCCTATGGGATATTATTTAGTTCTTAGTAAAATATGTAAATGTGAAATTGAGATTTTAAATATGAAGTTAGAATTATAATGAATTACATTACCCTTGAAAAAATTTGACATCATTGTGCGAATAGATTGGCTAAGTCGATATGAAGCCTTAATAGTTTGTAGCAAGATGAGTGTGGTTCAATGTAATAAATTAAGGAGAAAAATTTTATTTTTAAAATACTAGACACATATTTACTTATTTAATATTTGTATACCAAGTTTACAAGTCATGGAGAAAGAGAAATTTAATATTTTTGGCATATGTAATGAATGTGTGTAATTTGTTAGAAGTATTAAGGATGTTCTAGTGATATTTGGTACATCCCTAATTGCCAAAGTTCCTTATAGAATTGTATCGAAAGAGTTGCAGGATTTGATGGTTCAATTGTACATATTTGTTATTAAATGTTTCATCAAACCAAGTGGATCTGTGTGGGGTGCTTCTAAATTATTTGTAAAGAATAAGGATAATTAATGAAGATGTGCATAGATTATAAAGAACTGAACAAGGTGACTATTGAGAATAAGTATCATTTTCTAAAATTAATGATTTATTTGATCAGTTGAGCTGTATCAATATTTTGAAAGATTGATCCAAGGTATGATTATCATCAATTGAGGTTTAAAAAAAGACGTGATAAAGATAGCTTTTAACCCTACATATGGGTAGTATGATTATACCATTTTGAGTAACTAATACACTAGTAATATTCATTTATATGATGAACACGATGTTAAAAGACTATTTCAATCAATTTATTATTATATTCAATGATGACATTCTAGTTTATTCAAGAATTGAGGATGATCATGTAAAGTATTTAAGGCCGGTTTTTGAGACTAAATAAGCATATATTATATGACAAATTGTCAAAGTGTGAGTTATGGTTGAACTATATGGCATTTTTGTGCCATGTTAAGTCCAAGATATATTAGAACTTTTGAAATTATTGAAAGAGTTGAGAAATTTGTTTACAAACTATTACTGCCAAATCATATATCAAACTCCCATAATGTGTTTTATGCATCAGCGCCAAAAAAGTGTAACATATGTTGTTTATAAAACTAAGTAATTGACTTGATCTTGTATGAATTTTTATCTAATCTTGATTTGGTTATTACTTATGAGCTTTCTAGAGTCTAATTAACCACAATTAGGGTTAGAAAGGGAATGTGAAAGGCAAAATTAAAAGTGGCTATAAGATCCTATAGAAAAATTAATTGGTTGACCACTGATTTGGGATTTAGTATTTCTTTAGAGAAATCTACATATTTAGCATAATTAATTACCTCAAAAGATAAACTAACACTGCATTATCGACATGAGAAAAAAGAATTTATTTTCATATTAGAATTTGACATTGGGGATATGAAATTCATTCTAGAGGAAAGTATTCACATACACCAATCTTTCCAAATATGAAACTAACCCAGGATTAGCTTTATTTGACATCTAGAAAATTTTTTCTCTTAGTGAATTAAGATAGGGTTTACTTTATACTAGGATCTTGGATTCCTATATAGGTAAGCCCCTGCAATCAATTACACCTTCGAAGAGATTTTTTTTTTTTATAAAAGTGGAAACTAGACTCATTCTAGATTTAAAATATAAGATATTTTCCTTGCATATCTTGAAAATATCAACCACTCATTCAAAAATATCTTTAAATTTTACAAAATATCCTTGAAGTCTTTATACATTTTCTAAAATAGCATTCGAGGTGTACAAATACCTCTAGGCTTACATTTACTAGAATGCAGTGCAAGTTAACAACCTAATATACAAGCAATCATCTTAGATGTAGTATATGATAAGAAAAACATTGTCCTAAGAAGTCATAAAAGATAAGTACCAAACTCTAAATTAGTGACTCAAGATAAATAGTTTTAACTTTATGCTTAAATGATGATATTGTGATAACTCAAAAAGAACTCTTCATTTTATCTTAATTATTTAACCTAACTAGATTTTCTAACTCCCAAAATTTTTTAGAATGTTTTGCAGCATAACGGCCCTATACAAACAGGAAAACCTAAGCATCTTAGGAGCATAAGAGGACCCCATGCACTACCTTGCCATAGGCTTATGTACTTGGTTTTTATATGTTGTAGAAATAAAATATGTGCATGTACACATGATTAGGAAAGGTGTTTGAGTATACAGTACCCAATACTATATCGCCTTCGAACTAGCATACATGTTCCTATAAAGTCCAAAACATATACATCGAGGAAAGCCTAGAAAAACTGCTACCCACTAATAAAAGCTATCAGTCATAAGAATGCAATACATGATGCAATGTAATAAAAAAAAAGATTGTATATATAAAAAAAATATTAATTGATTTGAAAATGTGTAAAGACTCAAACTCTGCAGAAAAAAGCACTACAGGAAAAATGCCCAATACCGGTAGCAAGGCTCCAACACAACAAACATGAAAATTCTAAGCCTACCATATATATAGATTCAAATATACTTGCTTCTAGTCTTGGTAGGATATCTTTGTTTTCGAGCTATATATATATATATGAAGGCATATTTGAATCTTTTACAACTCAAGATATTGTGCAATCAATCTATATTCATTTTATATTTACAATGACTCAAACATGTAGACAACATCTCATAGGTTAATTTTATTTTGACTGTTGTAGGAAATAAAAGTAGTATAAAAGCATATAAATTACATGCCAATTGTGTAATAACATAATAATTCTAATGTTGTCCTTAAAAAGCCTAAGAGAACAAACAAAAATTTAAAATGTATGACATTCAAATTGCTAAAATAAAATGTGCATGCTATCCAAGCAAAACTTCCGGCAAGTAATTCACACCTCTGGCCTAGCCTAGGCTAAAGTTGGTTATCCTAAAAAACTATCTAAAGTGTGTGTAGGAGGTTGTGTGGATTGGTATGTCTTATAGGAGTTTAATATTTAAGTTGCATGAGTTTAGGATGTTTGATTATTAAGGCAAAAAGAGAATTTTTAATTGTAATTTGCTTCATATGAATTTGAATTTTATTATTTAAGTTTTAGATGTTGGATTTAATTATTTAATTTTAAAGAATTTGCAAGTTAATAATTCCAAGTGCAAGTGCTACTAACCTATAAATTCTCAACCCCCATGTAGGATAGATGATTACATGAAGAGCCTTTAAGGTTTGTTGATGACTTGTTAAGGGATAGAAAAGGGATCTTTAAAAGCAATACAATTTCTTTCAAAATGGATTCAAGCATGATGTATAAGGTTAAATTATTAATTAAACGTTGCATAATTAGGACTTGGTAATCCCATTCACCATGCCTTCCAAAAATGAAGGCTAGCATAGTACATTAAACTCCTTAATTTGTTATTAAAGATTATTAATAATCTCTTAATCAAGTATGTAAATGCCTTCCTTAAAGATGTTATGCATCAAATAGGGAGATTGTTGAGTAATTTGATGTGCATTAAAGGTTTTAAATTTAATGCTAAAATGCCCTCCAAATGAAACTAAACATTAAGCAAAAAATCCTTAATTGTTTAATTACTATTAATTATCAAATTTATTTTATTACAAAATTTTATTTAAATAAACTATCAAAATAATTTTTTATAATTTCAAATTTTTATAATTTTTTTAGAATTTTTAATTAATTATTAAATTTTAATAAATTATTATTTAATTTTATTCAAAAAAATTATTTAAATTATAGTTAATTATCACTTAATTACATTTAAGTTTATTTTTAATTTATTATGTATATTTAAGTTGTACATATGATATTTATTTAATTATATTTGAAAATAGGATGTTTAATGAATTATTAAATAGCCTATTATTACATGAATCTTTGGCTATTTAATATTGGCATCAAAATTAATTCAAAAAATCATGAAATTTATAACATTAGTTAAGATTAAATAATATATCAATCTCTAAAAGTTTGAGATTAATTTGATTAATATTTAATTTTTAATAAATTTATGTAAATAATATTTAATTAAATGTTAATTTATTATTAATTGAATTTTAATCAAAATTGGTTTTGAGTTTTATTTTCTTTGATTGTAGTTATTAATTAGTGTTGATTAAAATTGATTTTGTATCTTTATGAAATTGGTTTGAATTATTGTGTTTTTTAGAAGAATCAAACCTTAATTAAGGGTTAATTTTCATTTTATTTTATTTTATGGTCAGTTAGTGTCAAATCAGGATGAATTTAAATCCTAGGGGGTGTAATGTATCTATATTCACTGGTTTAAAGTTTTGCCCTTATTGATTGTGTGTATGAATGCCTGGAATGTTTCTAAGTTAGCTAGACAAAATCTTTAATTATTTTTCCTAGGTGTCACTAATTTTTAAATGGGATTACAAATTAATGTATATATCTAATTTAACCCTTTCTATGATACAAACATACAACAACAAAATGGTGTCCTAATTCTACATGTAAATGGTGAAAAGAATTTTAATTTTTTTTTTGAATAAATTTTAACCTATATAATTTAAAATTCCATTGAGCTCAATAGTTTGCTTAATTAAAGCTGAGATATTTATAGGATGGGTATGACATCCTATTATTAATCCTTGCCAAAATTGAAATTAAATAGAGAATTATTTAAGGCTTAAATTAATAAATACTAAAACTTATATTATTGAAATATCTCCTAAGACATGCATTAAATTCTATTGAATTTACTTTTGTATGATATAGCTCTTCACCCTAAATCCATAGAGGCATGACATGCCAAATTTTGTGAAGAAATAAAGTTTCTATGTATTTTTGAAGTTTCAATTATTAAAAAAAATTAATAATAAGAATTTATGTTTGGCGGGCCAATCATTGGCTATCATTGTGATGGCACAATGATTATGGATAATTAGAAAATGATGGTGGCGACATGTAATTCACACATTTTCTCTAAACCATGTCAGTGAAGAATCAGAGCCGTCCAATCCCATGTGGGATGAGATCAATTAGCAGGATTACATCCCACGGTTCACTCATTTGAGAAGGCTAATCAGGGAAACCAATAGGGATATCTCAGTCATTTAAAATAAGTAGAATACATAGATTGTTGTGATTTCATCTTCCTCGAAAAAAAAACTCTAGTATTAAGAAAACTCTTAAACTAACTATTGGAAGCTTCAATAGGTTTAATATTTTAAGTAGAAGCATAATGAAAATAAGGAAGGAGTGGGGAAATGTTTTAAATATATAGAAGCACAATGATCTGTCGGACAATTTGCCGGTAATTGACCGGCGAAACATCCGCCGGTTACGCCATTGCTACTTCTGGCAGATATAATACGGTCAGAAAGTCCACCAGTAATGCTAGTTACGTTTTTCTTGTAGTGATTCCAACACACACGAACACACAGATAAATTGATGAGACTAGTGATTTCTAGCGTGGAAAAATTAGGAAAGACAAAAAACTAAGTGGCATACTCCAATTATGAAAAACCACTATATAAATGGGAAATACCATTAAGAAAAAATCCCTTCCTGACAAATGAGAAAAATAGGATTACATAATTTAAATATCCTTGGATTACAAAAATCCAACAACAAGATTATATATTAACAGAAAACTGGACAAAACGTTGGTGATCATCATTGGTGATCATTAGGGATGAGAGTTGAAAAAATACCATAGAGCATTTTAGTTCAGTCAGCTCTTCCAAAAACATCCTTTTTTCTTGAGAAAGGGGCCTTATTTATAGGATTTGTGAGAAAGATATTTTGGTAAATTTGGTTAGAATTCAAAACTCCTCCATATGGTTCATATTGATCTCCTCAATCCTAGATAATTTATTAAGCATTTGAAGGCCTTAATGATGTTAGATCAGGTGATCCTTGGTTCGTTGGATTTGTCTCCAAATATGAGCCACTTGATTCATTTATAAAAATGTCATATTTGGAGATCATTTGAGCACTAGATTGATATTTTGAAGCTTTCAAATATGCTTCGAGCCCATGATTTGACCCATTTAAACCCGGATTTGACCGATTTTGGTGTCATTGGGTTCGTCTCGTCGAGACTTATAGTTTGACTCTAGATTAATGTTGATTATGCTAATTTCTTTGGAGTTGTATATATATGTGTGCACGCGCATGAATTTATTCTTATTTAAAAGTTTATATAAATTCATATTTATCATAAAGTACTAATGATACGTCATCAAAAATCAACTTGATCTAGCACAAATCGGAATTCACATTTGAATTGAAAGCTTCTTCAATTAAATTTGGAATCATCCACGTTTTGATTTCAACAAACTTATCATTGAATTAAATATTGAATCCAACAACATGAAAACGAGCCCAATTGACCCCAAATTAAAAGCCTAAAGCATTGTTGGAAACTTCAAAGCATTTATCGGATGACCAAATGATCTTATAGTGCTTGCGAAATAATTATATAAAACTCCTCTATCACAAATATCTGGACTCCACAATATTTATATTAAAATAACATTATCTTCTATAGAAATTCAATAGTTATCTTATAGTGCTTAATTGAGAATTAATTATATATGTTGGATCTATCAAAAAATCAACAATTGGTAAAAATTCAATTATTTTTCCTTAATGTTTAATTCATCCAGCTCTGTCTGAATAGATTTGGATATATTACAGATTTTTAAAATATTTAATTGGCTAATAATTAATTATTTATGCGAGTTCTTGGAGTCGGTCAAATCTTGAGCTGGCAAAACCGACGACTGTAGGGACGAATTTTTTCAAATCGCACTCTTAATGATTTCTATTATGTAAAAAAATATGAATAAAAATCTGAATGGGATAAGGAGAATGGTCGCCGAGTTGTTTGACAGAGTTTTACGTTTAACAAATTTGAAGGACATTGTTTCCTTTTCATTCCAGTAATCATTCTCAATTGAAAATAATAAACTTGCAATGCAGTGCAAGCCCTTTGTTATAAATTGCAATCACTCGGCAACCAGAGCTGCTCACCCACTATTCCATAAGCCAAACTTAATGGCTACTAGCATTAAGTTCAAGGCTCTTGCATTGTTAGTTCTCCTCAGCATTAGCTTTTGCCTTTCCTTCGCAAGTTTCTTGAAGGAGAATAGCAGGTCAAACTCAGGTTCTAGCTACCACATAGCTGATGACAGTGGGGGTGACGGAGGTGGTGAAGGTGGTAATGATGGAAGTGGTGGTGATTGGGCTGGCAATAGAGGAGGCACCAACGTCAGTGGTGTTGATGAAAGTGATGGCAACGGCCACCACGATGGAGGCGAAGGCGGTTGTGATGGTGGAAGCACTGGCGGTGGCAGCGTTGGTGGCAGTTGCGGTGGTGGCGGCGGCGGCGTCGACGGAGGCAAAGACAGCGAACCTTAAAGGCTGTTTAGAAGCGAGAGGTTGTCGCGGCCACCATATTTGTGGTGGTGCATGCTATGGAAGTGGCCGCATCGAGTTATTTTTTTACTTGTATAGATAAAAGTTTCATGCATAGCCTCATAGCTAATGCTACTAAGAATAAGACCTAACAATGGTCAATATTGTCTCGTGGTGTGCAATAATCGATAAAATAATATCTAAGTTTGTGAACATAATTGTCATGTGGAGCATAATGATATCAATGTTCATAGGGTGTCAAAAGACATGCAAGCCTGAAGCAAAAGGAAGCCAAGGGCAGTAGATGACAGCTCCATGATCAAGAGCTGCTTGTGAAGGATCGTCAATCAAGAGAAGTGGTCGATTGTTGGAGGTCATCCGAAGGAGTGCAGAGGAAATTCAATTCTAATAACCCATACTCTAATTCAATAAACTAATTTTTTTAAAGGTCATTATAAGTTCAAATCACAAACTTATATCAATAGTTTTATTTTTGCTAGTATTTATAATGATAAAAGTATTTAGATAGCTCTAATTATCAAATATTAAAAGATAAAAAAATAATTCTTTCAAGTTATATTTCAGGGGCATCACACTAATGCAGTTGTCAGTGTCACTCCAATACACCCTAGAGTTTATAGCTTGACCTAGCACAAGGCCAAGGATGCACCGACGTAGAGGCATGTACGACTTTAATTCCTATGATGTCATATCATATTTTATTTGACTCTAGCGAAAGTCACTTATTTTTATCTAGGCGTGTTATGAATAGTTTAGGTTTAGTTCATGATCTGTTATTACCTAATTCATCTAGTTTGTTGCCTATGGGGGATTATTTGGTTGCTAGTCAAATTTGTAAATGTGAAATTAAGATTTTAAATATGAAGTTAGAATTAGAATTGATTGTATTACCTTTGAAAGAATTTGACTTCATTGTGTGAATGGATTGGTTAAGATCATACGAAGCCCAAATAGATTGTAGAAAGATGAGAGTGGTGCTATATAATAAAGGAGAATAATTTTATTTTCAAGATACCATAGGTGTATTTCCTTATTTGATATTTATATTGCAAGTTGATAAGTCATGAAGAAAGAGAACTTTTATATTTATGGCCTATGTAAAGGATTTGGGTAATTTGTTAGAAGTATTAAGAATGTCCGAATGGTGAGAGAATTTCCTGAGGTGCAAGTGAGTCTGCTTTCATAAAGTGAGGTAGAGTTTTATATTTAAGTAATATCTAGTACATCCCCAATTGCCAAAGCACCCTAGAGAATTGTATCAAAAGAGTTGCAAGAATTGAAGGTCCAAATATAGGAATTGGTGTCATAAAGCAAAGTGGATCTTCATGGGGTGCTTCTAAATTATTTGTAAAGAAGATGGACAGATTGATGAATATGTGTATTGATTATAAAGAACTGAATAAGTTGACCATTGAGAACAAGTATTATTTTCAAAATTAATAATTTATTTGATCAGTTAAACGGTGCATCAATATTTTGAAAGATTGAACTGAGGTATGATTATCATCTATTAAGGATGAAAACTAAAGGCATGATGGAGAGGGGCAGTATGTAGGAGTGTCAAAACGGTCGATGGGTCAGGTTCAAGTCCAGCCTGAATTGACTTGAGTCTAAACGGGTTGACTCTAACCCAACCCAATTTTACAAACAAGTCAAGAATTCAACCTGGACCCAAGCTCGGGTTACCGATTTTACTCGACCCAACCCGTGAGCCCAGACGTGGTTTCCTTACTATGGTGTGGGATCATGTATTCATGATGTGTTGATTGCTGCAATCGAGCCAGAATGCTGGATGCGAGGCGAGACCACTAGGGGTTGTGCCCTCTAGGACTTCTGGGTCTGGATGCGGCCACACAAGGTAAGATAGTAGAGACTTGGGACTAGATGCTGTAAGTGAGACAAGATTGCGAGAGTGCCAGAGCAGTGCAGGTTTGGACTTCGGATGTGAAGAGAGGCTGCAAGTGTTCGAGGTGAGCCCGACTGGCAAGCATCTGAGGTGAGCGCGGGCTGTATCGGAAGCTCGATTTTTTTTTCTTTTCTGGGTCAACACTGATTGATTTTGGGTTGTCGGATAAACCCAAACTTGAGCCAATTTTAGAAATGGATCAAAATCTCAAACTCAAACCCGACCCTTATGACAAACTGTTTGACCTGAACTCCAAATTTTTCAGGTAGTGTCCGAGTCGGGTTAGGTTTTGACATTCCTAGTAGTATGAATTTTTGGAAGTACCATTTGGAGTAACTAATGCACCAGTAATATTCATGTATATGATGAATATGCTATTAAAGATTATTTAAATATATTTATTATTGCATTCTTGTCATTCTATTGTATTCAAGAATTGAGGATAATCATGTAAAGTATTTAAGGTTGATTTTGGAGACTCTAAAGAAGCATAAATTATATGCAAAATT
Source organism: Dendrobium huoshanense (assembly GCA_016618105.1). Lineage (NCBI taxonomy): Eukaryota > Viridiplantae > Streptophyta > Magnoliopsida > Asparagales > Orchidaceae > Dendrobium > Dendrobium huoshanense. The sequence goes on along the minus strand of CM028358.1, from coordinate 27,229,644 downwards.
TTTAAAGTTTGGGTTACGGTATAATCGTATGGCTTTTTTGTGTCATATTAAGTCCAAGAGATATTGGATTTTTTTGAAATTATTAAAAAAGTTTAGTTTATTTACAAACTATTACTGTCAAATCATATGTCAACTTTCATAATGTATTTCATGCATCAATGCTAAAGAAGTGTAACATCTATTGTTTCTAAACCTAAGTAATTAAATTGATCTAGTATGAATTTATATGTAATCTTGATTTAGTTACTACGTATAAGTTTTGCAAAGTCTAGTTAACCTCAAATAGGATTAGAGAGGGAAGGGGAATGCTCTACGACGTTATGGCATTGTTCTTCCTATTTGGTTAGGAGATTTAAGGGAGCAAAATGAAGATGAGAATCACTGTCGTCGAGCTAGGCTCTTTAGTTTGAGAATTTGGGAGGATCTAGAATATTCTAATTGTGTGCAACATCATTGTAGAGGTGAGTGTTGTGGCATTGAATATATATATATATATATATATATATATATATATATATATATATATATATATATATATTCCTAAAATCACTAAACCATCCTCCTTTTTATCAATGGTCAGATAAGAGAAGAGATAAAGAGAGAGAGGAGGGAGGACAAAAAAAGAAGAGAGAGATTTGGAAGCTGTAGCTCAAGTATTCATCGGGCCAGTTGAGGATTTCATATAACATGAGATAGATTTTTAAACACATGTCCATAATTTCAATTCCAATAAATCACATGTCCATAATTTCAATTCTAATAAATTTATAATAAGTTATGGATAAAAAATTGTTTTTCTCAGGTTTTATGATGATTTCACCTTAAAACTTTTTATATATCATTGTATACTTTATTTTGGACACTTTAACTTTAAGAATGTTTAAATGTTCACCGATTAATTTTCTTTGTGGTGATTTTTGTGTATACTGAATAAATGAGGTATTTTTAATAGTCCTGATATTTTCTAAAAGTTTTAAAATTTTGTTATGGATATTTTTCTGCAATTATAATTAGAAAAGAAAATGTTAAGTATTGATGGTTTTACACATGCAATGTTTTCTAATAATATTGTTGGTCCACACATCATCTTGCTCATGCTTATATTTATAATTATTTGATATTACATCCAAATTACATAATTTCTGGCTTTACATCAGCAAAATTTTGATCTTTGAAATGCCATAAGTGCACTCTTACGAATAATATAAATAGAAGAGAGGAATGAGAGATAGAGAGATGGAAAAAGAGAAAATTCAAGGATTTGAAGATTGCAGAATCAGATTTATCCATCAGGCTAGTTAAGAGAATTTTTAGTATCGAGATAATTCCCCAATACCCTACTTCTAATTTTAATTCTGATGTTTATACGAGTAGATTAAAAATAAAATGTGATTTTGTTAAGCTTAAGAAATTTTTCACCATATGGTTATTGGTATGTTGTGGAATACTTCGTACTAATCATTTTAATAGTGAGAAAGTAAATTTTCATATGTTAGCTTTATTTTCTAAAATACTAGGCATTTTATGATGTATGTGATATTTTCGGCATTGGTAATAGTTCACTAAATGCTTCAAAATAATGTTTTAAATGTCTCCTATGAATTGTTTTAAAAATGATAAATATAGAGTACGTATGTATATTTCACATGTGTTCTCTCTAAAAATCTTGTACATGTGGCAATTCATGCATGTTATTTACTAACAAGGCCCCTAATGGTAAATTTAATACTAAGATTGTTTGGTTATCGGTTAAACAGAATTTGCCTCATAATAATATTTATAAATTTTTTTGGCATGATAATATTCCTCTTACCTACTCTTTTCTTTTTTGGAGAATTATCTTTAACTATTTACCTGTTGATGCTTTGCTTAGGAAGAAAGGATTGGTTATTGTTTCTAAATGTCAATGTTGCTATCATTTTGAGAATATTAATCATGTGTTCATTAATGGTCCCATTGCTATCAAAGTTTGGAATTATTTTGATAGTATTTTTAAAGTGATGGTGGATGGTTATTATGACTCTTTTTCTTCTAAAATTAAGGATTGGATCATCCCTATCAAAGGTCATATTAGAAATATTATTCCTGTTATTATTTGTTGGTATTTATGGGCCAGTAGAAATGATTCCAAGCATAACAATATTCGTATGGATGCCATGAATATCATCTCCAAAGTTAAGAACAAAGTTATCCAATTATATAATGCCAATCTCATTAAACCGAATTCTTTCAAGAGCCATTATAATGCTGCTTCTGCTTTTGGTTTGATTTTTTCCAACAGAAAGATTCAGAGTAGGGAGAAATTAATCTACTGGAAGCGTCCTGTGATTGGTTTTTTTAAATTAAACACGGATGGTTCTTTTAATAGTGAACTGCTGGTTGTGGTGGTATTATTCGTGATCATAATGGCAAAACTGTTGTGGCCTTTGCTGGGCCTTCTTCTGGTACCAATGCTATTACTGCTGAAATTGATAGCTTAAAATTTGGTGTTGATCTTTGTCTTTCCCTTGGCTATATTAATATTTGGGTGGAAGTTGACGCTCTTCTCCTTCTTCATTATATTAGTGGTAATTCCAATTTCCATCCTACCAATTTTTATAAGATTCGTGAGATTAAATTAGCTTTGTCTGGTATGAACTACTCTATATCTCATATTTTGCGGGAAGGTAATGCTGTGGCTGATGCTTTGGCTAAGATGGGCTGTAATTTAGATTGTTTTTATCATTTTAATGAGGTTTCCATTCCCAGGAACATTAAAGGGCTGATTAATTTGGATCGCATGGGTCTGCCTTACATGAGAAACTGCTAACTGTGTTGCTGATTTGTGGTGTCGGGCTGGTTTATGTTCTTTTTTCTCTTCTGCTTTGGATTTGTTTGCTCCAGAGTTCTGCTGGTTTATTCGGTACTGCTGGGTTTTTATTTTTTGTTATCCTTCTTGTCCATGTCCACCATTTTGCAGTTTTCTGGGCTTTCGGTTTTGATTTGTTATTTCCGGTCATCCTGGGTTTATCACGCTTTAAGGTTAGCTTGGTATACCTGGGAGTGTTGTGTTATGTGCTGGGGGGTGTGGTGGCTTACGTCTTTGTGGTGTTGGTATTGGTTTTCTGTCTGGAGCAAGAATGGATGGTTTATCCCGTTATACTGGTGGCTCTGTGCAGTTTATTTGAGCTATGTCTTGGATCTTTTGGGGGTTACAGGGTGTTCTTGTGGTCTCACTGGTTTTGTTGTTTTTGGCTGATTTTGGACAAATTATCTGTTGGTAAGGGCAGGGCGCTTATGTGGGTCTATTGGTATGTTGGTTGGTTTGCAATGAAGAGTTTGGTTTGGTGCGGCTCCTTTTTTCTTTGCTGGTGGATTGTTATGCTGTTTCATGAAATCTTTGGACTAACATTTTCCTTGAGGTTTTTTGTAGGTATTATTACAAGCTACAAGGCAGAATTTTTACCAAGGTATGTTATTCTATTTTTTGTTTTTTCATTTTGCTATATAGTAGAATTTTTTGCAGGAGAGCGGAGCTGAAAGTATTAAAGATTAATTGGTCTTTCCTTTTTTGGGTGCTATTGCTGAATAGCCCGATTACTTTAAGTTCTTTTTGTAATGGTAGTTTAAGGATCTGCCGGCTCGTAGGATTTCTTTTTTCTTTTTGGATTGTAGCTCTTATGAGCATTAGAGAGCTGGTGGAGCCTTTTAAGGATTTTGTAACCGTTGTTTTAAATGAACACGTAGGCCCCTATTGAGGGTTTTAACCAAAAAAAAAATGCATGTTACTTTTTATGTTAAATATTGTATATTCATGTCAAACATATTAACATCTACATGAGCATATCATGTTCATACAAAGGAAGTTTTGATACAGGAGATGTTCAAGTTCAGTTCAAGTGCACAATGAGTAATGTTATAAGGGCCTTGGCATGTTTCTATTTTGCTTCTATCACTACAGGAAAAACGATAATTTTGGCGTCTATTTTTTGTTGGAAAATGGCCGAAATCCACCGGAAATACTAATTTCCGGCGAAAATATTTACGCCGGTTCAACGCGCTACGGAAAAGAGTTATCAGCGTAAAATTTACCGCCGGAACAATTTCCAGCGAAATTTCGGCGAAAAATTCATCGAAAATATTTCCGCGAATATAAACTCCACCGAAAAAATAAGAAAATGAAAAAAAAACCTGAACAAGGCTGGATTCGGAGCCACAACCCCGCCCAAACCCCCTAAAAGGCCCACCCGTGTCGCCTAGCTCAAGCCAGCGCGACCCAGAGCCCGATCCGCACGCACCTGACCCGTCCGCACTCCAGAACCAAGCGAGATTTGAAACTGGCACCCCTCATACGCACGCTCACCAACTTACCACCAGGACAATGTTGTAAAACTGATATAAATGCTGGGTTTTTTTATTTGAATTATAATGACCTAATATTAAATTTAAAATAAATAATAAATTTAAATTATATGCTTAATAAAATATAAAATAATTAAATTAATTTATAAAAGCTTAGCTATTTTAATTTAATTTATATTTTATTTAAAATTAATTTAGATCAAAATAATTATTATATTTAATTTAACAATAAATGTTATAATAATCATTTTTATATATTAAAAGATTAAAATAATTAATATATTTAATATAATTTATTTAAAATATTTATAATATGAATTTATATTTTATTTAAAATATAAACTTAATAAAATTCAAAATAATTAAATTAATTTATATTGGCTTAATTTAATTTATGTTTAAATAATTATTATATTTAAAAGCTAAGTTTTTTTTAAGATCAAAATAATTATTATATTTAATTTAGCAATAAATTATTAAACTTTTTAATTTATTTTATTTTAGCAATATTTAATTTAATTTAACAAAATGAATAATTTTAAATATTACTAATTGCCATTTTCCAAAAAAAAATTAATTTCGTCGAAAATCTGTCGAAAATTATGTCGAAAAAGCCAACAGAAAATGCGCGGGAAATAACTTCAAAAATTCTGTTGAAAGTACACCGAAAAAACCGTCTGAAATATTTCGTTGTAAAATCTGTCAGAATTGTAGACGAATTTATTTCCGTCGAAAATTCCATCGGAAATTAACGTTTTTCCTTTAGTGTATTTTTATTTTTGTTTCTTGCATTTTGTCTAGTGCATGTAAGAGAGGATCATGTTGAGTTAAAAGGGAAATTGAGTTAGGTGTACTCCATCTGCCTTATGACGATGTTGGTTGACAAACTAAATAATAAATGGAAGTGGAGTTATAATAGGCATCGGGACTTATGCATATCATAGTTCATAAGTTACATTGCAAGTTCATTAAGTAGTGCATGTTGATACTCATGCTAAATTCAAGTCAACATTAAAGTTGTTTTTGATATTAATGAGCAAGTTCAAGTAAAATCCAAGTTATATTCAAGTTCATATTTTTAATACATGTCAAAGTTCAAGTTTATATATATATGAAGAGACAATTCCCCCCAATAGGGGGTATTACCTTTTCTCTTTAGATATCTAAACCCATCCAACTTGATCTTTCAAATGAAAGAATACTCTCTCCTATGACGATGCCTTCTTCTTTTGGAATTCGAGTTTGATAAGAATATCCCAACTCAGAATCATTTTCACAACTCTTAATAATTATTACAAACAAATTTACATAAATGGAAAGCAATAAATTCTAAAGTCACCTGCATGGTTATCCTAATAAAAATTCTCAAGTAGTTTATATAAGGAAAAGAAAGTATTCATCATAGCCACACCTGATCATGCTCTTAGTTATTGAGGGCTAATGCAACTTCTGGAGCACCTGTAGCAGTTATTATTAATGATTTTATTATGGAGGCTGGGCAAGCACCTGCATAAAACATCATTAGAAATCATGACAGTTGCCCCCTTTTAGCATAGCATGAGCATAGCCACCTGCAAGAAGAGCAATGTATAACCTAGGGGTAAATTTAACGCCCATCACATCGATTCTCAGAGTACAGTAAAAGTAAGTAAACACACCAATCAATTCATCACAACATGTAATAAAATCATCGGAAAGCTCCGACACATAGTAGAAAAGGAAATACCAGTGTAGCCTAAGTCTAGAAGTGGTGCCTTAGCAAATAATTCTACGTATGTATCTGGCTTGCGTGGCTTGGATATGTCCTAAGCTGGGTAGTTAGTTAAAGTTGGCTAAAGTTCAAGTTTGTTATCTGCTATAAAAGGAAATTTTAATTAAAGTTTAAATATTAATGAATTAGGATCTATTTTAGTTAATTTAGTTTGTTGATCACTTTTAAATGCTTAGCGTGATGATATTTAAAGTTTAAATTATATTAGCTAATTTTGGAAAGTCCCGGGTCCTCCAAGGTACTAGGTTGAGGGGGTCCAAAAGGTCACTATGGGAAATAGGCTAGGTTTGGGTCTCATAACACTATAGGAAAATAATATACCTTAAGATGAGTAGTTAGTCAGGTAGCTTGCTGGATTTCGAGTTTTCTATGCAAAGATATGAATTTTTTAAGTTTCGGGCCTTAAACTATAGGCTGAGGTTGACCGGAAAATTGAATTTCTAATTTAAGTTAGTTTCTAGAATCTTAATATTTTTTATAAATACTAGACCCTAATTAAATTTGAATTCAAGTGAGTTTTCCTAATTTAGAATTTTTTATAATTAGTTATGAGTTTATAAGATTGGGTAATTAAAGGAATTATCTAAATCATCTAAGGAGTGATTTTATGATTTTGATCCAAACCAACTCCAAACTGATTAGAATCACCCCTAAAGGTCAGGAATGACCTGAGAAAGTGTTCCCAAGTGTTTGTGAAAATTTAGAATTTTTAATAATTTTTAATAATTTATTAGGCGTAAAACGGTAATTTCCACCTAAGGTTAAATTAGGGGTCAGCCTAAGGTCAAACTGAGGAGCCCTATTTATCTAAGGTCAATGATCAGATTCTAAACAGTTTGAGGTATGGTAGGTAATGTTTTTATCTAAGATAGATTTATTATAATTTTCAGAAGGCTACAGGCCCCTATTTAACAGGTAAATTATGGTTAGTTGATAAAGGGGTCTAAAGAGCCCTAAAAATTCCTAGAAAATTCTTGGAGGTTTATGATGTTAGTAAGTTTAATTATTTGGAGTTTTCATATCAATCAGTGATCTATCCTAGCTCCAAGAATTTTTTTAAGTTTGCTAGACGGGTCTTTAATTGTTGTCCTTAGGGTATCACTACGTTGTAGGAATTTAAACTGAAGTTCATATTAACCCTTGGGTTTACAATACATGATAACACATAAAAATAGTAAACACATCATGTTCGTAGATCTATAAAAGCCTAAACTAAGTGGTGATACATCCTACACATGCAAACTATGATAAAGAAAATAGTAAATACACCTAATGAAGGGATTATTGAATGATTGAGACTCAACCATCTACTAATTCACTCCCCCAATATTGCTCTTCATATGAATAACCTATGTTTAAAATTTCTTAAATAGTGGATCTCCCAAAATTAGGATTTAATATATATAGTTAATTTTAAAAATACTTAAAATAACTATAAACATATAATTTTTAAAAAATAATCAAATTAAAAATAGATCAATTCATAGAAAATACATAATATAAGAGAGATCCACTATTCATCCAAGGAGGTTAAAAAAAAGGTTTGAAAATAATTTTATAATATTAAAATAATCAAGATATTAATTCTTTTAATATTATTTAAATAGTCACGTAATTAAATAATACACAAAATATGATAGAAAAATATTTTTTTATTTCTAAAAATATTTTTAAACGAAAATAAATATTTTTATGAAAAACACAAGATATTGTACGTGAAAATCCGATTTAAAATGAAATAATTATTAATTTTTAAAGTTTAAAGTATTTAAAAAACAATTTTTAAATAATTAAAAAATAATATATAAAAAATATTATTAGATTAAGTATTAAAGTTTATGGAATTTAAAGTAATTTAATAAAAATAATTTTCATAATTTTTGAAAAATAAATAAATTTTGAATTAAATAATTATTAATTTAATAATCTATATAATTAATGATTAAGAAACACATTTTAAAATAAGAATATAATTATTTAGCAAAAATATTAAATGACAAAAATTATCTTCTGATTTTTATAATGATTTAACAAAAATAATTTTTATAGATTTGAAAAATAATTAAATTTTAAATCAATAAATTATCAATTAGATATTTTAGGTAATTAATAATCTAAAGAAAGTATTTAAAAATAGTAAACATTTAAAATAAATAATAATAATAATACTCTGATATTTAACATAATTAAAGGAAATAATTTTTATAAGTTTGGAAAGTAATTAAATTTTAAGTAAATTTATTATTAATTAAGTAATTTAAGTAATTAATAATTAAAGAAAGTATTTGAAATAGGAAATATTTGTTAAATTAAAAAAATGAAAATAAATAATAAAAAAAATCTCTGATTTTGAAATTAATTTAGTAAAATGATTTTTTATGAATTTGGAAAATATTTAACTTTTAAATAAATTATTAATTAGAAAATTTAAGTAATTAACAATTTGAAATAATTCAAAATAGGAAAGTATTTATAAATTTAAAATTAAATAATTAAAATAAATTATCATATATCTTAAAATAATTTAATAACAATAATTTTTATAAATTTAGAAATTATTTAAATTAATTATTAAATAATAATTTAAACATTTAATATATTATTTAATTAAGAATTACTTAAAATAGTAATAATATTAAACATAATTAATATTTAAAAAAATGATAATAAGACTAAAAAAGACTTTTCTAATTTTAAAAATAACATAACATAAAAAAGTATTTATTATTATTATTTTAAAATTAATTAATAAATATTAATATTAAATGAATATTTAATGGTTGAATAGTAAAAATTATCTAATTGACATATAATATACCATAAATAAAATTAATTTTAAATTAATATTTTCAAATAATTATTTAAAACATACTAATGAAAAAAATATTTTTTATTTTTATAAAAATATTTAATATAATATTAATTCAAATATTAATTAAATACTTAAACTAGATTTAATTAAATAATTTAAAATATATATGATATATGAAAACAAATTTAATTTTAAAATAAAGAGGGTAAAATAATGAAGAAAATGATACATCATTTATATATATTTTTTAGATTTTAAAATAATTTTAAATTCATTTTTAATCTTTTTTTTTTAACGAAGAAAAGAAAGAAAAAAAAATTATTCTCTCGATCGAGACATCCAAATTTAATGAAATTTTAAACATAGATTAGCATCATGAATAGAAAGCATGGGGTGATATTTGAAAGTTCTAAAAAGAACTTATTAAAAAGTTATATAAATCTAAGTGTAGTGATCTAGATCTAAAGTTTTGAGGAATCTCACCATTGGATCTTCAAGTTCTTTATATGGTTGAGCTTGTAGATTGTCCTCGTATATTTCTCTAGTTGAAATCACGATCAAACAAGCTCTGGATCAACCGGATTGAGGCCTTGGACGGATCTAGCATTGATCTCGTCGGAGGATCGCCGTCGGCGGGATTTGACCGGTGGATTTGAGTGGAAGAAGGCAGGGAGAAGTTAGAAGAGCTCTCACACCAAAAAGTTTAGGTTGAGAGCGGCCAATAAGAGAATCCAAACAAGAGGCTCCTCTCATGAAGCCCTAAAAGAGTATTTAAATGGTCAAGACCTTAGATCTATGGCTAGGATTCATCCTAAGGCTAATTAGAAGTGAATTGAGATGATTTAGCCGTCAATTTGATTGCTTGATTTAATAATAAATTTAAGCTCATGAGAATGGAAAAAAATTAAATTAAGCATATCAAATTAAATTAAGCTCAAAATTAGATTCTATTCGAGTCAATTTGGGATTCAATTTGATTTGCTCAAATTAATCCAATTAAATTTAAATAAAATGACGACTCGAATCATAACAAACTTAACGTGGCCAAGGCGGACTAATCGAGCTTAATCAAACTCGATTGAGCCAAATTCGACTCAACTCGAGCTGATTCGTGCTCGAATTGAACCCGATGGGGCTTGATTAAATCAATCAAAGGCCCTCAATGACACTCGAATGAAAATCAAGGTCAACAATGTAGATGTTACAACTCAAGCTCACGAGTTCATATTTTTTATGATAACAAACATTGTGGCTAACATCCTTATGTCCAGTTGTATTTGCAATATATATTTATTTGTGTGTACTAATATTTCATGAATGACATGCACTATCCAACGAAGATTCAAGACTCAAGATTAGATAGAATAGGTTATGTTGTAAAGATTTTTGTAATATTCATTAATGTATTTTTTATTTCTTGAGTCAAGTCTTATAAGGGTTTATGTTAGCTTGGTAATCATGCACAATTTTTGAACTAATCAAAAATTAAGTCAAAACTAGAAGTTTAATTTTTGAACTAATCGTACTGTATGATTTATATCGTATTGTATTATCAACTCATCTAATTAATCATACTGGACTATTTAGAACATCTAGGATGATCAGTTATGGTCATAAAAATAGCTATCAATCATAATTTAGGTAAGATTTTAAATTACAAATTTTGTTCTAATCATCCAGGATTATATATATCGTACAGAATGATCTATGAAAATCAAGCCTAAATTAATCTTGTGATTAGTCAATTAAATTTATTTAATTTTAATATTCTGATAGTATTGTACGATCTAGATCACACTGTATGATTAACATTGGTAAATTTTGGTTGTCCCATATTTCATCATGGACGAATTGCATTTCAATTGAATTAATTGTCTCAAATGATCTTAATATCATACAGGATGATCTGTACAAATTTGAACTGATCGTAATGGACTATCTGAAGATCGTTCAGGACTACCAGGTCAAATTCTACACATCATTTTGGATGATCCTATGATCATACTGGATGATCTTTATCGGTAGAATTAAATTTTTAGGATTCTTAAAGTCCTTTGACAGCCATTGTGTCTTCATTCTTCCATAAAAAACTTGAAGAAAGAACTTGAAAGGGAGATAGGAAAGGTGGGAGTTTGAAACAGAGAAGATCGTTAGAGGGGGTTTGAAGAGAGTGTGAAGGGGATTTCAGATGGTTGCTCCGGCAAGCTTGCACCTTAATGCCATTGGATTCAAGGTTCATCTTGAAAAAAGTTTTGGGAAGAAGAATATCTCTTTGGTGTCAACGGACCTAGCTACTTCATCACATCGGAGAAGGTGGAAGTGATTTTGTAAGGGCTTCTCCGCTTAGTTGTATGGGCTAAAGGAGAGTCACTAAAGGTTTAGTGCAATATGCAGAGGGTGCTTCCAATGAGTGGACATAGGTCAGGTTTGATAGAAAAACTATAAATATGGTGTGTTCTTCCCTCAATTATTTTTGCTTTTTTTTTCTTGTTATTAACTGCGTGGGTGAAAATGTTGATTTATCTTTTCATTGTAAATATAATTCACTTTCGCATCAAGTTATAAAAAGATTTTTCTTCAATATTAAAGAATTTTTAAATATCCAATTCACACCCCCTTTTTATTAGCCTTAGGACTAGTTATTTAGGGTTTAATAACTCTCAAGAACTTTCAAGTGGCATCAGAGCGAGATTTATAAATTAAGTTTTAGAAAACTTTTGAAAAAAATAGTAATGGCTAAATTTGGAAATCATAATATTGTGAAAGGATATTCAATCACGTGACCACCTTTTTTGAATTTTTTTTTTTTATTTTTAGAAAGTTCACATGTCAAATTTTTTGCAATCAATTGATTATCGAATGTAGCATATGATTCTATCTGGTTATTTTGTACCATCACGTATTATAGATGGAGTCAAAACTGATATTTCTTTTGCTGAATGGATTAGAGTAGAACAAATCAATGCTTAGCTGAATGTTAAATCTTTAAACTTTTTTCTTGTAATTTTGAAGATTATATGTTAGTATCCACATGCACTACTGGTAAAAAAAGTTAGGATAAATTACATAATACATATAAATGTACTAGTAAAGTCAAATAATTCAAATTGAATATTCTAATACATGATTGTGAACTATTTTGTATGAAACTTTATGAGACTCTTCTAGACATGTATACTATATTTACTAAAATATTAACATCATTACACTCCTTAGCTAAAGAATTTTCAAACTTTAAAAAATTTCATGAAATTTTATATTGTCTAATTAATAAGTTTGATGTCAAAGTTGTTACTATTTATGAATCAAAAAATTTGAATGAGTATTCTATTGATAATTGATTGGCTCACTCATTGCCTATGAGCAAAATTTAAGTCAAAGATGTTTAGATGTACGTGAAATAATAGTGTTAAAAGTTAAAAAGATTGATAAAAATGGCTTAGTAGATAATGAGAGCAAAGAGATAGTCTCAGTAACAAGTGAATTTGAAAAACTATTAAAGCTCAAGCATCAACATCAACAAAAGTGTAATAAATGTAAAAATGATAAGAATGTTAAGATTTCTTATGACATTATTTTCTTTGGGTGTGGGAAATTCGAATATATGAAAAATGAATGGCCTAATTTAAAAACTCTTCCAACAAAGAAAAATAGAAAATATAACTAAAATGAAATAAGGATAAATGATAAAAAGCAAACGATCTCCTAGGCATATCTAGTTTCTGAATCATAAGACCATGAGCAAGATAAAGTGGTATAAAGTTTTGTTTTTGTATTTATGTGTTGTAATTAATGCATGTGTATATGTTCTTTATTTTATTTTATTGATTTTAAATATTTTTTGTGTTGTTTTTTATGTTTTTTTATAATCATTTTGTTTTATTTTTCATGTTTTTTTTTGTGATTTAGCTCTCATTAACACACACAAATCACATTTCACATTATATTTGCATAAGAGAATCAATTCACTTCTCTAAAAAATTTTAATGAAAATTTAATCACATTTTTACCTAAAACTTTTAAGTGATGATTGGCTATTCTAAAGTATTAAAGGAAAGAAATTCAGGATTATGTTCTCCTTCATAATTTTCTTAATAAAATTGTTCATTTTTATCATTAGATCAAGTTTGCTTTGAGTTTTTAAAGAATAAGAAAGGAAGTAAAATTGCAAAAATAAAATGAGGCACAAAATGAGTCAAAAATAAAAAGATGCTTAATGTATGCCAAAATTAAAAGATGCACAAATATGTATCGAAAATCAAAAGATGTATAAAGTGCGACAATAATTGATAAAGAGACACAAAATGAGCCCACAATAATTTAATTTAATTTATCTTTCTTGTATTTTTAAGTCTTAGAAAACCCATGTGTCTAAATGATACTTTCGATACTTGAGTTTGAAAATCATAAGCCCACACCTTCCAAGGTCATTTGTAGACCATTTAGCTTTGTTCTTTGAGATTTGAAAGGTAAAACTTCATCACTTGAATAAATTTTTATTTTTTTTTTAGATTTTATCCATTGGATTTTGTTAAAAATAAGTTATAGATTTTTTAGGATTTTCATATTTCTATGTTGGATGACCTTAGAATTTGATTTATGCTTATATTTATAATATTTGAATGAATTATAGCAAAGTTACATTAACTAATTGCAATAAAATAATCCTAATAGTGGAGAGGGGATGTGGGGAAAGATCACAACTACCTTAATATATTTTATTTTAGGGTTTTCATATTTCTATAATAAATGACATTTGAATTTGATCAATGCTTATAAGTACAATATTTTAATAAGTTGTACCAAAGTTAAAGTCACTAATTACAATATAAGAATCCTAATACCATAGAGGGGACATAGGGAAGGGGAGCAACGATCTTCAAATATTTTTCATCTATTTATTTTTTATTTTTACATTTTTTAGATCAAATTATATATGGATATCTGAAGTTAGATGTCGTGGATATATAAAAGATTATTACCGAGAAGAAAGTTACTAATTGATGAATTTTTAAAGGGAATTGAATATTTTATTCACATTGCATATCAACTATCTTTATTTTTGTCATATGAGAGGTTTAGGTGTCTCTACTCAAAGTACAAAGATCAAGCATACCGTACACCCGATGAGATTATACTTGATTTATATTGTAGAGAATTTGTACCAGTATATTGGCTTTAGATCTCATATGGAGAGTATGAACCACATTCAGACTCTCAATGTGCTCCCTCCATAACTTTTTTAAAAAATAGATATTATTAGAATACAAGGACGTATAAAGAAATAGTTTTTGATGCAACAGGTTTGTAATTAAGAAAATATAGAGAGAAGTCACCTAACATCGATACACAAAAATTCTATGAGTTACTACAAGATGATTAACAATCCATTTGGGATGGGTACACTACTCATTCTGAGTTATTAATTGTAGTTAGGATGCTTAATATAATGACTAAATATAACATTCCTCAAGAGTGCTTCATTAAGTTCATAAGTCTGCTTATGGAAATCAATCTCAAAAGCAATTTAATTTGAACATATTTGTATATGACTAAGAAGTTAGCATTCAAATTGGGGTTGACTGCTACAAAAAATTATTATTACAACAACAACTGCATCTTGCATTAGAAGGATAACTTGATAAAAATTTCATATCATCATTGATGCACACCCCAATACAAACCAAAATCTGGGAGAAAGTAAAAATAGAAGGATGTGCCATAATCTTGGTTATTTTATTTATCTATCATTTCCAGTCTTCAATATATTTATGCATCAATGAGCTCCACTAGTTACATGAGATGACATAACAAAAAATTATCTCAACCAGGTGTTATTACTCACCCATTAGGGCTGCAAGCGAACCAAACGTTCGACGAGCTACTCGTTGTTCGGTTCGATTAAAGCTCATTTGTGATCGTTTAATTAGCTAAACAAAAAAACTTGAACAATAATTTAAATACTCGATTCTTAAATAAACAAACTTGAACACTAATGTGTTCGGCTCATTTATGTTCGCGAACAACATCATTTAAAGTTCGTGAACAAGCTCGACATTAATTCGATAAAAAGCTCGATTCGTGTACGATTTTGAACTCGTGAATAAGCTAGATAAAAATAATTAATATTTGACTATAAAATTAATAAATATAAATAATCATTTCCTTTGTTACATAGACAATTGCTTTTATTATAAATGTGTTTGTGTATAGATATGTTCATGAATGTATTTGTTTGATAGTTAAAAAAAAACGTTTAATATGTTCGCGAACAAGCTCGATAAGCACTAAATGAACGAACATGAACTGAACATGAACCAAACATGAACACTCATTAATTTAAATGAACCAAACATGAACACAAACAATAAAGCTCGAACAAACATGAACCAAACATGAACAAGCTGATATTAAATGAACACAAACATGAACACTCACATACCCGGCTCGGCTCGGTTCATTTGCAGCCCTATCACCCATCATATGCAAAAGCATAAAATCACTTTAATCATATACATCCTTCCTTTGTTGTAAAATCACGTAACATAAGATTGAGATTATATTCATATAGCTTCACTCTTTATAATCAGGCAGCTCCACAATAATCATGTTGGCTTGTTACAGTAACACCCTATGATCTTCCACCTAAGGTGTATATAAGTACTCCTAACATGTTTCTGACGTTTATTATAATTGGGCCACATAATCCAAAAGTAAAAATAGATTTCTTCTTACAACCTTTAATTGATGATCTCAAACTATAATGTGAAAAATATGTGCCAACATATGATTTCTCAACTAAATAGAACTTCCTGTTTAAAGTTGCCTTATTGTGAATCATTGATGACTTTCTAGTATATAATTTGTTATTTGGTTGGAGCACTATGAGAAAGTTAGCTTTTCATATTGTATGGAGCTTACTAAATCATTTACACTAAAACATGGAGGTAAAAAACTTATAATTTGACTGTCATTGTATGTTCCTACCTGTCAATCATCCATTTTAAAGAAATAAGGATGCATTCATGAGAAACAAAGTAGAGAGAACAACTCTTCCACCCAAATTAAGTAGTGTTTAGATACGTGAAAGAATTAATAACATACTTACTATTTTTCAATTTTTTATATTAGCAGAGTATGAAGTCCCTGAATTTGGAGTTCAGCATAACTGAATGAAAAAAATATTTTTTCTAGACATTACCATACTAGATTACCAATTTAATAAGTACAAACCTTGAGGTACTATAGATCAACATTACAAGATACAAACAGTAAATCAAGAGGAAGAAATATCAAATTTTAGAGAACCTGCCAGTGACATACCAGATGACACAATCACTATGTCTAAGACACAATCGGAAGTAGTTAAGAGTTTCAGTAATGAATTTAGTCCGAATGAGACAGTAAATAAAGAGACAATAGATGAAAGTGAAACACCCTCTAGGGAAGAATAGTTCATTATAAGATACCTTAATGAACTTGTTGTTTATTTGAAAACTTTTTCATAATAATGTTTTTAATATACTACTACAATATTTTAATTTATTTTTTGCATATTGCATATTTTGATATTTATTTTATAATCTACTATGATTAATCTAATTTTATGTGGAAAGTTTCTCTCATGTTTTAGTGCAATTTATTTTTGTTTGATACAATGAAAATTTAATCTCTCATTTTTTTTCATTTCAGATGGCTTTTAAATGATGAGCCTCCTAGAAGATTGATCACTTCTATATTTGATCAATAGAAGAAGTTAACCAATGGCCTAATAAGGCCAAAATTGACCGATCAAGGCCAAGCAATATCTCAGGACCTACCCACAACAGGGCAAGGCACTCATTTATCTATTGTTACTGACACTAGCCCATGATTGCCATCACCAGATCCTACGTAATCCACTATTTTTTTATCCATGTTATCCTCCACCGCCTTCATAGATTGTTTTGTCTACATATTTATATCCTCCTTACCAATAGTCTTATTATTACTCACCTGCATAACAGTTATATCAAGTTAGACCATTGCCCCTGCGGAGCAAAGGTGTGAGGAGGCATCAACATCATATACTGACGGATGTACATAGAGCCTGAGGGCGACACATAAATTTGTAATGTTAATATCTTTTTATTTGTTTAGTTTAATTAACTAGTATTGATATTTGAATTTTAATATTTTTTGTAGATTTAATCCCTCTAAGCAATCTACAGATAAGATTAGAGACATCATGAGGAGTATGTATGATGCTCCTTATCTATCTTGGGAAAAAATTCTATGACATAATATGTGATTTCAAGAGTTTGAGGTACTTTGGTAGTAATTGTCATAACAATATATATTTTATACAATGATTAGTAATGTCTTCTACTTTGAATTTGTTAATCATAAAGATTTTAGGTGGTTGTCGTAACATAGGAAATAATTTTGAGAAGAGAGATTCAAATCACATGTGAAATATATTTACTAACATTAGAAAGTCAAGAGAGCGCCCCTTATGGATTAGTGAGTGTTTGGGGTGAATTGACAAGATATTGGGGCATCCCAAATTATACAAGGAGAATGGAGCATAATAAGCATAATAAAACTTCCGATTGTGGGGTCTTGGTGAGCTCCCTACATATTAACAGTTCAATTCCAAACACCTAGATTAAACAATGTCATGTAAAATTTTAACTCTTATTATATAAATAAGTCAACCAACTTCTAACATTTTTTTTGTTTATTATCTTAACAAAATTATTTGTAGAAAGAAACACCTTGTAGAGAGCCTACCGCATTGGAGCTCTATACACACAAACATTAACACTAGGAGAATCACTAGTGAGTTGATAATAGATCAAGGAAAGCTTGTGTGAGTTTTAAAATGTATATAGTATTTATGTGTACAAGTTAAATCTATAAGGGTTTATATGTATTTCATTTGTTACGGGAGGATTATGTAAAAATTCACGATAATCAAGCTTACATTGGTGAGGGATCCTTTTTAGGATCTACATAGTGCTTTAACTATAGCAAGTGATCACAGGTAGTGGGATGCATGTAAAAGTGGAGAGTATATAGATTATACTCCCAAGCCTATCGGTATGAGTCACAATTGTCCAGCTTAGTAGCCTATGGTATAGTAGCATTGAGGGGATAGTTAGCCGAAGGGTGGTTGCTTTGACCAAGGAGATAGAGCAGATGGGACAACTTAAAGTAGATATGCTTACATAGCAAATTGGATGTAAGCGGAGCTGAAAGCATTCAAGGAACAACGATGACAAAAGATGATTCAGAAGGCTGAGGAGAGCGAGAAAACTAAGAATGATTATATTTACTATATGTTGTGGTTATGGTAATGAACTCATTTTTTTTATTTGACTAACAAATTCAGACCATGTTGCGATCATATGTTTGTTTTATATATTTGTGTAATGAATGATTTTTTATCAATGTTACCTAAAATTATTATTTATGAGTTATATATGTATGTTAAAATGTGTTGCTATTCAAAAATTTTGACACTCATTTTCCTATTGTGTGTTGTATATTATGTCAATCATTTCATCCTCACTTAAAAGATTGTATCATATTCAAAGGTTTCAATAATGTTAATTTTAGCTTAAAATCTACTTGGAAGAAGTCAATATTTCTTTGAAGGCTGTTTAAAAATTTTATTTAAGTTGATAAAAAAACTCAACAACTAAGCTCCTTCAACATCTACATATTATATGGCCAGCATTCATTTCATCATCTCTTTATTGATGGTCAAGAATTTGTAAGGGTTTGGAATTGGTTTGCAAAACATTATGGCATAAATAGCCCAAACATCCAAAACATCATTAACATATTATTAGCTTGAAAATTAACATTCATGATATTTTGTTCAAAAAGTCCTTATCAAAGCATTGGTTCCTTTCTCTATTTTATGATTCACTAAGCTTGAATGGAATAATTAATAAAATTAAATGTAGGAGCACTAAATTTAGCTCCAATAGAATCATTTAGAGAGTTGAGGCAAAATTAAATCACTTTATTCAGCAAATATTCTCTTTGAATATTCTCTTGATCATGATGCATTTTTTTTTCAATATTTAAATCAGAATCCAAAACAATTCATCTTATGGTCCATATCGATTCTCTTGATTATGAAGCATTTTTGTCAGTATTTAAGTATCTTAATAATATCGAAATTCAGTAATTTGGGCTCATTGGATTCGTCTCATCGAGTCGCTCAATTCGACTATAAGCATATCAAATTTGAAGTTCAGATGATCATGAGTTAATTTTGAATACTTTTAATTCAAAGATTGCATCAAAATTCTTGCAAATCATATGACTTTTTTTTTTTAGGCATATCAATTATTATTATTATTATATGTGCTTATTATAAATTCATATTTATATGCTATATGACAACTTTTATTTTTTAAAAATAAAATCTGTATAGATAAATTCTATTCCAATAAGCTTGTAGGATAAGGCCTTAGAATCATTTGAGGCCTGATCAAGTGTTGGACCGGCCCAGCAAATTTTGTCCAATTTGTAAAAGGTACCAAGCTAATATATCCTAAGGGGCTGTTTGGCATCAATTTTTTTTTTTTTTAAACCATGTCTGTTTATAATTTTCTATTATTTTTAGTCATTTTTTATGTTCGATTTCTTTAAAAAAATCAATATAATTTTTTAAATATTTTGAATTTTTTTAGAACAAATTATCACCCAACATCACTAACATAATACGCTGCGGTTATCAGTGACATCACCTTCAGAGAATTCCTCTTGCTAGCATCAATGACCTGCCAAGCAAATTAGGCCACAATTGACAGCAGCTTCCGCTACAACCATATA
This sequence comes from Dendrobium huoshanense, assembly GCA_016618105.1. Taxonomy (NCBI): domain Eukaryota; kingdom Viridiplantae; phylum Streptophyta; class Magnoliopsida; order Asparagales; family Orchidaceae; genus Dendrobium; species Dendrobium huoshanense. The sequence continues at coordinate 27,209,890 of CM028358.1, read as the reverse complement.
TAACTAATTTATCATATTTAAATCATAGCAATATTTAATGTAAATCCATTTATAAAATTAAAAGTCTTAAAATGAGCAAATTTAGGCTTCTTTTGGGACTGCTTTTTTACTGCTTCTTAAAGCAACTTTCTAGTACAAAAATTAAAATTTGTATGCTAAAAAACTATAAGAAAGTCATCCCAAATGAAGCCAGCTTTGTTTGGGACTGCTTTTTTAATGTTTCTTAAAGCAGTTTTTTATTACAAAAATTAAAATTTGCGTAGTAAAATACTGTCTTACAAAGTAGTAAAAAATTCGTCCCAAATGAAGTTTTTTAGAACGAACAAGCGAAAGCAGCAAGAACGAATGAACAAAATAAGGAGAAAGATATTATATTCCATGTCTAACTATTACATGTATTAAATAAACAACATAAAAGACTAGTAGCCAATACAATGGTGACACGTGTACATAAGTATAACAAGGTTATTAACATGCCCCCTCAAACTATTGCGTCGGAAGAGGTGATCAGTTTGGTTGTGTGGTGCTTGAACCGAGAGATGGAGAGTGGTTTTGTGAAGATATCGGGGATTTGATCTTTGGTGGAAGTATGATGAATAGTGATGGTTTGATCCTTGATGCAATCCCGGATAAAATGACAGTCGACTTTGATGTGTTTGGTTCTGGCGTGGAAGACTATGTTATTTTCCAGAGCTATTGCTGAGGTATTATCACAAAATATAAGAGTAGGTGCTGAGGGTAAGTAGTTGAAGTCTTTGAGTAAACGGCGGAGCCAAATGACTTCAGCGATTGAAGTTGCAAGCGCTCTATATTCGACTTCAGTGGAGGATCTTGCAACTACATTTTGCTTCTTGACGCTCCATGAGATTAAGGAAGAGCCAAGATAATTACAGTAGCCAAAAATTAATTTTCTTTCAGTCGAGTCACCAGCCCAATTTGCATCTGCATAAGAGCAAAGAGAAAGAGTATCACGAAATAGTGGTTAGCCTGTGTGTAACATACCTTGAATGTAGTGCAAGAGGCACTTGAGAGCGTCAAAGTGACTAGTAAGAGAATTTTGCATATGCTGGCAAATTTTGTTGACGTCAAAGGAGATATCTGATCACGTGAGGGTGAGATATTGTAATGATTCTACTAGCTGGCGAAATAACGTCGAATTAGGTAAAGCAGGTGAGGTAGTGGCGTTGCGAGATGGCTTGAGTTGGGATGGAGTAGATACCGATTTACAATTAATCATTTCGGCTTTAGATAAGATGGATTCAGCGAATTGTGTTTGATTTAAATGAATGTCGTAGGTGGTGTGAATAGCTTGAATGCCGAGAAATTGAGAAATGGGTCCAAGGTTTCTCATTTTGAATGTAGCGTGAAGGTTTTGGAGTAGTTTAGTGATTTCAATTGAGGAGTTGTCGGTAATAAGGATATTGTCAACGTAGACTAAAAAATACATTGAGATATCTGATTTATGATAGATAAGTAAGGAGGGATCAGATGAACTGAATTTGAAACCAAGGGTTTGAAGATGACCAGATAAGGTGGCAAACCACTGTCGAGGTGACTGTTTTAGACCATAAAGGGCCTTCTTCAAGTGGCAAATGTGATTGGGATAAAGAACATCAAGAAAGCTAGGTGGTTGTTTCATGTAAACGGTTTCAGAGAGATGAACGTGAAAGATCGCATTAGATATGTCTAATTGATGAACTGGCAAGTTGTGATGAAGAGCGATGACGATAAGGACTCTAATAGTGGGCATTTTTGCGACTGGGTTGAAAGTGTCAATGTAGTCTAGGTCATATTCTTAGTTAAATCCTTGAGCGACAAGTTTATCTTTGTGCCGAGCTATAGCGCCGTCAAATATGAATTTGGTGCGATAGGTCCAACGACACCCCAGAACATTTTGAGTAGGATTGGGAGGAACAAATTCTAAGGTTTCTTGTGATTGGAGAGCTTGAAATTCATCAGACATGGCAGTTCGCCAATGTTTATATTTGTTGGCTTCGGTGTAGCATGTTGGATCAGAAGGAGTATTGTGATGAAGAAGCTTAAAAATGACCTTGCATGGGTTTTGAGTGTCCGATTTTCGATCTTGTTTGCATGTGATGAGTGGTCAGTCAATTAGGAATAGAGATGCTAGGAGGGTGGCAGAGAGCATTGGCGTGAGAAGAGGATAGGGAGTAAGCAGAACTTGTGTTGCTGATTATGGAAGGAGTATTAACGGGTTGAAATGAGTGATCTGTAGTAGTGATTGAAGCAGAATTAGGAGGCTGAGTGATTTGGACCAAAAGTAGCCGAGGTGTATAATTTGTTGTAGATGAGGAATCGGTGGTTGTTGTGTGTTGTTGTTGATATGGAAATATAGCTTCGTTAAAAATAACATGTCGTGATGTATATATTTTTTCGTATTAGGATTAAGGCATATGTATCCTTTTTGGATAGGGGCATAGCCGATGAACACACAAGGAAGAGAGAGAGAGAGAGAAAGAGAGAGAGAGAGAGAGAGAGAGAGAGAGAGAGAGAGAGAGAGAGAGAGAGAGAGAGAGAGAGAGGTGATAGTTTATAGGTAGTATATGGATGAAGCCAGGGATAACACAAACATCCAAAGATTCGAATATGTGAATAAGAGGGAGGTTTTTGATAAAGTTTGAGATAAGGACTTATATTATTTAGAACTTTAGTAGTTAATCTGTTTATGAGATAAACAGCTGTATGAAGATCGTCAACCCAGAGAGATTGAGGATGTTAGCTTCGAAAAGTAAGGTAGGAACAATTTTCAAGATATGGCGATGTTTGTGTTCGGTGACACCGTTTCGAGCAGGCGTGTAAGGACAAAAAAATTGATGGTTAATACCCCAAGTTTTGCAGATAAGTTTGAATTGGTTGTTGAGAAATTCACCACATCCGTCCGAGCGAAAGGTGATGATATGTTTATTAAATTCGCGATTGATCATTTTGTTAAATTCTATGAATTTAAAAATGACCTCAGATTTCTACTGCAACAGATAGACCCAATAGAATTTAGAATATTCATTAATAAACGAAACATAATATTAGTATCCTTGCATGGATGTGATGGGGGAAGGTCACCAAACATCGGAATGAACTAGTTCGATAGTAGTAGAAGCTAAGTGTGTAGATTTAAGGAATGGTAATTTATGGCTTTTGGCCATTTTACATGAACTACAATGATAGTAAGATGATTGTAAACAAATAGTAGAGATGTTATTTGCCAAATGTCATTAAGTATTGGATGCAGGATGTCCGAGACGGCGATGCCAGAGATTGGGAATGGCTTGTTTGGAGAGGAGAGCTAGAGATCAAGTAGAGGCAGATGAGTGGAGCAGATAGAGTCCATTAAGACATGGATCCTGTAGAAGAAGTTGTCCGGTCTTCGAATCCTGAATTTTAAACCCATTAGAAGTGAAGGTAATAGTATATTTATTGTCTGCAGTCAAGCGATGAATATTGATTAAATTAAAAGAAAGATTTGGAACGTGATGAAGATTCTTGAGATTAAGTTTACCGGTTGAGATAGGGAGATTAAGTTTAATCTCTCGTATTATTTTAATCATACCTCTATATTCTGTATTATTTTCATAATTATGATCTCTGTTTAATTAACTAATTAATTAAGAAAATCAGTTCAAAACAAATTATTTTTCCCTATTATGAAAAGGATTAAACGAAAGTTTTAATTAATTTTATTATTAATTAACTTAGTGAACTGTTCCTATCTATACTGCCAACCCCTCTCAACTACCGTTACTGTTGACGGGCAACGGTCACCCTCCACAGGAGCCGTCAACGCTTCACATTGCCCATTCCTTAGTCAAGCTTCTATCCTATATCTTCTAATTTAGCTTTTCTCATCATTTATTACTTGCAAAGTTGCAATAGCAAAGTTGAGATGCATATTCTACTGAATTGAGAGCCATTAATTGTGAATTTGACTCAAAGAATTTTCAAACAAAAAAAAAAGTCTTTTTTTTTTTCACATCAATTTTGAATAGAAAACAAATGAATCAAAACTCGCTCGAATCAAAATTTAATTGAGGTGAATTTGAATAAAATCATGCTAATTCTAAATTTGATTGAAAATATATATATACGCATATTTGTTGTGTTATGAATTTATCTTTAGAGAATAAAAATTGATTGAAATTAGATCAATTGTTAGGTTAAACTAAGCTTAAATCAATGATTTTATGTGCGACTCAAATTCTTAATCTGAAAAAATAACATTTTTTAAGAAAATAAGATTGAGGTTTCATTTGAGACAACCTTCTTAATGCTTTTTAAAGCCACTTTTTTTGCCAAATTTTAATTTTAAAAATTTTGTACTGAAAAGCAGTAAGAAAGTTGTCCCAAACAAAATCTTGCTTTCATGATAAGCAACTGTTAGTAAAAAATAATTTGTCTGCAAGACAATTTTATCACTGATATTTTAAATTTTTTACCGTTAACTCTCTGATTGCTATATAAGAAAGGCATCTCCAAAAATTTCAATCAGCAGTTTCCATATATTGTGCAAGAAGGGGAACCTTATTCAAGCAAAGGAAAGATCCAAATATGATTATAAATTTGTAAACAAATCATGAAGTAACCAACACAAAAAACAAAAAACAAAAACAGCAAAAATATATCCCCTAAATTCAAATTAATAAACCAAGACTTGATAAAATTTTCTCTTTATAACTCTTTGTAGAAGGCTCCATATTCTTTGTACTGAGACCTCAAAGCATAATATTCGATAGAAAATGATTTTATAGCTAGTCATATTGCAGATGATTGCTTCCAGTATCACCTGTTGCATTTTCCTGCAATCTATTTGGAATTCCTCTTGAACAAGGATTGATTTCTGCAAGGGGATTTGTGAATCCAAGCTTTTGTTTATTCCAGTACTGATAAACATTATGAGCAGCTCTATTACCAGAAGAATCATTGATATCAGGCAAAAATCTACTATCACTTCTCCTCCAGAATTTTGAACTGAGGAATTCTGTGCCTGGTAATCTGCAACATGTTTTAGCTGCTGGATCTCTGTTCCTGGAAGATGAAACGACCAAGTCATGCGAGATTTCATTGAGTGTCATTTCGAGGCTGTTCACTCTTGCTTCCAGCGAATTTATGCCGTTCTGCGAGCTACCCATAAATTTCTGAAAAAAAATTGAAGGAAAATAACATTAGAAGAAGAAGAAGAAGAAGGTTGAGGAACAGATTAGAGATATTGATGCAGATATAGTTCTGAAATGAAAGAATAAGAGAAATAATATGTTAGATTAACAGAGCAAAACGGATCTCCTATAATAACAAAGAGCAAAAGGTGATGAGGAGAAAAATTAACTCGAGGAAAGATACCTGGAGAAGTTCTAGTAGAATGGACTGCTGTTTCTCAATCTGAACTAATTGCATTCGAATCAAAGACAAATCACTATCTTTATGTTCTACAATGAGCTCATCACAAGTTTGATCAGTTAGTTCCAAGCTCCCGTTCTCCTGTAATGGCACTACTTTAATCCCAGATTTCAACGCATCCATCTTTTTCTCCTCGCAGTTCTTCTCAAAGAGGACTCTTCTTGCTTCAAATTTGGATCTTCCATTGCCATTTTCATCAGCTCTTACCTGATCTCCTCCACTCTTCCCACCCTTTTCATTGATTCCTGCATCAGGAACAGAAATTTCAATCCTCCAATCTGAATTCTTTGCTTGGCTGATCCTCCTTGATGCAACCGAATTCGGTTTCAGATCAATACTTGGACGAACGAGCTTCTTCTTCACAGAAGAAGGAATTGGAGATTCAGTAGGTGGAGGTGATCTGCTAGTTGGTTGCCTACTTCTCCTAGCACGGAAAGGAGAAGAAGACTGAACAGATGATGAACTGTTAATTGAAGTAAGTGGAAATATACCTTCACTTGTATTCTCTGTAAAAAAAATTCAAAAATAAAACCGCCAGATAGAAAACGTTGTTAAATCAAACTGAAATTGAGAACTGAAAAGGATCAAAAGATGAGAATAAAGTTACCAGCTTTGAGAGAATTTGGCTGGAATTCAGATGGATTCAGGTCTTTGTCAGGGATTTCCTTCCATACGTCCATCATCCGGTTCATCAAATCCCTCACAATCTTCACCTGCATTTCAACAAGAATTAAATAAACCAAGATCTAATAAACCAGGTATAGAAAGAGATATATGATAAGAAATAAGATTTAAGAAAAAAAAAAAGAACCTTATCATAACGCCGGGATTCAAATAAAGCCAGATAAGAGGGCTTAAAGCCCACAAGGCGATCCCTTTCTGCTACGGCGAGGCGGGTGAGCGCCTCTGCCGCCGCCTTCCTTGCGGACCAGTCCTCACAAGCGAGGAATTCCACGAGACAGGAAATGACCGCCTGTAACGAGGTGGCGTCGCCGTCGATGCCTCCGGCGGCTACCACACTGCCGAGAAGCGTCAGAAGTGCGGGCTTAGCCTTGGACGCGGGGCTCCGGACCAGCTTCACCAAGCGAGGAAGAAGACGGTGGAGAAATCCGGTTAGGTGGTCGGCGTTAGCGGCCGCGGTTTCATCCAATGCGGCGGCGAGGGAGTGCGCAGAAACGGATTGGGGATTCAGATCCTGCTCTTGAAGAAGGGCGTCGGCGATTGGGCGGAGGATAACCGGAACGAGAACAGACGGCGGCGATGCGGCGGCGAGGGAACGGACGGCGTCAATAAGTGCGGTTCGGACAGAGGAGTCGGGGTCGCGGAGGCGGCGGAGGGTGGCGGCGAGGATGCGAGGGAGGTGGGGGGCGAGGGCGGCGGGAGGAAGGGAATGAGCGAGGAGTGAGAAGAGGCGAAGGGAGTGGCGGCGGAGAGGAGTTTTATCTGTTGGGCGAGTGTCGCCGACGGCGGAGACGAAGGGGGGTAGAGCGTCGGCGGTGAGGCTGCGTGCTATCGATTCGAGTTCGGCGGCTGCCATGGCCTCGGTGTCGCGGTCGGAAAGCTTGTTCATGAAGAGATTGACGCGTTGCCGCATATCCTCCGGCCGATGCTTCGCCATGGACAAGGCGACGGTAGCCGGAATCAGGCAAAGATGGCTTTTTTAGTAATGGTAACTTCTCAGGGTATCTAAGGACGAAGAAGACGCGGAAATCTCGGGGCTTGACTCACTGTGAGAAGAAGGCAGAGCGGTGTTATTTAACCAGATTGTTGGTTACGGTAGTGAAGTCGATTACAAGTTGAAGGAAGGGGGAGGCATTTCCTTAATTAGAATACGGAGTATGAATAGATGGAATAAATTAGGAAACTGAGAAGAATTGCAAAATTATTATGTTATTGCCTGTGGAATTAAGCGACTGTTTTTTTTATTTTTAGACGAATATATCCAGCAAATCTTGAATTTCTTGGATAATTATTTGCAATGACTGTCAGAGCATGCCGTACATATTTTAGGTAAGATATTAATTTATAATTGATATAAGTCATGCTCCAACATAACTTTCGAAAATATTTGAAATAAAATTTCAATGTATTTTTTTATTGGAAAAATAGCTATAACCTTTAATTGTAGGGCTGCATACTCTATAAATTCAAAGGAGGCCTTGGTCTCTATTTTTTTTTTGAAAGTTATAAATATTATTTGTAGTCAAAATGATGGCTTTTCTCTACAGGCTTTCTGAAAGATCTCAATAGATTTGATTCAGCACTATGAAAAGAAACAAAATATAAGATAAATTTATTTCACTTGAGCTTTTTTATTATCATATAACTTGTGCATTGGATGTTATATATTTATATGCATAAGAGGACTTGAACAATAAAGGGAAGAGGAGATAGATCCTCTGAGCGACAGGGAAGGCTATGGTGTGGTGTGATGATGATTAAGGCTGTATAAAGTGCAAAAAAGTTGGAGTAGTGGGAAGACATTTGAGTTGGTTGATTGCATATCAATAGTTCCTTATTTGTGTATAGCTTATCGCTGCCCTGCAAATTAAGGATCGGAGAATTATTTTTCTATGTAGCCAATGAAAATGAGAAGGTGACAGAGCTTTCATGAGCATGTCGGCAGGTTGATCTGCTAAATGAATGTGGTGGACTGAAGCTTCCTTGGTTTTGATTCTATCTCGAATGAAGCAGTAGTTTATTTTGATGTGCTTGATGCGAACATACAACATTGGATTGTTTGCTAGTGCAATTGAGGAGATTTCATCACAATGAAGAGAAGAGAATGGGCTAGTTGTGATGGGAGGAAGGTGAAATTCAGTAAGGAAATGACAAAACCAGACAATGTTGGAGGCAGTAGCTGTTATAGATATATATATATTTGACTTAGCTGGATGACTTGGCAATAATGGATTGATTGTTGATGCTCTAGGAGACTAATGCATTGTTTTGAAATGAGTAGTTTCCAAAGATGTATTTTCTATCAATGCAATTAGCAACCCAATCTGAATCAACATATTGGCGAAGTGTACTTGAGGAGATGTTTCAGAATGTAAACATAAATATTAAATGGGTTATGCATGAATTGACAAAGTTGGTTGGTTGTAAAGGAAAAGTTAATACGAGTTATGGTAAGATATTGAAGGGAGCCAATAATTTTGTTATAAATAACTAGATTTATGAAAGGTTGATGCACGTCAGGTAGAGGGGCTAATTTGATTGAGAGAGGAGAGGTTGCATGTTTGTAGTTAGTCATGCCATATTTTTGTGGGATTTTGGAGGTGTATTGAGTTTGATTTAGGATATAGGAGACAGAAGTGGAGATAATTTGAAGGACAAGAAATAATTATATGGGGCCAAGGTCTTTGAGGGAGAAGCAGGTTTGGAGGTCGAGAATGACAGAATTGGGGGTGGGTTGGTGATCGCTGGTGATAAGAATGTCACCAATAGATTAGAGAAGATAGGTGTTAGTTGTGGTAGTATGATGTATGAGGAGAGCTAGATCCGAGTTGTTGAAGTCAAATCATTGAATCAGGAGAAAGTTGGAAAAGGTTTGAAACCACTAGTGAGGGGCATATTTGAGACCATAGAGAGCCTTATGGAGTTTGCATACAAGTTTTGGTTGTAAGGGATCAATGAAGCCAAAAGGTTTCTTCATATACACGATGTTAGTAAGGGTGCCATTAAGGAATACCTTGGATATGTCTAGCTAGTGAACCTGCCACTTGTTGTGTAAGGCAATTGTGACAAGAATGTGGATAGTTGGCATTTTGGCTACCTGGTTACAAGTGTCAAACAAAACAAGGTTATGCAAAGTCCTGTTTGAATTTAAGCCACAAGATGAGCTTTGTGGAGCCATCGAGTTTCAATATGGTTTTAAAGGTCTAGCAACATCCTAAAACTAGTTGATTGGGACGTAATGGGATAAGGGACATGAAAGTTCATTTAGGCTGTTAGGCCTTAGAATTATCCCAATGCTAATCAAGAGGGATGGTGAATTGGTTATAAAAAATTCATAGATATTTGAAAATCTTTTTAGAAAATGTAATCCACTGATCCTGAACTATGCATATATTTTAAAGAAACAAGTATTGCAGGATTTTTCAACCATAGAAATAAAATAAAATACGAAAATAAAAATGCAAGAAAAATAAAAAGTAATAGAAGAACAAAAAATTTTATATTGGTTCGGTCCAATTAGACATACATCTACTCCCTAGAGACTCCTTCTACAGGTACTGTACTAAATACAAGTGACTCTCATTTTGCCCCCACAGCAAGGCGAAGAAGCCTTTACAAACTCTCTTTCACCAACCCGTTGTGGCAGATAACCGTCATCTTTTACACTCTCCAAGTGATGGAAGCATACATTCACATCTTTTTTCACCCTCCTGGTGAAGACAGAGTACATACTTGTCCTTTTTCACCCTCCTTCTGAAGGCAAAAAATCGTCAGGTCTTTTTTCAACCTCTTGGTGAAGGCAGAGAATCTTGATTCAATCTTGAAGATCTCCTCTCACGTGCCTCTAAAGTTGTTGGGTAGAAACTTTGAAGAAGACAAAGACTTTATATCATATTGTACGAATAGTTCAAAAATGAATGTATTCGTATGAGTGGTAGGCCATTAAGAATGTATAAGATTATGCCCTAAGTATCTATATGAGATCTAATTACAGAAATATTATCTACAAGTATTTTTTTTTTTTATGTTGGAGAGGTATTGAGACATGGAAAGCTCTTTCATAAAATATTGTGAAGTTCATTCTTGAGTTGGATGACTCTTGAGTGGTATGTAGGTTATAAGCATTTTTCAAGGATGGACCAAATTTCATGGCATGTGTTTAGATTGAGAATGTGGAGTTAAATAGATGGGGAAATGGTGGAGTAGAGGGTGGCTAAAAGATATTGGTCAAGAAGAAGCTGATTATTGTGTTATGGATTAGATAAGATTTCATTAGTGGATATGAAGTGTTTGGGAGGACAGCTACTGATTCCATTGTGAAAACCATCAACCTCATTGGTAGAGAGCATCTAGAGGCTTTGTAAACACCGTATGGTGGTGATTTTCAGTGTTTAATTGAACATGTATGTTGTTCTTGATGTTAACATGAAGAATTTGAGCGAAGAGAGGTATATAATATCTATCACTCTTGGAGTTGAGTTGTGAGGGACGGTTGTTGAAGTGGAGGAAGATTCGCCCATCTGATTAGATAGGTTGAAACGAAGGTTGTTGGGCTTTAAGCTTTGATACTCTGAAAGATAAATAACTTAATGGATTCAACATAATGAAAAGATATGAAATATAGATAACATGAGATAAATTCGGTCCACTAGAGCTTTCTTTATTGTCATACAACTTGTGCATTTGAAGTTACATATTTATAAGCATAATGGAGCATGAACAGTAAAGAGAAGACTAGACAGACTCTATGGAAGTATGCAAGATTATGGAATGGTAGTGGGAAGACATTTGAGTTGGTTGCTTGCATATCAAAACGTCTTTATATGTGTATAACTTATCACTTCTAACTTCTATGGAATTAGAAATCAGTCAACGGATGTCAAATGAATATGAGAACATTATAAAGGTCAACTAGTGCACTATAAAATTTTGAATTATTTATGAATTTGGAACACTAAAATTTAAAATGTGTAAAATTGATAAGAATTGGGACATATTAATATATATATATATATATATATATATATATATATATATATATATAATTATAATTATAATAATAACAACAATCATGATTTAGCTTAACATGATTAATCAATCAATAATATATCCATGTAAACAAAAATGGGCGATCATAAAATAATCATTGTTGACGCATCATAACAACTTGTTCAGGAAGGTAATTTTATCAATAATTAACAAATACATTAAAATATAATAAATTTTATCTATGAAAATGAAACATTGAAGTTGTAAAACCAAAAAGAAATCTCAACAAAACAAAGCTGCTAAAATAGAAAATAATGATTCATATCTGCACCTTATTAAGGTAGCGTAAGACTGTTAATATATGATGCTGATGAAAGACTTAGATCATATTTTTTTTTATTTAAAATATATATTTAATAAAGAAATTATATTTGATGTTGTGTTTCTATTTTCTTTCAAATATTTATTTTTTTATATTATGATGTTTTCATCTATTTTGAAAATAATTTTTTTATAAAATAAGAAATACGTATAGCCAAAGCTATTTTGTTCATAAAATAAAATAAAAAAGTAAGAGCTTAATTATTTAATTATTTTGCGTTTGGTTCAGTTGGGTGGGAATATAATTTAATAACAAAAAAAAAGTTTAGGGTTTAATCTATTTTAAAATGAGTCATAATTTCTCAATTATATTTATAAAATTATTTGGTTTCGATATATAGACATAATAAGGATAATAAAAAATATTTATTATAAATTTTAAAATATGAAAACATTTATACATAATTAGCATAATGTTGATTAAATTAAAGTTAAAACAAAATTATCTCAGGCAAGAAAAGGATAGAGTTGGTCCTCTAATTTTTTTGTTGGATCATTTAAGTTAATATTTAAAAAATCAATATATTAAAATTTGTCTTTTAAATCATATTGGAGATCATTTTGAACCTTTTTTTTAATTAAAACTCACGGGAGAGATCTACGTGTTAATATAAAGCAAAATTATAAGTCCTTAATGACTCCAAAGCCCATTAAAATATAACATTTAAAACAAAATCTATAAGTCTTGGAATCAACCTAATTACAAAGATCATACCAAAAACAAAATTAAAAACCAGCCAAAGAACCAGCTATCAGCAGATGTCCCAGAAAAAGCCACTAGAATCCATACAGTCTACTACCTACTATCGTGAACCAATGCCATGCGAGCAGCAACCTAATCAGTAGCACATAAACAACCAACCACAACCAAAGAATTACTGCTTTGTAGCTAGCTTTCTTTTTTGTTTTTTCGCCTACTACGATTCCCGCCACCAAGTCTGGAAGCATCATCTTCGATACAAATCACCTTCAAACTAAACAAATCATCCGTAGGCTGAACCAAGTCATTTTGAACTTCATACAAAGTTAAGGGATACTTCTGATTATCCTCATAGCAATCTCAATATAAATTTGTGATTACTATTAATAATAAATATTAAGATAAATAATTTATTTTGAGATATTTATATCATTAAAATATATTCTCTTTCATATCAAATGAAAATATTTAATAAGTAATGTAGATCATGACCTAATTATTTTCATATATGCTGGAGGTTGAGAAGGCAGTTCAGAGTGGCACACATGTCTCTCTATAGTAAACAGCTAAATAAGCAGCGCAAATGCCAATTTAGAGCTGAAGTTACCTACCAATCTAAGCTTTACAGATAGCTGAAGCTTTCTCTTTGTGTTCTAGGAGATAGTTTTTAATTTATTGCTTTTTAAAGTTATTTAATACTTTTTATTATAACAAATTTTTAATTAAATTTTTTTTACTAATGCTGGTGCAATTTATGATGATAAATTGATTATTAAGATCAAATCAATTATCTAAAAAATAAAAACAAAATCATAATTATATTTTACCAAAGAAAAAATATCTCTTAATACTGATTTTTTTATTTCAAAAAATATTTATTTTAATAGATATCAAAATATTATGAGGCAAATTTTAATGGGGGATTTACATACAAACAAAAATGTTTTTATCATTTACCCATCTAATATTTAAATTTTATATTTATTTATATATTATAATAGTATTTTTTATATTTAAATCACATCAAAATATATGTAATATATATATATATATATATATATATATATATATATATATATATATATATATATATATATATATATATATATATATATATATATATATATATATATATATATATATATATATATATATATATAAGTTTAAATAAGTTATCATCAATAGTATTTTTAATTAAATTTAAATAATTTTATATAAGTAAATTTAAAATTTCGAAATTATATATATAAATATATAAAATTTTTATGGTATATACACATAAATTCCCTTTTTTTAAATATAAAATAATCTTATGCTAGCTACATAACACTAAAATTTTAAACTAATTAAATGTGTGCGGTCTTAATTTTTTTTATATTTATTTTTGAAAATAAATTATAAATATTTAAATGTTAACTAATTTGATAAATATATATTAAAATTATAATTTTATAATTGGCTCATATGCTGAGCTGGTTAGGCTTAATTAACAAAAAGAAAGAAAATAATTTAAAAATATTAAAATAAAGATATATTTATATTTGATGTTGCATTCTTTACTTGATTACGGCTTCATTTGGATGGCTTTTGTATTGTTCCCACCACATAATTATTTGGCCAAATTTTCGAAAGCAGCGTATTTGTTGTGGAAATTAGCAGAAGGAGCGTATTGAGGAGAAAATTTGAGAAGCAGCTAATACGCGGTTTTGATTAGCGCATTCATAGAATGCGCTTTATGAATGCGCTTAATGAAACGGCGCATTCTATGAATGCGCTGTACAAAATAGCGCAATATGTGCAATGCGCGGGAGTATGTGGCGCATTCCTCACAATCCAGCTGGCTGCCGACCTGAATGCGCGGTACGCTATGGCGCATTCTTCGGAATGCGCGGGACTCTCTGGCGCATTCTTCGGAATGCGCGGGACTCTATGGCGCATTCCTCACAACCCTCCACTTATCTTGCTGTCAGCGAGCGGAAAACGAGGGGATTTTGTATTTTAGCGGGGACAAGATCCGGTTAATCCGCGAAAGTAGTTGAGGATATGGTGAAATTGATGGCGGTCGCTGAATATGAGTGGTTGGGAGCTGATAATTGATGACGGGAGTGCTGCGTTCCGGCTATAAAAGAGCTTGCTGCCTTCACGTTTACAGCACTCATCAAGCAGCGAAGTTTCTCTCAAAATTTAGGTGTTAAAGCTCAGAAGGTATGGTTTTTTATTTGCTGCTTAATTTCTTAAGGTTTTATGTTAATTTTGTAATTATATAGTTAGATTTATTGCGTAGGGCTCTTGATTTTTTACTGACTTCTCAAGTATTGTCTTTAGTATTATTGAATTTGAGTTGGATCTAAGAAAATGCTTAACAGGATAGCTTGAGAATAGTTGGAAACATTTTTTTTGTTTTGCCAAGTATTATTTTAAATGAATATTAAAGACTAGTGGTGCCAAATGTTTAGAGAGGGTGCATTTTTGGCAATTGTATTTGTCAATAAATGATTGCAATATTATAGGGGAATCAAACATATTGGTCATAATAGATGGTATGAAAGAGAGTAATGGAACTTAAACAAACGAAAATCATGTCGAATAGTTAATTTGATTTAGCAGCAAGTATGTGTAACATAGATGCATTTTTGTGTTAAGGAAATTTATTAAAAATTATAAAGAACTATGAAATGGTCTTCAAATAGTTTTTATTTGATCTCAATAAACATATACCACGATAATAGTTTTGGAATGCATTAAGGAGAAATTGCAAATTAAATATGTTTTAAAAAAATATTAATGATATGCATGCTAGAGCATTGAATAACATTATAGATTGTTGTGGAGTGACTAAAGAGTTCATAAACAAAATAGGATTTTAACAATGTTAAACATTCTATATTTATCTTGGTTATGTAAATGCTTATAAAGGATATTCATAATGAGTTACCTCAGTGTATGCTATTTACACAGGACAATTTTAAAAGATGAGGATTTTGTTGTAGTAAAAAAATAGAAGAATTGATAAAAAAGTAAAAGATAATAGGATAAGGATTAGTAGAACAAAGATAAACTATATTACATTTATAAGGATGTAATTTTTCGGGTTAAGATTGAATGGCTAAAATTTGAAAGTGTTTTATGAGTACTTAAGAGTAAGACAATATCTTGTACGCTTATTTTTAGATGACATAGTTTTTAAGAGTTGAGACATTTATTAAAACATATAAGAACTAGAAGAGTATCTGAGGAAAAAAGTGTCTTAAAATTAATAGAACAATAAATGATTATATTATGTATGATTTTATTGGGAGGAATTTAATATTATCTATCATGCGATGCAACTCATGAATAAGTATAAATTTCATATACAAAATTACAAAATAAATTATCTTCCAAACAACATAAATCAATGCATATTTTGTCTACATCCCATAAGATTTTCCATGGTTAGCAACAACTCTTATCTTCTCTCAAAATCATTAAAGCATCATTCAATAATTAAGTAAACATGATAAAGCTAAGCAGTAAATAATGGTGGTTGCTACATTATCAAACTCATTGCAATAGAGATTGGAGCCATTTTAACAAGTTCAAGACCGATGATTCAAATCATCTTAAATATGATTTGCAGGTAGGGAAATTAATCAGATCTTGTATGATCTAGAAGTGTGTTCATGATAATCAGATTTACAAAATTAGCGAGCAAATATGACTAAAGACAATACTTGAGAAGTCCAAAATGACGATAATAAATCAGGAGCCCTACGCGAAGCTAGCTGATTATGTCAAAAATAATTTTTCCTTTTTCGTTTCTGTTGGCAACATTTAGTTGGAATTTTGTGACTTTAGAGAAATTTGACAAATTGAACTATCTTGAGTGTCTGAGCTGAGTACATTTTTAATAATAATGATTGAAAAATTGACATGAAAAATATTTTTTTAAAAATTATTGCAAAAAAAACCTTACTAATTTTTTTTTTTTGAAAGAATTAAAAGAACATATAAAATATTAATAACAAAAATTAAATAATAATAAAGTTACTCATAGTTTAAAAAAATAAAATAATAAAATAATTGTTCCAAACAGATTTTTAATCACAAATTATCTTACAGAGAAGGATCAACTTTTAAGAAAAATTAGATTATCGTTATCATGAATTTAATTAGTAATTGCTGTACTTCGATAGATGTGAATGGTACACACTAGGAGAATAGCACACAGCAGATCATTTTGCATCAACATGTTGATGTAGGAGTACTGGTTTTACTAAGAACTTCCCATTGAAGGAGAATATAACTCATATAAAATATTGCAAAAATAATTGATGTACAATTATGTTAAAAATATTATTGAAAATAGAGTTAATATTTTTTAAAAAATATTAACTCTGACACAAATTGAATCTACTTTAGGCATGCATGCTTAAGTGTCTTTGTTCACATTTTAGTTTTATATATATGTATATGATATAATGATATTGAATGAGACCAACTACTTCATGCCTTTGAACCACTTCACTTCGCTTTGCTTTGCTTTTCAAGCTGCCCATAAGGAAAGCAAATAAGCCATTGAACTTGGCTGGTTTAAGCACAATAAATATAGATATATATATATGGCAAAGGGTAGAGAAAGGGATTTTTTTTCCTCTCTAATTTGGTGAAAATGTTAACAATGCTTCAAAGTTATTGAGAGTTGCCTAAATACTAAGATATTGGGTATTATTATGTAATTCTACTTTATAGAGTCTAAAACTCATTTCGAGAAAGGATCTTTTAAATCTATTATCCATAGGTAACAATTAAGTTTCAAAGCCCTCACCTCTCCTTTGAGCAATTGATGAGACTTATTTCTTTGAAGATGTAGCATTGAGTTCAATTCACTTCATCATGTTGTGAAGCACCTACCTCAAAAAAAGAGCTACAAATAGGTCACTTCCACTATTGTCTTCTTTTATAATTCAAGTCACAAGAAATTGATACCTAAATCAGCATTGTGTACCTAAAGTTAAAAAAATATGCATGAAATATTATATTAAGTAAAAAACACACTAGTAAATACTATTCTTACATAAAAATCAAACAATTCTAGAAAGTATAATATATAAAGTCTCGTGCCATTATATGTAGTAAACCTGAATTTCTAAAAAATAATTGAAAATGAAAAAAAAAAATATATAAATTTATGTTTGAATTACAGCACAATGACATTATGCATTTGAGGGCTAAGGCATTGGGTTTCCGAGCGCAGTGGCTCCTTGAATGGCCATAGTGATATTAAAGTCTCTGTTTGTATAGTAATTTGGATTTGACATGAAGTGTTGCGACGGTGAGTGATGGTGCTATGGCATTACCCATTGAAAATCATTTTTATATAATATTTTTCCACTTACCATCCCTTATTTCCTCCAACCAACATCAGCGTGTGTGAGAAGAGATAAAAAAAAAAGAGGGGGAAGGAGTGGAGTGAAAGAGAAATCAAAATTTTTGATATCAAGATCGCTTCTCCGTTTTATGAAAAATTTTCTCATATTGTGATAGGTGACTCAAATCATATCTTTGATTTCAAAGATTTCGACTTTCACCATTGAATTCTCCTCAAAATTAATTTTATTGCATTTTTTCTCGGTTTTATAGAATTTATACAAGGTGAACTTTTCATATGTTATAATACCAAATATTTTGGATGATTTGGCTGGCTAATTTTAAAATTACACTAAGTAAAATAAAAATTTAATATTTATGAAAACTAATAATTTAAACATATTTTCACCCCGTATCAATATATGTTATTATCTTTTTAATGCATTATAATTTAGAAAAAATTACGAAGATGATAGTGTTGATAGTACATTAAAATTAGAAGAAACCATTAAGATATGATTTAAGACTTGTATTTGTGGGTATTAATCTTGATAATACATAGGAATTTATTAAATAACTTTTCTTATGTTGATAGTATGTCTCGACTATTACTGTATTTCAATGGAGAGTTGCAAATTTCGGCCGAATTCACACCAAGTTATATTGGCGGGACGATTAGACCACTCCTGATCGATGATAATATTTCCCTTGAAATGTTAAAAAGAAGAATTATGCGTGCCCTTAGAATAAATTCTACAACAACCACTATTAACCTCACATTTCGTCTGCGAAATAATGGTGGATTCTGTGCGATTCATGTCACCGATGATGAGGTCTGTGAGTACATGTTGATGGAGGCTAGATCACAAGCTGTTGTTGTTTATGTGGAGATTGAGCAAATTTCACCTATCGAGGTGGCTGCACCACCGGTTCAAGCTTACATGTGCGTATCAACTATTGTATTTCATGATAGTTTGACTTAAGTTGTCATTACACTTAACTTAACTTTTATGTGTTAGGCCCACCATCACATCTGAAACCTTCATGACTAGTGTTAGAGATGTTTCTAGAAATGTTGAAGATGACTTAGATGGTTGTCCAAGTTTACGTGAGCAACCTAGTAATTCAATAGGTCAGCTTCCAAGCGTTCGACCTAGACAAAGTGAAGGGGAACATTCATATTACGACACCTCTAATTATACAGTAGCAGGAGATATCAACCCCTCAATGCCTTTCATGGAGCGTAATTCAGAAAATGAAGATGAAGGATATGAAACGATGAATAGCGATAGTACTAATTCATCAAATGATGATAGCCCGATATTGGACAACCACATACCGATGGAACAATTTACCAATACGGATTGTAATGGAGAAGAGTTCATTGCAGAACACGCAACACAAAATCGTGATGGGATTGATGGCATGAACATGAATAATGATTTTGTCGAAACAGTCTGGACAACTCAACAGTGGGATGATGATGAAAATTTTGATGCTCCTTGTTTTAGCACTGTTGGCTCCTTACAAACAACAACGCCAGTAGAGTTATATGAAGGTCAGATATTTCATACAAAAGTAGATTTACAAGTTGCAGTTAATGCCTGGTCGATACTGCATAATGTTCAATTTATAAACTCAACATCCAACAAAAGTCGATTGAGTGTCATTTGTGCTCATCATCAAGCTCCTGAACGTCCCTGCCTTTAGCGTTTACATGCTGCACGAAGTAAAAGATTAGGCGGGTTATGGAAAATATCGACATGTGGACCTCCACATACATGCACTCACCCAATTTTGGCTAGTGGACATCATAATTGCACCTCAAAATTTATATGCAGACAAATAATTCCTATAATTAAACAACAATTAGACATGAAGCCAAAGGAGATTATAGCTAGAATGGAATCAAAGTATGACATAAAGATATCATATATGAAGGCATGGGACGCACGTAGAAAAGCTATTGAAGCCACTTTTGGTAGCTATGAGAAATCTTATTACTCTATATTTTGTTTTATGGAAGCCTTAAGGTTATCCCAACCAGGCACTGTATATAATATTCATGTCGTACCTCCTGCACGCTTCAAGGCACTTTTTTGGGCATTCGGTCCTTCTATTTATGGGTGGCAACATTGTAGACCGGTGCTTAGCATGGATGGGACTTTCTTGCTTGGGAAGTATCGAGGGACGCTCTTAGCAGCAGTAGGCATTGATGGAAATGGTGGGTTGTTTCCACTAGCTTTTGCAGTGGTGGAATCGGAGAGCAATGAATCATGGATTTGGTTCCTGCAAAAGCTACAAGAACTTTTACCAACGGTTGCTAATCGGCAGAAGTTGTGTATTGTTTCGGATAAGCGCCCAGGTTTAGTGCGCGGGTGCAGGGAAGTATTTCCTAATGCTGTTCATAGGCACTGCCTACGGCACTTACGTGAAAATTTTAAAAAGATGGTCCGTCGTTTGGGAACTCCCGATAGTGAGGGCTTGAGTAACAAAATGTATTTTGCCGGAAATACTGATGAGTACGCATATTTCAATCGAATGATGGATGAAATTAAATTGACAAAGCCGGAGGCATTCGAATGGTTGGTCCAACGTGATGTTGCCAAATGGACCCTATTATTTGATGAAGGCTGTCGTTATGGTATAATGACCACAAATGCATCTGAATGTTTTAACGGGGTGCTTAAACGAGCTCGAGGATTGCCGATTCAAGGATTAGTAATGTCAATTTACTATAACATTGTAGCATTATTCTTAAGAAGATCATCTGAATCTGGAAAGTGGGTTGAGGCAGCACAATCAAAGTTCGTTCCACGCACCATGGTAATCATACAAAGAGCTGAACGTGATGCTCGAAGATGTCCTGAACCAGTCGTTATTAACAGAAATGAATTTGAAGTTATTGATTCATCTGCTCGTGCAAACAAGGTCGAGATAATCAATACATCAACCTGTACGTGTACGTGCTTGAAACCACAAATTTTCCATGTGCCTTGCGTTCATGTGGTTACAGTTGCTGGTTATAGGCGATGGGATCATAATGCTTTCGTATCACCAATATTTTTGGTTGAGGAGTATTTTGCAACGTACTCCAAACTATTGCATGTCTTCCCCCCGAAAGACATATGGCCCACCTTTAATGAAGAACAGGGAATAATACCTTTGATGGCACCAAGTTTTCGTCGCCGTGCAGGGCGACCACGGGTGAATAGGTTCCGTACCACGATGGATGAAGCGCCGAGTAGATCAAACAGAGCTTGTGGTTTTTGCAAACAAATAGGTCACAATAGATCAACTTGTCCAAACAATCCTTCATCATCAAGGTAATCTAGTTTTGCACCTTATAAATTTGCTTCTAAATTAATATGCGTTGTAATTTTATGTTGTTTATCTAACTTCTTTTTAATAGGTATGGCCGACCGAACTAGACGTGCTCGTTCAGGTCGACGCACATCGCATCGTACTACTACAGAAAATGTCGCAGTGCAGCTTAGTATAGCATCACTTGGGGATTCCCATAGAGCGCATGACCCAGAGCATGTACGTCAAATAAATTACTTTCAGTATTTATTACTTATGTCAAGCTAAAAGATCTAATTACTTAAAAAATATTTGAATTTTTTAGGCATCTCCTCTAATAGCGTCAGCTCATCTGCGAATGGCTAGGGAATGGCCAATTGAGTGCCCACGGATGATATACGTGTTGAGTAATCTGGGTTTTCAGAACCTCAGGCATTTGCAGTTTATTAGGTTGGATCACAACCTGATTCAGGCATTGGTGGAGAGGTGGTGCCCATTAACAAACACATTTCATTTTATAATTGGCGAGATGACTATCACATTGCAGGATGTCCAAATTTTACTGGGGCTTAGAATTGATGGACCAGCAGTGGTAGGCCCAAATGTTGTTGGGCAAGGACGTATTTGGGCAACATGGCCGGATTGCTGTGACGAGTTACTTGGGACGCATCCCAGCAGGGAGACAGTCTACCATGACCCCAATGATGAGGAAGACGTTGCGACATTCAGGATGGGTTCTTCACAAATTGATTCTATGCTCCCACTACGTTGGCTACGCTGGACATTTTATAGAGAATCATATGATGATTTGGCACCGTAGATTTTCCTACGACACGTTCGTGCATATATCCTATTCATGATAGGTTGTTTCCTTATTCCAGATACATCACGGAGTCATGTTTCGCTACAATGGCTACCTCTACTAGCGGATGTTGACAGCTTCAGTAGGATGTCGATTGGAGGGGTTGTTCTTGCACACCTTTATAGGGAGCTGTGTTATGCCACAAGACCAACAATGACATATATAGCGGGTTGTGTGGCACTACTGCAAGTTTGGTCCTGGGAACGATTGTATATTGGTAGACCAACACTCCGTGTCCCTCAGATTATTGACTTAGCCGGCCGTCCATTGGGTTGCAGGTTCGTAAGCTATGGTTAATAAAATTGATTTTCGTTATTTCATTACTAATGGTTCATACAAATATATAGGTGGGCTGAAGATAGGATACGTGAGCTACCTTCAGGCAATACAATGACGTATAGAGATGAGTTCGATGGGTTGCGAATGAGTCAGGTAAAATAAAAATCTTACTATTTAGATAATATATTTAAACTCAAAAATTATAACAAAATTTCGGTGGCAAAATTTCTAGGTAAGCATGACTCCATATACCCATACAGTACTAGCTGCTCTTCCTGTACAGTATACTGATGGAGAAGAGATTTGGAGGGCACGAGTACCGCTTATTAGTTGGAAACGTGCAGAGTGGCACCTTCCAGACCGGGTTGTAAGACAGTTTTCAGGGCTACCAACCACAGAAATTGAACCCATGGATCAGTCATTCAGGCGCATTGATGGTAGGGGTCGAGCTGATCAAGATTGGACAGTCCAGTACCGTGACTACCTCCAGATCTGGGAGGAGAGAAGGGCTTACGTGGTACCCATCATTCCAGTCACTGGTACAGGCAACCAAGAAGTTGGTGCTTATCTACGGTGGTATAGATCCTGGGCTTCTATTTACCTATTAGAACCTCAAGTTGAGCCTCCAGAGACCTTCTTTCCTCGATCACCTGGCGAGAGAATAGTGGTACGTATTGAAATGTTACTTAAAATGTTTCTTACAAACCCCATTAAAATATTGTATTTTTTTTAGGCGGATTACTATATACGATCATCAGCGATACTTGAGCCACTTGCCGGGGGTGGGGGCCAAAATGCTAGTTCAATGCAGATGGCTATAGATCAGGTTGCTGAATTGTCTGCTCGAGTTCAACAATCTGTTTATATCGACTACACGACCTTCGATACATCGACAGAGGCAGAGCAACATAGGAGAGAACGTGCAAAGAGTTCTCATGGCCAGCAGCACAGTAGACGATCTGTTTCAGATGCACCTTCTAGGTCGATGGGAAGTAGACACCGACGGAATGTTGTGCCAGACTCGCATCGGCATTCCGTTCATACACCATCCATGGGAGCAGGTACTTCAGCCCCACATTGGAGCCCGCACATTGGACAGTCCAGTCAGCAAGGACAAATTTATTATGACCCGCAATACAACCAAACTAGTGGCCAATCATTATTTCCAATGGCCATTCCACACTGGATGTCATCAGTAGGATTACCTTCTTCCCCAACGCAGCAGGACATTATGTTAACAGGAGGTTATCCTACAGAACCAGGTACACAACTTTCACACCAACGTGCTGAGGTTGAGCAGGAGGATACTGAGGTTTCAGAGGAGCCACAGTTACAGAGGAGAAGACGAAGGGCACCAAATAGATTTACTCCAGGGAGTGGGGCACTGCCTAGGCATCGGTAGTATGAGATTTGAGATGTAATGTTATGCTGATTTTTGGGATATGACTTCCTGTTCTAAAATTTTTTTAATGTTACGAAATCTTCTTATTATATTGCTCAACAACTCATATCTAGTAGTTATAATTTTCTTTTTCACATACTCAATTTTTTTTCTTCATTTTTTTGTATTAAATAATAAAGGTTAAACCTACAATTCTCACAGACATTTCTGAAAAATTTCATTTCAGCATCATTAATAAAGAATGTACTCCAACAATTTCGAGGCTAGCAGCACTACCGAAATCAAAGAATGGATTACGGAGGGTACTATACGAGTGCGTCAAAGCTTATCATATCCTGTCGATAACGACCTAGAGGCTAGAGTTACATCAAATGCACTATTCATGTGTATTATCCATACTTGGGATGAAGAAGACGATTCCTTACTGTGGTGCTTACATGATGATACGATGAAAGAGAAGGAATACAGAGGTAACCACGCACGTCGAGAGTTAGGCTGGAAATGTATACAAGAAGGCTTTCCCATATTTAAGCACCACCTTGTGGCAATAGATTTCCTAAAAGGTAGAATTCTAGAACTTTCTCGAGATAAAAACGGTGACATTGAACCCGGTTTCGGAAGGTCTATGATGGATATAGATAACTGTATTTTATACTCTGAATGGACGCCTCGCCAAGATAAGCACATATTACATTCTTATAAACAGCTGATGCAAACTTCAAAACACCCTAAAACTAAGGATTTTCTTAATGGAGAAGATTGGCAGCAATTACAACAACAATTTCAGATCGACTTCAAATGTTGTCCTACACAAACACAGCTCCAAACTCGTGTACGATATCTTCTTAATAATATGAAGAAGTAACATCAGCGTTACTCCTATCACCGTGTTTTAAAATTGTATTTCATGTTGTTATTTACTTTCTCGTTCGAACATAACTTTTAAATGTATTTCTTGTTGTTATGTTGATGATTAATATTCATGTTCGTGATTGTTGCTTAACTTGCATTCCGTTATATTACTTTCGCTAGTTTTCTTCAAATCTTTTATTTAAAAATTATCATTTTATATTATTATCTTAATGACAAACTAAGTTGCATAAACTAAATATTCATCTAGAAATGTCATCATCATCAAGGAGCTTATCAATTAAGCGGTCACCATCAAGGGATTTCCTTCATATTATTCCAAGGAAGAAATTGATCTATGATGGTACTATTCGATTAACAGAGTGTATGTCGTATCCCATGGATGAATTCTTGGAGGACAAAGCAAGATCAAATGAATTATTTCGATGTTGTCTGCATGAATGGTCATGGTATGAAGATGATAGTTTATGGGATACATATCATGAAGTTATCAAATGTCGTCATCCCATGTATGTGGATGGAGAAACTATTACTGATTTGGGCTGGCAATTTGTACGACAAAGGTTTAGAGATCATAATAGTCATTTTGCTCCTATAAGTACTTTAAAGACAAGAATTACTGAAATCACAAAACAAAAGGATGGTTCTGTTGTCGTCAATGTTGACAATCCAATAACTGATGTGCAACATTGTATTCTTTACCAAGACTGGCATACTCATCAAGATGCATTTCTATCAGAAAAATACCAAGAGCTGAATATTATAGATGGTAAAAAAAGAAGGAGTTCTTAAATATCAAAGATTGGCACCTCATCCAAAAGCAGTTCACAGAAAAATTCTTATGTTGTCCAACATTAACCCAAATTCAAGCGCGTATGCGCATTATACTAAGCCGCTCGTAATTAGAATTTCTTTACCTTTTTTCTAATTCTAATGATATGTATTTCATTCTATTAATGAACTTATCATGTATTTTTAATAACTGGTGCTAATTAATTTACGCAATATTCCCATTCCAATCATTCTATGAAGAAAAAGATGCTGAATAAATTTTCAGACATCCACATATTCAATACTTTGTCATAAATTGATATATATTTCATTTTAATATACCTTCTAAAATTAAATTGATGTTAATATTAAGTTCATAACAATTTAAATAGAAATAAACAGATTTTCTAACTTAATCCTATTTTTAAAATTAAATTTTAAATCATATTCACAACATTTTTTCAAATAACATTTTAAACTTATTTTAATAACTATTTCACCATTTTCTCTCAATTTTAATTAACTAAATTCCATAATTAACCTAACTTTAATATTTATTTTAAAGTATATTGTATGTCACATTAAATCTAATTTAACTTTATATATCAAAATTTAACCTAACTAATATTTCATTAAATATTCCAATTATGAAATAAATAGATATTACTATATCTAATTTAAAACAAATTTATAATACAAATAATTTAAATATCTAATAGTTATCCGGTTCATAAACTATAAATAACTTATATCAAATTGACTTTATATATCAAAATATAGTCAAACTAATATTTCATTAAATATTTCAATTAGGATATAAATAGATATTACTAAATCTTTTTTTACACATACGATTTTTACTTTAGGTTCATTCAAAAATATTTAGAAATAGCTAATGTAATCAAATTGTTGCCATTTAATTGTTACATTAAAATTATAAGAGTTTCATTGAAACCTGGGTATCCCGTCCAACTGAGATCTCACTGAAAACTACGCCAATCATTTTGCGATATCGACGTGAATACTAGGAAAAAATAGAATAACGAATACGCTACACAATTAGGCGCATTCTTTGCATGCGCTAATCAATTAGGCGTATTCAAAGAATGCGCCAGTCATTTGGGCGCATTCTTTGAATGCGCCAGTCATTTGGGCGCATTCTTTGAATACGCTGATGCCTTTAGCGCATTGGCTTGTTCTCAAATTATATTTCAACCACGCTGCTTCCAATAAATGGCAGAAGAAACATGCTCCTTCTCAAAATTTGGCCTAATTATTTTTGGCTGCTAATTGATTTAAGACCCTTAGTGCAGTCTATTCTATATTTATCATTTTTCATTGGACAATATATCATATATCCACCTTGTATAATCATATTTGCGTAAAAGTACAAAAATTGTATGATTGCAATTTTAAAATCTCTGGACTTGATTGTGTGGTGTGTATTTGCAAATGATTGTAATCTTTT
This sequence comes from Dendrobium huoshanense, assembly GCA_016618105.1. Lineage (NCBI taxonomy): Eukaryota > Viridiplantae > Streptophyta > Magnoliopsida > Asparagales > Orchidaceae > Dendrobium > Dendrobium huoshanense. Next base: position 27,183,426 of record CM028358.1, on the reverse strand, counting down.
AATATCAGGTCTTAATAGTATTGATACATTCTCAAAAAATTATCTTGATTAAGCACGGATCTCGAGGCAAAATCCAACCCGGAAACTTCAAAAATTAAATCCGGGAACACCTGAACTCCGATTTCAGCAAGCTTATAGTCAAACTGAGCGTCTCGGAAATATGAACCCAATGACACCAAACTCAACCCAATCCGAGCTCAAATGGGTCCAAATCAAGGACCCGAAGTGCTGTTGAAAGGTTCAAACCACAATTTGTGTTACCAAACGATCTCCGATTTTAACAAGCTTATACTCGAATCGAAAGGCTCGACGAGACGAATCCAACGAACCAAGATCGCCAAATTCCGACATCACTAAGGCCTTCAAATGTCCAACGAATAGTGTACGATCGAAGGGTTCAATATCGACAGTCCAGTCGACCACTCCATATTCGCTCATGATCTCGCACATATTTACAAGCCATTCCACTCCATAAAAACTATAAATAGAGCCCTCATTCTTCACAAGAGGACTCAAGTGAGAAGAGAGAGAAGGAGGGGAAAGGGAGAATCATCTGCTCCTCAATCACCGCCGGAGTTCTTTTTGCCGCCTGAATACGTCGGAACTCTGCCGGATTTTCGGGAGACGCCTGAATTCTACAGAATTTTGTAAATTTGTTTCAAGTTGGAAGAAACAGATTGTAATCTGATCGTCCTGACTTGTGGGATGAATCAGCTTCTTGTAATTTACGCAACACTAGTGGAACTTTTCAACTGGGCGAGGCCCCGTGGTTTTTTCCCTCTTTTAATTGGGTTTTCCACGTAAAAATCATGGTGTTCATTTTCTTTTCTGTTTATGTGCTGAATATTCGTACAATGCTCATATGCAAATTTACAAACTCTACCACCGCGTATATTCTAGCCCACAATAAGTATAAAAATTTATATTAAAAAATCAATAAATACTTGATCTCAAGATGAACTTGTTGACAATCATATATGTGAGATCTCGTTCCCTTACTGTTCCTCTCTGAATTAGATTTTCCTCCCAGTATCGGCCAGGACGATGTTGAGATCGTCTAGGCCGATCAGTGCATTGAAAACAGCTGATTTCTGGAGTGCTTTCTGGAATGATTTCTGGACGGGATCGTCCAGGCCGATTCTTGATCGTCCTGGGACGATCAGTGCTTGGCACAAGTCAGTGAGCAAGGGTTTTTATCGTCCAAGGAAAATTAATTATCGGCCTGAGGAATCGGCCAGGCCGATTCGAGTTTGTTCTGATCGGCCAGGACGATGTGGCGATCGGCTAGGCCGATCAGACTAATGTTATAAGGAAATCAGCTCGATTCGAGGAGAGAGAAAATCATTTTTTTTAAAATCAGATATTTTGAAGAGAGAGAAAGAGAGGAAAAGTAAAGGAAATCCTGGGTTTTGGAGGCCGCGGAGCGCTTTTCTTCCAACGCCGCTGTTGGGAAAAATGAAGATCTCATGGTAAGGACTCCGAATCCTATTTATGTTTTCAGAGATATTGAGTTTTGACCGAGTTGTGCACTGTTTTGTGTTTTCGTAGTCGAACTTTTGACCTGATTTTGTATTGACACAACTTTCACCGCACAACTTTTGGTATGTTATAGATATGACTATTGTACACGATTTGAGTATGTTTTACGAAGATTTTATCGGTCGAAATTGATTCTACGCGATTTTAATTGATTAGAAAAATATCAGGACGTGGTTTGATTTGGATTCCATAGAATAATAGTCTTATATTGATGTTGTGAATATTCTACTGTAATTTGGTGCAATTTGGAAATTAGTGGTTTTTTACAGGATTTTTGTGTAAATTTGATCGACTGCTGTTACTCTGCCCGATTTTCGTAGGATTTTTTATTTGTCTGAGATTGATAGATTGAATAGATATGAATGTGAATATTGATATGATTGCTTTAATATTGACTATTGAATTGATTATTGATTGATTATTGATACTAAAACACGTATAACCTGGTTGAACATTGGTTGGAGATTGATTAACCTGTACAGGATGGTGGGCCGACGGGCTTTCCTTTAAACATTGATTATTGATATATGGATGGGAGTCATAAGGAGTTTATTGATATGCCGACGGGCGAAAAGAGTGACGACTCTTATTGATAGAATCAATGTATATGGATATCTACAACCGCAATATGGATTCTACAACAGCAACATAGCCAGTTGATTGTACTTGTTCAGTATTATCGTATTGAATGCATGTTTACTGTATTGACTTACGGATTTATTGCTTTATCGATTTCTGCTTTATTGATTTGATCGGATTTACTGTATCGTACGATTTCATTGATTTCATCGATTGTTTACCGAGCATTGATACTATTGAGTATTGATATGGACATGGATGGATATAGATATTGCATTGATAGCATGGATATGGACATTGTATAGATTTTTTGCTGCCTATAGATTCATTGATATTGTTGCTTCTAGATTTTTTAATAGGATTGCTGTTATTACTGTTTCTGCACCGTATTGACTGCTGCATGGATTCACTGTTAGAATAGATTGAGATTTATCGTATTGCTTTTCTCGATTGATTTCATTGAATAGATCGTATTGATTTGACAGCATCGATTTGATTGACGATTATTGATTGATTGAGTTGATTTATCGATTCGCCTGCTGCTGCATTGACTGGTTTCATTGACTATGGATTTCCGGATTGCATTGACTCATTGACCATTGACTGTACAGATTTGATTGATTGACACGCATATTGATAGCATCGTCGTGCTTATATTTCAGTTATAGGTATTAGGTGACCTGCTGGGCTTTGTAAAGCTCATTATATGTGGCTGACATTTTCAGGTCAATGCAAGGGAGCAGAAGATAGAAATTGATCCGGATCTAAAGGTTTTAGTTCTATTGATGATTTTGATTCTTTTGTACTCATGACAGGATAGATTTCTGTACTTGTGATTGTAGTGTAGTCCCTGAGTATTGTACATGACCTTTTGAGATATAAATCGACTTGTATATTGATGTTTTGAATTTTATAGATGTTGTTAGATTGTTAATTGAAGGTTTTAGATAGCTCTGGTAAATTATTTGAGAAATTGATCGACATTCTTTCCAAGTTAGATCTTGGGGCATCATAATTGGTATCAGAGCAGTGTTATTGGAAGAATGGATTGTTACCAGAGTTGTATGATTGGATTGAGAATTGGGTAGATTGGGTAGCTGTAAGAGCTTCATTGGCATACATCGTTGCATGTGTGTATCATTTGTTCTGAATTGTGCAGGTGAAAAGATATGGATCTTCCAGCTGAATCCAGTGTACCGAATGAGCAACACAGCGCATCTCCAGTACCGTCAGAGAGTATGATGCAGTTGGCTACTGCGATTGCACATGTAATGGGTGATGTGCAGAGCAAAATGAGTGGGAGCAAAGAGGAAGAAGCTGATAGACACTTGCAGATGTTTCACAAGCTGAAGCCTCTGTTGTTTAAAGGGGCTGTGGGACCCCAGGCTGCTGAGGATTGGATCATGAGGGTGGAAAAGATTTTCGACAGCATGCAGTGTCCGGGGAGTAGAAATGTACCATTGGCTGTGTTCCTGTTTGAGGGTGAGGCAGAGAGATGGTGGATCGGACAGCAGAGAGAGAAATTCCAGGAGAAGACTAATGCTGAGATCACCTGGGATGAGTTCACTGCAGTGTTTAGGATGTGGTTTGTACCACTGTCAGCTCAACGACAGATGCAGGAAGCTTTCATGAGATTGGAACAAGGTTGCAAGTCAGTGATGCAGTACGAGGTTGAATTTACTGCACTTGCGAGGTACGCTGCTCATTTGATTCCTACTGTCGAGGAAAAGTGTTATAGATTTCTGCACGGATTGAACAGAGAGCTGAGGCATCCACTAGTACCTTTTCGGATCCATGAGTTTTTTAAGCTGGTGGAGCGGGCTCGATTGATAGAGATTGACTTGGCGACACCGGTATCGAGGTACGATGATACTAGGAGGAGGAGAGATGAGGTACGACGAGATGAATCTGGTAGAGACAGAGATAGAGAGAAGAGAAGCAGATACGATGATTCGAAGGGATCTGCATCACGATCTGCATCGGTAGTATCGTCTGGTAGTTTTGGAGTGTGTATTCACTGTGGTAGACGACATGCAGGTCGGTGCTACCTGTTGACGGGGCAGTGTTTTCACTGTGGACAGGAAGGGCACAGAGCAGCAGATTGTCCTCAGAAAGGACTGGGTGGAAGGACTGATTCTAGCATGGGTACAGGACAGCAGAGGACTGTTGGCTCGAGGGCTTACAGTGAGAGATCAGGGAACCGGATGGATGATAGGGATGTTAGAGATCAGAGGGAGACAGTTGCACCGCGACCTCCTGCACTTCCTCCAGTGGTGCCACGCATCTACAGTCTACAGAGTTTACAGTATCGTGAGGATCAACAACGACCAGAAGGTTCTACTGGTAAGATTGATTTGACTAACCGATTGATATTGACATTTGATCATGCATATTGACATGTGATTGATTGCATTGTGTGTTATATATGGATTTCGACGAGTTTTGATTTGGATTTGGATTTGGATCGATTTGTTTTGCGTTATTTTTGCTTCGTACCTGTAGGGAAATGTCGGGATGACATTTTTCTAAGGTGGGGAGATTGTGAGATCTCGTTCCCTTACTGTTCCTCTATGAATTGGATTTTCCTCCCAGTATCGGCCAGGACGATGTTGAGATCGTCCAGGCCGATCAGTGCATTGAAAACAGCTAATTTCTGGAGTGCTTTCTGGAATGATTTCTGGACGGGATCGTCAAGGCCAATTCTTGATCGTCCTGGGACGATCAGGGCTTGGCACAAGTCAGTGAGCAAGGGTTTTTATCGTCCAAGAAAAATTAATTATCGACATGAGGAATCGGCCGGGCCGATTCGAGTTTGTTCTGATCAGCCAGGACGATGTGGCGATCGGCCGGGCCGATCAGACTAATGTTATAAAGAAATCAGCTCGATTCGAGGAGAGAGAAAATCATTTTTTTAAAATCAGATATTTTGAAGAGAGAGAAAGAGATGAAAAGTAAAGGAAATCCTGGGTTTTGGAGGCCGCGGAGCGCTTTTCGTCCGACGCCGCTGTTGGGAAAAGTGAAGATCTCGTGGTAAGGACTCCGAATCCTATTTCTGTTTTCGGAGATATTGAGTTTTGACCGAGTTGTGCACTGTTTTGTGTTTTCGTAGTCGAACTTTTGACCTGATTTTGTATTGACACAACTTTCATCGCACAACTTTTGGTATGTTATAGATATGACTATTGTACATGATTTGAGTATGTTTTACGAAGATTTTATCTGTCGGAATTGATTCTACGCGATTTTAATTGATTAGAAAAATATCAGGACGTGATTTGATTTGGATTCTATAGAATAATAGTCTTATATTGATGTTGTGAATATTCTACTGTAATTTGATGCAATTTGGAAATTAGTGGTTTTTGCAGGATTTTTGTGTAAATTTGATCGACTGCCGTTACTCTGCCCGATTTTCGTAGGATTTCTGATTTGTCTGAGATTGATAGATTGAATAGATATGAATGTGAATATTGATATGATTGCTTTAATATTGACTATTGAAATTATTATTGATTGATTATTGATACTGAAACACGTATAACCTGGTTGAACATTGGTTGGAGATTGATTGACCTGTACAGGATGGTGGGCCGACGGGCTTTCCTTTAAACATTGATTATTGATATATGAATGGGAGTCATAAGGAGTTTATTGATATGCCGACGGGCGAAAAGAGTAACGACTCTTATTGATAGAACCAATGTATATGGATATCTACAACAGCAATATGGATTCTACAACAGCAACATAGCCAGTTGATTGTACTTGTTCAGTATTATCGTATTGAATGCATGTTTACTGTATTGACTTACGAATTTATTGCTTTATCAATTTCTGCTTTATTGATTTGATCGGATTTACTGTATCATACGATTTCATTGATTTCATCGATTGTTTACCGAGCATTGATACTATTGAGTATTGATATGAACATGGATGGATATAGATATTGCATTGATAGCATGGATATGGACATTGTATAGATTTATTGCTGCCTATAGATTCATTGATATTGCTGCTTCTAGATTTATTAATAGGATTGCTGTTATTACTGTTTCTGCACCGTATTAACTGCTGCATGGATTCACTGTTAGAATAGATTGAGATTTATCGTATTGCTTTTCTCGATTGATTTCATTGAATAGATCATATTGATTTGACAGCATCGATTTGATTGACGATTATTGATTGATTGAGTTGATTTATCGATTCGCCTGCTGCTGCATTGACTGGTTTCATTGACTATGGATTTCCGAATTGCATTGACTCATTGACTGTACAGATTTGATTAATTGACACGCATATTGATAGCATCATCGTGCTTTGATTTCAGTTATAGGTATTAGGTGACCTACTGGGCTTTGTAAAGCTCATTATATGTGGTTGACATTTTCAGATCAGGACAAGGGAGCAGAAGATAGAAATTGATCCGGATCTACAGGTTTTAGTTCTTTTGATGATTTTGATTCTTTTGTACTCAGGACAGGATAGATTTCTGTACTTGTGATTGTAGTGTAGTCCCTGAGTATTGTACATGACCTTTTGAGATATAAATCAACTTGTATATTGATGTTTTGAATTTTATAGATGTTGTTAGATTGTTAATTGAAGGTTTAGATAGCTCTGATAAATTGTTTGAGAAATTGATCGACATTCTTTCCAAGTTAGATCTTGGGACATCACAATTGGTATCAGAGCAGTGTTATTAGAAGAATGGATTGTTACCAGAGTTGTAGGATTGGATTGAGAATTGGGTAGATTGGGTAGCTGTAAGAGCTTCATTGGCATACATCGTTGCATGTGTGTATCATTTGTTCTGAATTGTGCAGGTGAAAAGATATGGATCTTCCGGCTGAATCCAGTATACCGAATGAGCAACACAGCGCAGCTCCAGTACCGTTAGAGAGTATGATGCAGTTGGCTACTACGATTACACATGTAATGGGTGATGCGCAGAGCAAAATGAGTGGGAGCAAAGAGGAAGAAGCTGATAGACACTTGCAGATGTTTCACAAGCTGAAGCCTCCGTTGTTTAAAGGGGATGTGGGATCCCAGGCTGCTGAAGATTAGACCATGAGGGTGGAAAAGATTTTCGACAGCATGCAGTGTCCGGGGAGTAGAAAGGTACCATTGGTTGTGTTCCTGTTTGAGGGTGAGGCAGAGAGATAGTGGATCAGACAACAGAGAGAGAAATTCCAGGGGAAGACTAATGCTGAGATCACCTGGGATGAGTTCACTACAGTGTTCAGGATGTGGTTTGTACCACCGTCAGCTTAACGACAGATGCAGGAAGCTTTCATGAGATTGGAACAAGGTTGCAAGTCAGTGATGCAGTACAAGGACGAGTTTACTGCACTTGCGATGTCCGCTGCTCATTTGATTCCTACTGCCGAGGAAAAGTGTTATAGATTTCTGCACGGATTGAATAGAGAGCTGAGGCATCCACTAGTACCTTTCCGGATCCATGAGTTTTCTGAGCTGGTGGAGCTGGCCCGATTGATAGAGATTGACTTGGCGACACCGGTATCGAGGTACGATGATACCAGGAGGAGGAGAGATGAGGTACGACGAGATGATTCTGGTAGAGACAGAGATAGAGAGAAGAGAAGCAGATACGATGATTCGAAGGGATCTGCATCACGATCTGCATCGGTAGTATCGTCTGGTAGTTCTTGAGTGTGCATTCACTGTGGTAGACGACATGCAGTACGGTGGTACCTGTTGACGGGGCAGTGTTTTCACTGTGGACAGCAAGGGCACAGAGCAGCAGATTGTCCTCAGAAAGGACTTGGTGGAAGGACTGATTCTGGCACGGGTACAGGACAGCAGAGGACTGTTGGCTCGAGGGCTTATAGTGAGAGATCAGGGAACCGAATGGATGATAGGGCTGTCAGAGATCAGAGGGAGACAGTTGCACCACGACCTCCTGCACTTCCTCCAGTGGTGCCACGCATCTACAGTCTACAGAGTTTACAGCATCGTGAGGATCAACAATGACCAGAAGGTTCTACTGGTAAGATTGATTTGACTAACCGATTGATATTGACATTTGATCATGCATATTGACATGTGATTGATTGCATTGTGTGTTATGTATGGATTTCGACGAGTTTTGATTTGGATTTGGATTTGGATCGATTTGTTTTGCGTTGTTTTTGCTTCGTACCTGTAGGGAAATATCGGGACCACATTTTTCTAAGGTGGGGAGATTGTGAGATCTCGTTCCCTTACTGTTCCTCTCTGAATTGGATTTTCCTCCCAGTATCGGCCAGGACGATGTTGAGATCGTCCAGGCCAATCAGTGCATTGAAAACAGCTGATTTCTGGAGTGCTTTCTGGAATGATTTCTGGACAGGATCATCCAGGCCGATTCTTGATCGTCCTGGGACGATCAGTGCTTGGCACAAGTCAGTGAGCAAGAGTTTTTATCGTCCAAGGAAAATTAATTATCGGCCTGAGGAATCGGCCGGGCCGATTCGAGTTTGTTCCGATCGGCCAGGACTATGTGGCGATCGGCCGGGCCGATCAGACTAATGTTATAAGGAAATCAGCTCGATTCGAGGAGAGAGAAAATCATTTTTTTAAAATCAGATATTTTGAAGAGAGAGAAAGAGAGGAAAAGTAAAGGAAATCCTGAGTTTTGGAGGCCGCTGAGCGCTTTTCGTCCGACGCCGCTGTTGGGAAAAGTGAAGATCTCGTGGTAAGGACTCCGAATCCTATTTCTGTTTTCGGAGATATTGAGTTTTGACCGAGTTGTGCACTGTTTTGTGTTTTCGTAGTCGAACTTTTGACCTGATTTTGTATTGACACAACTTTCACCGCACAACTTTTGGTATGTTATAGATATGACTATTGTACACAATTTGAGTATGTTTTACGAAGATTTTATCGGTCGGAATTGATTCTACGCGATTTTAATTGATTAGAAAAATATCAGGACGTGATTTGATTTGGATTCTATAGAATAATAGTCTTATATTGATGTTGTGAATATTCTACTGTAATTTTGTGCAATTTAGAAATTAGTGGTTTTTGCAGGATTTTTGTGTAAATTTGATCGACTGCCGTTACTCTGCCCGATTTTCGTAGGATTTCTGATTTGTCTGAGATTGATAGATTGAATAGATATGAATGTGAATATTGATATGATTGCTTTAATATTGACTATTGAATTGATTTTTGATTGATTATTGATACTGAAACACATATAACCTGGTTGAACATTAGTTGGAGATTGATTGACCTGTACAGGATGGTGGGCCGACGGGCTTTCCTTTAAACATTGATTATTGATATATAGATGGGAGTCATAAGGAGTTTATTGATATGTCGACGGGCGAAAAGAGTGACGACTCTTATTGATAGAACCAATGTATATGAATATCTACAACAGCAATATGGATTCTACAACAGCAACATAGCCAGTTGATTGTACTTGTTCAGTATTATCATATTGAATGCATGTTTACTGTATTGACTTACGGATTTATTGCTTTATCGATTTCTGCTTTATTGATTTGATCGGATTTACTGTATCGTACGATTTCATTGATTTCATCGATTGTTTACCGAGCATTGATACTATTGAGTATTGATATGGACATGGATGGATATAGATATTACATTGATAGCATGGATATGGACATTGTATAGATTTTTTGCTGCCTATAGATTCATTGATATTGCTGCTTCTAGATTTATTAATAGGATTGCTGTTATTACTATTTCTGCACCGTATTGACTGTTGCATGGATTCACTGTTAGAATAGATTGAGATTTATCGTATTTCTTTTCTCGATTGATTTCATTGAATATATCGTATTGATTTGACAGCATCGATTTGATTGACGATTATTGATTGATTGAGTTGATTTATCGATTCGCCTGCTGCTGCATTGACTGGTTTCATTGACTATGGATTTCCGGATTGCATTGACTCATTGACCATTGACTGTACAGATTTGATTGATTGACACGCATATTGATAGCATCGTCGTGCTTTGATTTCAGTTATAGGTATTAGGTGACCTGCTGGGCTTTGTAAAGCTCATTATATGTGGTTTACATTTTCAGGTCAGGGCAAGGGAGAAGAAGATAAAAATTGATCCGGATCTACAGGTTTTAGTTCTTTTGATGATTTTGATTCTTTTGTACTCAGGACAGGATAGATTTCTGTACTTGTGATTGTAGTGTAGTCCCTGAGTATTGTACATGACCTTTTGAGATATAAATCGACTTGTATATTGATGTTTTGAATTTTATAGATGTTGTTAGATTGATAATTGAAGGTTTTTGATAGCTCTGGTAAATTGTTTGAGAAATTAATCGACATTCTTTCCAAGTTAGATCTTGGGGCATCACAAAAGCTAGTTGGAAACTTCAAAAATTAATTTTGGGAGCACCCGAACTCTAATTTCAGCGAGCTTATAGTCAAACTGAGCGTCTCGGAAATACGAACCCAACGACACCATAATCAACCCAATCCAAGCCCAAATGAGTCTGAATCAAGTGCTCAAAGCGCTGTTGGAAAGTTCAAACCGCAATTTGACTTACCAAATGGTCTCCGATTTTGACGAGCTTATATTCGAATCGAACGACTCAACAAGACGATTCCAACGAGCCCATTATCGCCAAATTCCGACATCATTAAGGCTTTCAAATGTCCAACGAACGATGCATGATCAAAGGATTCGACATCGACCGTTCATTCAAACCACTCCTAATTCGCCCATGATCTCACGCCTATTTACAGGCTATGCCACTCCAGAAAAACTATAAATAGAACCCTCATTCTACACAAAGGAGGGGGAAGTGAAGAGAGAGAAGAAGAAGAGGAGAAAGGGGAAAAGGAGATTCCTCGCCTCCTCGACCACCGCCGGAGCTCTTCCTGCTGCCTGAAGACGCCGGAACTCTGCCGGATATTCGGGAGAACGCCATAATACTTCCCAACTTCCATGGGATGATGAAATTCTTCCCAATTTATAAGAGAGTTCCCTCCTGAAGCCGAAACTCCGCCCAAGTGAAGCCGGAGTTCTCCTCTGCCACCAAAGACGTCGGACTTCTACCCGACGTCGGACCTTCACTCTTCGCCAAGTTTCTACCCGACGCCGGACTTCTACCGGTTATCAGACTTCGCTGGACGTCTATGCGAAGATTCATTTCTTTTCATTAATGGACTTCTACCTGATGCTGTCCTAATGATCTTCGTCGTCAGACTACAGTCCTTCCGACCTCCATCGCCAGCCGACTACGGTCATCCTGACTTACGTCGCCCGCCGACTATAGTCTTTCCGACATCCGTCGCCCGTTGAATACGGTCCTCCTGACTTATGTCACCCGCCGACTACATTCTTTCCGACCTCCATCGCCCGCCGACTACGGTCCCCTGACTTACGTCGCCCGCCGACTACAATCCTCCGTCGCCAGCTGAATACAGTCCTCCTGACCTACGTCGCCCGCCGACTGCAGTCCTTCTAACAAAGTGAATACGTCGATAATAGCTCTTTGTATTTACATCATGTAATGTACTCCATCAGATGTACATCAAGCTAAGGCCTTCTCCCAAGGAAGGGCTTCATTTGTAATCGACTGCAAATACTAGTGGATTCGTTCAAACTGGGCTAGGCCCCGTGGTTTTTCCCCCTTTTTACAGGGGTTTTCCACGTAAAAATCTTGGTGTCTCATAAATGCTAGATCCTCTCTCCTTATCTGATTGTGTACCAGATTTTCGTACAATGCTAAGACGTTAAATATGATATTTCTCTACCGCCGCGAATACTCCTAGACGCAACAGTTTGGCGCCGTCTGTGGGAACGTGGTTCCCGACTGGGGGGCAACTTTTGCTCCAATCTCAAAAGATCACACATAGCATCAATATCATAAGAAGCAAATGCGGACTGGGGGGCAACTTTGACTCAAATCATGGTCAAATAGATCCTCCAATACCTTCAACATCAAGTTGATATTTTAGGAATATCCGAGCAAATGTGAGGATACTTCAAATCAATTACAAGCTTTATATAGTCCATTATTGGGCTTCTACTCCTCGGGCAAGGTCTTAACCTCGACTTCAAAAAGGCAGTAACGGTCTAAAAATAGATCATTCTTCACATTTGATTCGGGATACACACGACATTCACCCCCTCCCAATCAGATCCCAAGGGGATCCGATTCGACCTCTTCCACACAGGTTAATGTCGTCGAGCAAAGGCTCCGACATACAACCTCGAAAAGGTCTTACATCCTTGGTGGATTCTCTCGACCTCTTCCACACAGGTTAACGTCGCCGAGCAAAGGCTCCGACATACAACCTCGGAAAGGTCTTACATCCTTGGTGGATTCTCTCGACCTCTTCCACACAGGTTAACGTCGCCGAGCAAAGGCTCCGACATACAACCTCGGAAAGGTCTCACATCCTTGGTGGATTCTCTCGGCCTCTTCCACACATGTTAATGTCGTCGAACAAAGGCTCCGACATACAACCTCGGAAAGGTCTTACATCTTTGGTGGATTCTCTCGACCTCTTCCACACAGGTTAACATCGTTGAGCAAAGGCTCTGACATACAACCTCGGAAAGGTCTTACATCCTTGGTGGATTCTCCCGACCTCTTCCACACAGGTTAATGTCGTCGAGCAAAGGCTCCGACATACAACCTTGGAAAGGTCTCACATCATTGGTGGATTCTCCCGACCTCTTCCGCACAGGTTAACGTCATCGAGTAGGGCTCTGACATACAACCTCAGAAAGGTCTCATATTCTTGGTGGATTCTCTCGACCTCTTCCATACGGGTTAACGTCGTCGAGAAAAAGCTTCGACATACAACCTCGGATAGGTCTCACATCATTGGTGGATCCAATATCGGTTAACGTCATCGAGCAAAGGCTCTGACATACAACCTTGGATAGGTCTTACATCCCTGGTTAACGTCGCCAGAATATCGTCAATAGACTTCAATCGGACTTTTGCACAAAGCTAAATTTCTACATAATGTTGAATTTCCTCCTGTCGCTAAACTTTTGCCTTGCAGGACATTCGACGGACTAATACCCGACACCAGACTTCTTCCTGCCGTCGGACTAATACCCGTCGTCGTACTTCTGCCTGTCGATGGACTATCGTCGGTCTTCTACCCGACGTTGGACTTCTGCTCATCAGCGGACTTCTACTCGTCGTCAAACTCCTGCTCGTCGACGAATTTTCATCGGTCTTCTACCCGATGTTGAACTTCTTCCTGACGTCGGACTTCTGCTCGTCAGCGGACTCCTTCTCGTCGTCAGACTCCTGCTCGTCGACGAATTATCGTCGGTCTTCTACCCGATGTTGAACTTCTACTCGACGTCGGACTTCTGCTCGTCAGCGGACTCCTACTCGTCATCAGACTTCTGCTCGTCGACGAATTTTCGTAGGTCTTCTACCCGACGTTGAACTTATTCCCGATGTAGGACTTCTGCTCGTCAGCGAACTCCTACTCGTCGTTAGACTCCTGCTCGTCGATGAATTCTCGTCGGTCTTCTACCCGACGTTGAACTTCTACTCGACGTCGGACTTCTGCTCGTCAGCGGACTCCTACTCGTTGTCAGACTTCTGCTCGTCGACGAATTTTCGTTGGTCTTCTACCCGACGTTGAACTTCTTCCGGACGTCGGACTTCTGCTCGTCAGCGGACTCCTACTCATCGTCAGACTCCTGCTCGTCGACAAATTCTCGTCGGTCTTCTACCCGACATTGAACTTCTACTTCTGCTCGTCAGCAGACTTCTACTCGTCGTCAGACTTCTACTCGTCGACGAATTTTCGTCGGTCTTTTACCCGACGTTGAACTTCTTCCCGACGTCGGACTTCTGCTCGTCAGCAGACTTCTACTCATCGTCAGACTCCTGCTCGTCGACGAATTCTCGTCGGTCTTCCACCCGATGTTGAACTTCTACCCGACGTCGGACTTCTGCTCGTCAGCGGACTCATACTCATCGTCAGACTTCTGCTCGTCGACGAATTCTCGTCAGTCTTCTATCCGACGTTGAACTTCTACTCGACGTCGGACTTCTGCTCGTCAGCAGACTCCTACTCGTCGTCGGTCTTCTACCCGACGAAGGACTTCTCCTTGTCGTCGGGCTTCTGCTCGTCAACGGACTACTACTAGTCATCGGCTTCTCGCTCGAATGCTACTTGCAACGCACCCTCGAACTCTCTCCTTTGGCTCCACACTCGATCGTTGACTGCTAATGAGCTTCAACTCGATCATCCATCGCCATTAAACTTCAACTCAAATGGCATTCAAATTCCGTAACTCCTGTGCGCGAGGAGGGGTGCTAATTCGAGCAGGGGAAATTTCCCGCTCGCAAATAGCGAAAGCCTCAGCCGCCAGAGAGCCGTGGGGGAAGAGAAGAAATCTCGTAACTCCTGTGCGCGAGGAGGGGCGCTAATTCGAGCAGGGAAAATTTCCCGCTCGCAAATAGCGAAAGCCTCAGCCGCCAAAGAGCCGGAGGGAGAGGGAGAAATCCCGTAACTCCTACGCGCGAGGAGGGGCGCTAATTCGAGCAGGGGAAGTGTCCCACTCGAAAATAACGGAAGCCTCAGCCGCCAGAGAGCCAGAGGGAGAAAGAAAGAGAAGTTGTAAGTTTCCTAAGGGCCTAGGTCGCCTATTTATAGGTTTTGGAGAAAGAAGGGGGAAGTTATTGCAATTTTCGAATTTTCCTAATTTTTCTAATTTTTTTCGAATTTTTTTTCAGAATTTTTTAGGATTATTTCGGAATTTTTTGGACCCAAAAATAGCAACAAACTCCTATTTTCGGCCAGTGGGACCCACCTAAGGCGGTGCACGAACCGGCCACGCAAAAAGACGCGACCAGCGCTGCAATCCGCGGACACGGCACGCGGATTGCGGCTGGCCGCACATGGCCAGCAACCGGCAACTGCCGGCGGCAGCAGCAGCGCGGCAGGCATGGGCGCGACTAGCCCAAGCGCAACAGGCCCAGGCGTTCCGGACACAATTTCGACACTTTTCCGACGTTCCGGACACGATTTCGACACTTTTGGAACTCAACGGGGCCTCTACGATTAAGTTTGAGCAAGCATTTAATTTCTGGGATGCAATTTTTTGTGTTTCGGCTAAAACAAATTGTCGACACATATATTTTCGGACTCCTGGAGCTTCGATGTCCGAAAATAGGGGGGCAACTGATACGACATGCAAAAATTATCTTGATCGGGCACGAATCTCGAGGCAAAAGCTAGTTGAAAACTTCAAAAATTAATTTTGAGAGTACCCAAACTCTGATTTCAGCGAGCTTATAGTCAAACTGAGCGTCTCGGATATACGAACCCAACGACACCAAGATCAACCCAATCCGAGCCCAAATGAGTCCGAATCAAGGGCTCAAAGTGCTGTTGGAAGGTTCAAACAGCAATTTGAGTTACCAAATGGTCTCTGATTTTGACGATCTTATACTCGAATCGAACGGCTCGACGAGACAAATCCAATGAGCCCAAGATCGCCAAATTCCAACATCAATAAGGCCTTCAAATGTCCAGCAAATGGTGCATGATCAAAGGATTCGATATCGGCCGTTCATTCAAACCACTCCTAATTCGCTCATGATCTCACGCCTATTTACAGGCTATGTCACTCAAGAAAAACTATAAATAGAGCCCTCATTCTACACAAAGGAGGGGGAAGTGAAGAGAGAGAAGAAGAAGAGGAGAAAGGGGAAAAGGAGATTCCTCACCTCCTCGACCACCGCCGGAGCTCTTCCTGCCGCCTGAAGACGCTGAAACTCTGCCGGATATTTGGGAGAACGCCATAATACTTCCCAACTTCCATGGGATGCTGAAATTCTTCCCAATTTACAAGAGAGTTCCCTCCTGACGCCGAAACTCCGCCCAAGTGAAGCCGGAGTTCTCCTCTGCCACCAAAGACGTCGGACTTCTACCCGACGTCGGACCTTCACTCTTCGCCAAGTTTCTACCCGACGCCGGACTTCTACCGGTTATCAGACTTCGCTGGACGTCTATGCGAAGATTCATTTCTTTCCATTGATGGACTTCTACCTGACGCTGTCCTAATGATCTTCGTCGTCAGACTACAGTCCTTCCGACCTCCGTCGCCAGCCGACTACGGTCATCCTGACTTACGTCGCCCGCCGACTACAGTCTTTCCGACATCCGTCGCCCGTTGAATACGGTCCTCCTGACTTATGTCACCCGCCGACTACATTCTTTCCGACCTCCATCGCCCGCCGACTACGGTCCCCTGACTTATGTCGCCCGCCGACTACAGTCCTCCGTCGCCAGCTGACTACGGTCTTCCTGACCTACGTCGCCCGCCGACTGCAGTCCTTCTAACAAAGTGAATACGTCGATAGTAGCTCTTTGTATTTACATCATGTAATGTACTCCATAAGATGTACATCAAGCTAAGGCCTTCTCCCAAGGAAGGGCCTCATTTGTAATCGACTGCAAATACTAGTGGATTCGTTCAAACTGGGCTAGACCCCGTGGTTTTTCCCCCTTTTTACAGGGGTTTTCCATGTAAAAATCTTGATGTCTCATAAATGCTAGACCCTCTCTCCTTATCTGATTGCGTACCGGATTTTCGTACAATGCTAAGACGTTAAATATGATATTTCTCTACCGCCGCGAATACTCCTGGACGCAACAATTAGGAAGAAACTCGAAGCTCTTAAACATACTTTAGATTAGTGAAATTATAATTAATTAATATTACACTTATTTTAAAGTAAATTTAAAGATTTTTGTATATATCATTTATTGAATAAAATTGATTTGAATTATTTTTTGGTAAATCATTTTTGTTCATAGAAAATTATTTTTAATTTTAAATTAATAAAAAAATTAAAAAATATAAAATAAATTTAAATTTCGGACATAACTAGCAGCCCTACCGATGGCCTAACGCGCACACACTCCATGTGCTGTGATGTGCCGACGTTTACCGCAGAGGGACAACGTACCTGGACCATGACTTCAAATCGTCTCCTTGGAAATTTGAATCGTGGACAATTTGACAATAAATATAAGCCTTATAGTAAGTAATATTTCTAATTTTTTTTAAAAAAGTAGATATTTAGAAAAAATATTTCTCATTAGAATTTTGTGTTTTAGTGAATGTCAAGGAGAATATTGAAGATGTAATAGTTGGATGATATTAATCGAGTAATAGTGATCCAGTAACAGTGATCATATGAGGATGGTCGAGTAAAAATAATAAGATGATAGCGATCCGACGACAAAAAATGGATTATGACATTAGACGAATATGGTTGGATGTGACGGTCTGACGATAACAGTTAGATGACAATAGCGAGCAAAAAGCACTGGCCGGTAATAATCGTCAGCATCGAATGTTAAGTAGAGCTCTAGAGTTCTTTAGATTTTTTAGCTCTCTCAAAACTCAAGAACATATCCCCTTTAGGTGGAGATTGAGAGTTTATTTATATTATTTGAGAGTGACATATTGGTAAAATCAACCAGAATACCATACACTCCATCGGATAGCTTATATTGAATCCAATAATCATAAACTATTCATTCATATATAATTCAAGTGCATTAATGACCTGAGAAACAAGTGATCTTAGGCTTTCTGAGTTCATGTTGTCGAGCCACTCGATTGACTATAAGCATATAATTAAATTTTGAAGATCATATGAACCTTTAATTAATATCCCAAAATTTTCACTTCAAATTCTTGATTTGAGCTCATTTGGACACAAATTAAATCATTTTCGGTGTTGTTGGGTTCATTTTATTAAGATGCTCTATTTGACCATAAATCTGTTGCAATAAAAATTCGAAGATTCTTAATTTAATTTCAAAAGTTTTAAATATAACATTGCATTAAAATCCATCCTAAATAAGATAAATTTCCTAAAACATACTAAAGCTTCAGTTGAGACAGCTTTCTTAGTGCTTCTTGAAATAACTTTCTAGTATACAATTTTTTTTACTAAAAAACTGCTTTAAGAAATAATAAAAAAGCTGTCTCAAACAAAGCCTAAGTCTGAGTTTATTTTTTTTTTCCATCTTTTGTAATTTTCTTACCCAATAATCAAATTTATTTTTTAATTATGAACTATTTTTTTACGAAAATTATATCTATATTTACTTATAATTAAAAAATTTACGAAGAATAATTTATTCCATATTTTTATATTATGTATATTATTATAATGATATATTATATTATAAAGGAAAACCCACTTAAATATGTGCAATTTGGCACCCAATTATTGTAAATAAGGGTGGAGTAAGAAAATAGAAGAAATAGAGGGCAGAGAGAAGAACAATATATCAAAATTTATATATCTCAATTTCATAATGCATATTGATCATTCAAGCTTTTGTATCCTTACAAAATTATTAAATAAATTTTATTTATTTTTTCAATTTATTTCTCAAAAAATCTTTGTATCATAATTTAAATTTGCAGTGAAATATTTAATGCAAAATGTTACAATGTTATTTTTATCTCTTCAATCACTTTATAATCAAAAAAAGAAAATGTTTTTTTAATAAAATATAATAATAGTGACACTAATAACTATACAATAATTGTCTATAAATAAATAAAATACAGCAAAAAAATATAAAATCATATGACTAATATTTCTTGTTTCAAGCAAAATTAAAATTAAAAAATAAACATTTTCTTAATAATTTAAAGCTTCAATATATAAATGATTTGAGCTTAGTAGAAAATATCATTCACATGCAATGATGCAAGCTTAACAATTTACATCAAACTACAATCATACATTAAAATATAAGAATGCTATGAATCAAATAGAGATCTATTGCTTGAAAGTGACATATCAATAATTTTACATAATTTAAGCTCCATTAGTTAACAAAGTAAATATTACATTGATATCATTAAATATGTGGATATAATAAGACTTGCTTGAGGCATGCTTAGGACTTCAATTTATAATAAATTTAAATACACATGCATATTAAAAGTAATTTGATCATATTTCACATTAAGGTTTCATTTGGGATGGCTTTCTTACTGCTTCTAAAAACAATTCTCTTTATTTTTTGTACTAAAAAGCTACTTTAAGAAGCAATAAGAAAGCAATCTCAAACGGAATCTAATTATGCTTATTTTATCATAATCATCATCTTTAAATAATTCTAATTATATATGAGAAACATTGCACTCATAGACTACAATATTTTATAAAGGTGATTGTAAAGCTATTATACATATGAAAAATAACATTTTTGAAAGTTATTGTGGATATTATAAATATATATTTTTTTATGAAATCAAACCACAACTTTCTTGAATCTACCATACATTAGCAGCTTTGATTGTAAAAAACAGCTTCCCTCCACATAAATTTATAGAAAGCAGTAAAAAGTAGTTATCAAACAAAAATATATTTGTGATCTAAAAAATAAAATAATGAGAAAGTTGTCCAGAACAAACCCTTGATCTTTTTTTTGCTAATTAATGTAAAATAATAAGGTCTATTTAGACATAAATTTTTTCTTATAATGAGATATGTTTCTTTTGTTGGCTGTATATTAAGACACATTATTTGATAAACTCATTTAGATAAAAAATATATATATTTTTTAAATATATTAGAATATTTTGGCATAATTTGGGCTTGTTTTTTTTCCCTTTAGGCTCAATTATCTGATTGGCATAGCTTAGGTTTCCCTATCAGATAACTTTTAGTGCCGACATGGTATAATTGACTCCAATACTAAATGAAGAGAGGGGAGAGGGAAGACAGCCATAACAAAATTTATTTATTTCAATTTTAGAATAATTATAACAATTCAATTATTTGTTTATTAAAACAATATTAAATCATATTCATTGAATAATATTTCTCTTCTCCTTATTTTCAAAAATATATATTTATCATAATTTAATTTTTTAGGGAAGTGTTATATTGTTAGATTGCAAAGCTTCAATGCCCTTATTTTCTTTCATATAAAATTTAAAAGCCTTATTTTAGTCCCTTTAGTCTTTAAATAGGGATCTAAATGATCTTACATAATGATTAATTTAGTCATTACTTAAAGAGTTGTGACACCAAATTAATATTTTTATATAGTCGAGAAATATTTCAGAAATTAAAAGTTTGGGGACCAATTCAATCATTTTCTCATTATTAGAATAATAAATTAAATAGGTAAATAATTAACTAAAAATTATGTTTATATTTATGTCAAAATAAATTTAATAGATTAAAAATTCATACTTATCAAATTTTTATTTAATTTTGATAGAATAATCCAACTCTTAAAAAAAAAAAGGTAAAACACCATAGCAAAAACTATTCCAAATCAAATAACAAATTAAGATATAATCAAACAAATCAATGATATGAATCAAATAGTCATCTAATTATTAAAAGTGGCATATCAACAAATTTCAATCTTGTAAGCCCTTATTTGCAAATTCTATATTTACATTGATATGGCCAATGTGGATGATAATAGGCCTTACTTGTAATTTTACAAGATTAAAGAGCTCCCATGTATAATGCATTTGCTTCTTCATGGAAACAATCATTCTCTTATGTCATAATCACCATAATTAAATAATTCTGATAGGTAGGTGGCAAGCATTGAGCTAAATCTTTGAACATGGAAATTATTTGTGAATTAATAAGATAGTACATGGAAAAGTAATAAGGCCTTATTTTTTGTGGCAATAATTAATTGACATCATTAGGCATCTAGATCAAAATCAGAAATAGAAATCATTAGGCACAAAACAATGATCTATCATTGGAAAGCTATTTATCTTAGGCATTATGACAAATTCTTTTCCTCTAGAGATTCTAATATGTCATCCACACAACCTACCTACAAGAGTACTATGTCATCTATAATGCATCTCTCTTTGATTGAAGAGTAATTGAACTTGTTGCCGACACTTTTTTTTTAGTAGACAAATTAGCATGGAGATGGGTTTATAACTTGTTAGTTGGGGTGACTTGCATTGTTTTGTTATTATTGTCAAATCTTTTTCTTAAAGTAGATATGTTATTAGAAATTCAAATGAAAAAGTATGAATTATGATGAAACATTTAAATTAGGAACTACTGAAATTAAATTTATAACCATGAGAACTTTGATTTAAACAAACTTATAATCAAAGTTAATGTGTTGATAGGATGAGCACAAGGACACTTAAAAGTGTTATGATTGGATTCCAAATGATCTTAAAGCAAGCAGTTGAAGCATAGTTGAAAAATCCATGACACTATTTATTGGACCAAATGTTCTCAAAGAAGTGGTAGTAGAGTTAATATCTTTATTGGAATCAAGTTTACATGCAATGTATGACAACTATGATACTTTAACATCTTATGTCATATTTGACATAGGTTCAAGAGCGGATAATTTTTTTGCTTACTCCATGTGATTTTGTGGGTTCTCATTGCATGATGATTAATGGTTTTGAAAAAAATTTATTCGAAGATATTGAGTACTAATGCGAATGACACTCATGCACCATAAAAACTATTGATATGCATATGAGTGTGAAAAATAATTTCTCACTAGTTCTTATCATAAATTATCATTCACTTTCTAGTGGCTTAATTTTGAGTCAATAAGCATACATCCCATTGTGTGTTAACTCATTCCAAAATATTCTAGCTTCATAACATTCAATCTTTATTACCATCCCTTTCTTCATATTGGAACCTACCTTCTGATGCTATTTCTAAGCCAAACCTGAGTCGTCTCTTTAGTTGTAGAAGTGTGTTATTTGTCTCCATCAATGGAGATATTATTAGGTATGCACTACATACAAGCAAACAATCAAAAGGTTGTATTCCATCTCCATTGGTTGTCCTCATTTATACATACGTAGTGTATAGACATCTAATAATTTTTTATTGTTACAGACAACAAGGATTTGTCATCTCTCTAGATATTGGCTTCCCATACTTGAACCATTACATCTATGCAATATAACTCACTTTTGAGTACACGTGAAGTAATCAAAACTCAACTACAAACATTCAAGTTATTTCTCATCTCACTATAAATTCTTATATTATTTAAAATGTGCATCTCATCATGAGATGTAAATAAATGTGTAATCATAAAAGATCCTAGCAGGATGTCCCATCCTATTCTGATGTGTATTATTTATCTGATCACTAATTTGAATATTAGGTGCTCTTTCACACTTAAAAACTATAATGTAGGATGCTAAGATCATTCTTATAAGAGAATTTACTGCATAAATTTTGACTTGCAAGCTCACAAGTAATTCAAGTTTTTCCTTAAAAAAAAAATGTAACCTACAAAAAATATGATAAACTCTTACAAGTACTTGTAACTTCATGTCCTATGTAATAAGATAATGGAGTATTATTTTTATGTCCTACTACTTACTCTCTAACACTTAAATCCTCTTCTATTAATACTTATCACTTGAAATATATAGTGCATATCATGAGAAACAATAAGGAAAAATTTTCTTCAATTTAAGCTTATTGCCTATTGGACATTGGTTGTGCAAGTAAATTAAGAACCCTTAAGAAATTAATTTCAGAAAAATCTAATTTACATTTAATTTACTTTGTTCCTTTAATTAATCGAAATACAAATAGGTTGAGAAGGTTAGGTGAACTGTATTGCTAAAATCCTACACTCAGATTGGTGAGAGAAGCATTTATGGACCCAATGAAGAGACTTCCTTTCAATCACCAATTATTAAATGGATGGAATTTTTAGTCGGTTGCTTCAATTCCAAGAACACGTGAAAAATATATCTCACTTGCAAAGGCCTTTTTTTTTTTTTTTTTTTTTTTTTCCTTTTTTTTTGTCCTATCAATATACCTACTTTATTTTCTTTTAAATATTATATCTATTTCTAATTATATTATTCAAATTTGAATTAAAAATGGATATTTAGTAGCTACTCAAAAAGGCAAAAATCACATCAATACTTAGCATTTGTATGTAGATTGTTGTTAGTTTTGAGCATTCATAATTGTTTAAACGATGGCTATTCTGAAAAATTATAGCGATTTAAATCGTTTTATCTAACGTAAATATCGCTTTCACCAGCCAGCATGACGACCTCATCTTCTCCTTTCTCCCCCAAATTTCGGTTTGTTGGAAAATGTTGCAAAAGCCCTTTCAAGCAGACAACGAACATGATGGTCTTCCAGCATTTTTAGAATCACTATTAGTCTTTTTATGACGATTAAAATCACTGTAATAGTAAACCAATGGAAATAAAAAATGAAAATCACAGAATATTCTCAAGACATAAATTCTAAAAAAATAAATAATTGAATATAGCTTGGAATTTTTTGAATATATATAAAATGCTTGAGGGATTGGTTACTTGATATTTTATTTTGTTATAAATCTATTGAAAATTTAGACAATTTCTTATGAAATTGTTGAGAATAATTCTAATTTAGCTCATATTAAATTTCTATTTTTTATATGAAACAAATTTGGTTTAGAGTTTATTTAAAGCTTAGATCTGTGCTTACTCCATTTAACAAAATACAAGCGTTAATAATGTAAATTACAACTATTTATATATTATTTAAAAATGCATAACCATATTTTGCCAAATTTATCTTAAAATTGTAAATTAGGTTACCATATTCTGATATATATATTTTTCTTTTTTAGTTATATCTTTCAAAAACTGTAAAATTGATGTTTTTCGTGTGGGAATTATTTAAAACAAATTACTGAAAGTTATATTTCATTCCAAAGATTACATAGTGACTGCACGAGTATAATACTTGAAATGTATTATTTTATGTGTAAATTTTTAAAGAACACAATAAAGTCACAAAATCATGTAAAAATATTTTGTCTAAGGTTTTGTTTGAGACAACTTTCTTACTGTTTTTTAAAGCTGCTTTCTAGTACAAAACTTTTTACGAAAAGTTGTTTGAAAAAGTATCAATAAAATTGTCTCAAAGGAAGCCTAAGTGCTAGTTTGGGACAGCTCTCTTGCTGTTTTTTAGCAAATACATGTCCTTTATCCATTATAGATTGTGTATACTTGGAAAGGTGTCATTTTTGAATTCCTTGCAATTAAAAAAATGATTTATATTAGATAACTTTTGGTCCCTTAAGTTCTTCTACTAGTTATATTGAGTTTATTAGATATCCTTTCTAACATCATAGCAATATGTTTGTTCTTAATCCAAGAGATGTAAGTTCAAATGATATAATTTAAATGCTAATGAAAATAAGTGCATTTTAAATTTATAATTTATGATCATAAGAAAATATTAAAATAGATGTATGAAAAAATCATAGTAAGTCCTTAAATAAGTTGCCATAACCACATTTACATAAGTTATAATAATGTATAATAAATGCTACAAATAATCATTAAGTCAATACACTTCAAGTATTACAACTTTTATCCATATTAAGAGTTTGTTAGGTTTTGTATTATGAGTGTATCTAATTCTTTCCAATATGCAACATAAAAAATGAAATGATTAAACTAGTTTAAAAGGGATTGGCTGGGTCATGTATTGATGCTTACTATGCAGGACTGCACAAATCATCTCATAAGCTTGCTAATTGTCATGTCACTATCCAATATATCAAATGAAATTTAAGGGCAATAGATTAACAAATTAAAATATAAGAAAGTATAAGTTAACTTATGGAGAAAATAATTTCCCCACTTGGTGTGGTGCCACTTTGAAGAAATATTGATGTGATTGTATTAGTTTACTTATTTTGTATAATCTCCAATATTCAAAATTTTGCTATGATACCAAAATTTATTTAGGGTTGGTCTATGGGATAGTTAATGGAACACTTTTATGAGGTGAATGGATGGATGTATGGTGGGGAAGTCCTTTGATTTGGTGGCATCAAAGTGGTGTACGTAAAAAAAGAGAGGGATTTTATGGTGACTGAGAGGTGGGGCTTAGTTGGGTATTTTGTAATGTCCTTGGGTAGTATTGGAGCTCAACAAAAAATTAAATAAAATGAATAAGAGAGTTAGAAAAGTGGTTGAGAAATTAGTGGGATTTAGCCTTGGGTATGGAGGCTTGCAAATTGGTTGCTTAATAGCTAGGGTAAAGAGGAGAAATGGAAACCCAAGAACTTTCATAAGATTTAGGGAATTTTATGGAGGTTTGTCCTTTTAAATGGGATATTTATGATTTTTCTAATTTTGTAGATGTAATCTAATGGTTTGTGGAGAGAGATGAGGGGTAATGAGCTTGTAGTGGGTGGATGGTCAAGCCCTATGCTAGACAAAGGTTCAAATTTGAGAGATATAGTATTATATAGAATGAATTATTGATATGAAATGTGATGCATATGAGGATATGGAGGATGCTGATTGATAAGAAAATCATAGAAAAAAATGATATAAAGAACATGTAATCAAATCTTACTAAAGATTTGAAACCATATGAGAGCCGCCAAGCAAACACCATTAAGAATAAGCCACCAAGAATATTCCTTAAAATAAGAACACTTATGAACATTTTAGATATTCATCAAAAGATATTTATTAAGTCATTTAACATTCTATTTAAATCATTATATCGTCAATAGATGAAGTACGAATGGAAGAGGGGGTTGTTAGTTGAAGTTTTAGTAAAGCGGGTCTTATTTCTTGAGGGTTGTTTCTTAGAAATTTAAGATGGCGGGGCCAAAGGTTGACAATAAATTGCACTTCATAAATATCATTTAAAATGATAATTATGATTTCCATATGCTCTATTAGTGGACTCACTCTTGGTCACTCTTGGCTTGATTTCAAACATGATTGTACAATTTCTGGGGATTGCTTTCTTAACCGATCATTTGGTTGGCTTTTGTGCATAAATAAATTACATGGAATCTTAATTCCACTTAATATAAAATTAAAGACATTCTAATGTCATTCTTGATTATTATTAAAGTTTACATATTGTAACAATAAACTTTAAATTAAAACAATGACAAACTTCACATAATATAACAACAAAAATATTCAATTAAAATATTTTCATGTAACTTTTTGATGTGTCTCACTAATAATTTTCTAACCTCTATTTCTTTCTAGTCAAATATCTCACTATTAAATTTCTTATTCTTTTATCTTTTTTCATTTATCTTTTCGAAAAAGGTTGTCTATTGATCTAAGAGCCCATCTATCATATATAGTTGTTTAGGGTTTAGGACTTAGTTATTCTATCATAAACGTAGAGTGAACATAGGTCTTTAGGCTGAATCATTATAAATTTTTTGTCTCATTTTTTCTATGTCTTTCTCCTATTTATCTCCTCATAGAGCAATCTATCATGAAACTTTTTCTTAGTCTATCTATATTTCTCTCTTTCAAACTCTTGGGCATATGTGCTCTATTTTGATCCTCTAAGAAGAAAAAGTTTCCATCATTCATAGGGTGAGAGACCTAAGGCTAGTCTAAAAAGAAAATGAATAGGAAGATTAAGCCAAAAGAGAGGAATTCTTTTATCAATATTAGCCCATTCAAAACCCTAAATATATATATATATATATATATATATATATATATATATATATATATATATATATATATATATATATATATATATATATATATTAAACGTAAAACTCAAATAATGAAAAGATTCGTTCATACTAAATATGTTTTTAATTATCAATATGAAGATCAAAATAAATAAATTTAAAAACTGTCTGACTAACAAACAAATAACAATAAATCAAAGGAACCTCCCTAAAAAATAATAATAATAATATATTTTTATATATAATGAAAAAAAGTTATATAATATATTGATATAAATTATATCATCCGAAAAGTGTTGAATTTATTTTTGGATTAATATAATATAAACTCTTTGTGTAAATATATAGCACTAATTTTAGGATTAAAATTTAGTCAAAATGAATCTTAAAAAAATGTTTTTTTTAAATAAATATAAATATTAATAAAAATGAATATTTTATTCATCTCAAAATAAATTTAATAAATTTGAATATATTTGTGATAAAAAAGAATTAATGAGAATATTCAAAACTGCCATGTGAGGATGGATCCTTTGTTTGTTCCGTTGCTGCCAAAATTGCCGACGAGACCACAATATCCCCATCTCAAGAGTGATCAAGACCATGCATGAGCTGATCACATGCTTTGTCCTCAAGTTTTTCTATATTTATATAGTATTGTTTGTTTTCCTTTCCTCATAAGAAGATAAAATGAAAGAGAAATGTAAAGGGAAAGATGGGGATGCTTTAGGAATCCTATGAGGAGAGGATAAACTTATTAATTTGGAATTATAACAATGCCTAATTAGGCAATATTTATTATTTTGGCACATGAGAAATTTATTGCATGCATGTTTAAGTGTATAACTTGATGACACTATTTGACTCGTCTTTTAAATAGTTGAAATGTTGGACTGAATCTGTTTGAAATTAAGCTGCCGGTTTACAATTGTACCGAATCGATTCACCAATTCAATAATATTTATAAGCCCTTACTCGAAAGAAGCATAAACAAAAATGATAAATAGTAAACTATAATTTGACACTCTGCAAATAAATTATATCAATAATTTTGTCTATTTGGTCCCATAGCAAATTCTGTTTAGTTAATTCCCACTTGAGCCCAAGGGCAGAGCCAGAGTTGGCCCGGGGGGCATGGGCACTCACTGCGGCCATCACACATAGGGCTGCAAACGAACCGAGCCGAGCCGAGTATGTGAGTGTTCATGTTTGAGTTCGTTTATCATTAGCTTGTTCAAGTTTGGTTCGTGTTTGATTCGAGCTTTATTGTTTGTATTCATGTTTTTTTCGTTTAATTTAAGGGTGTTCATGTTTGGTTCATGTTCGGTTCATGCTTGGTTCGTTTAATGATTATTGAGCTTTAAACAAACAAGCCTTAACGAGTTATGTTCGTGAACATGTTTAACAAACAATCTATTGAACAAACAAACATTAAATTTGTTCATAAACATCTTAAACAAACAATCTAGCAAACATAGACAAATGTGAAATATCTTTTGTTCAGAAAATTAAATTTATAATAAAAACAGTTGTCTATTTAAAATGAAAATATGATTAATCTATATGAATATATTCTTAAATGAAGCTTACCTGTTGCATTTCTCTCCATTTGAGTTTTTATCGAGCTTAATGTCGAGCTTGTTCACAAACTTCAAATGATGTTGTTCGTGCACATAAATGAACCGAACACATTAGTGTTCAAGCTTGTTTATTTAATGATCGAATATTTAAATGTTGTTCAAATTTATTTGTTTAGTTATTTAAAAACTTTATCTTGGAGCCCTAATCACACAACACTTAAAATCAACATAATAGTTTATTTATATTTAAAAACAAAAAAAAATTGTTGGGGATCAAATTCAAACACCTCTTATCCTATTAACTAGTCATTCATCTAATAGGCCATAGAGTAATTTATTCTTAAATTTTCATTTATTTTTATTAATTTAAATTATTGATCAAATTCTAAATTTTAATTTCATAATTTCTATATATATATAAAAAAAGAAAAAAATCCACTTGAAAAAAATTAAAAATATTTTAAAAATCTTCAATTTTTAGAGCTAAACTGCCTCGACAAGTTCTTTGTCATTATAAGTACTAGTTCAAATTCAAACGCGGGAAGCGAGTTCTACCTTTTACTACCCCCAAGAATTTCGATTTCCTGCTCTCTCCCACCGCCTTCTCCTAAGCTCCTCTCAAATCTCTCTCCGCTAACCAGAGAACTCCGGCCATGGACAACGACGATCCGCAGCGTCAGCTCATCCTTCTGATACGCGACTACTCCGCTGAGAAAACGAAAGGAGGTTAAACCCTAGCCATGCGGCCATACGTTCTCTTTTGGCCTCTTTGGCTGCCAACGAAATCACCGATTCCCTTGATGTGAAACAGAGCGTACGCTTTCCGATCTGAAAAAACGCCTTCTAGAGCTCCAAGCTGATTATGAAGTTGCGAGTGCTAAGCTCGAGCAAACAAAGCGGGCTCGGGAGGCTGCCGAGCGGGAGCTGAGGGGATCGCAGGCTCAGCACGATCGGACCAATGCATCGCTGCTTGCGATGGAGGTCCTAGCTATTTTCCTACTGCTCTTTTTGTAATTGTTATCTTGGTTATATGACTTTGTGTCTACTTGTTCTATGGGATGAAAAAAAGACAAGGAATTCGGGGTTGCAGGATGAGATCTTTCAAGTCAGCTCTAAACTGCAGGCAATTAAGGTAATCTAGTGTCCATGTTTCGGGGTTTTTATTCTTTAACTTTTCCACATAAAATTTTTGTTGTCTAATTGGAAAACAAATTTTGACTGCTTGTTTGTGTTGTCTAAATGAAAGAACGAAGAGAAGATTCATAGGTACGTGCTATCTTAGCTTCCCGAAGTTATGATTGCTTGGATTATTTGATTCTTTTTGCTTTCATTTTTGGAACAGAGATGAGTTTATCAGGGCAATGCAGGAGTTTAATAGCAAGTTAAGGTATCCATTGATTTGATGATATAAGTTTTCTTGCCGTTTGAGAATTTGTGGATGATTATCTTTATTGTTTTATTTACTCTTTGAGTTTGGAAAAACCTTTAAACTGTAGGCCTGACTGTTTCAACACCTTCCCATGCATAATAACTATTTCTTGCATGCCGCTCCTGCAAACGGTTTTGCCCTTGAAGTCAACGATGAAGATATATATGATCTACTTTGTGGTTATGTTTCACTCAAACGCCAATGCCAACAAGAAGGAAAACAAAAATTATAGCACTCCAGTTTCTAAAATTTTTGTCCTAATTGCTTGACCTAATGACTTGTGCAAGGAATTCATTGTTGTGTGTTGAAGAGACTTCTATGTTTTGGTAGAATTTAATTATATTTTTTTGTCATGCTTAGAGTTTCTTAGCTCATAAATTGTAGAAGGAATGAAAATTTTTATGTGAAAAACATCTAAAAGAGAAAAAAAAAATATGACTTGGCCCAATTAATTAATTTTCCTTATTATGTAAAAATTACTTTAGAGGTGGTCCTCTTTAGAAGTATAAAAATTCTTATTAAAAAACGCAACGGTGAAGGGATGAACAAGTAAATAGAAGTTGTGAATATGCCTCCTTATATGTTGAGTTCCTATGAAGCTACTACTATGGATTACATTTTGTGGCTATAGCCAATCTAAGCACAGTGATGAGATTATATAAATGAATATGGCAATGGCTTCAAGCATTCTTTTGTCCTTAGTTAAAAAGCAGTTATGTACGTTATTATGTTCTATGAATAAAACAATGGTTATGGAATACATAAGCACAGTGATGAGATTATCAAGATACATATGTGCTAGGATTAGAAAGAATGGATATGTACTACTAACACATAAGGAGTGTTAAGAAAAATAATACCATGTGGAGGTCGTTTGTGTTGTACAATTGAGAGAAGAAACTACACTAGGGCTAGAAACAAGGGGCAAAAAAAAAAAAAAACTGACCTATTATGAAGAGTTGAGCAATTTTTGATATGTTAGAATTGGTTCATAAAGGAAAATGATATATTAGATTTAGGCCATATGCAACCCTAAAATAAAAATGAACATGAGAAAGACAAAAGGCACACTAGGGCTTTAGTTGAATTGTACCAAAGTTTGGGAATGATTGAAAATGTTGTATATAGAAGTATTGTTAATGGCATCTGTAAACCTTCTTATCCATATCTTGTGACATTGCTTGATCCTATGCTTTTATTATGATTCTATCTTGTGACATTTTTATAACATCTCATTTTTTTAAATATATAAATTGATAACTACAGGAACTTCAACGAGATGGCATTCCAATCTTTAAAGAAGGGACATCCTAATATAACGTCAGATACTGGCAAGTTATTTAGTACTCTGACTTTTAATCTAATGTACACATACACATATGTTTCATTTAAATATGGCGATTATGTCTCTAGTTAATAAGAGATCTAAATCATATGTAGAGCTCCATTGTTATTAGTCCATATATTGAGAATAAATTTGAATTCTTCACTTGTTTTAACTTGTACTTTTAGTTAACTTAAGAGTGACTGAACAACTGATATATTCTATTAATAATGGCTAGATTTCTTTCTACTTAGCTGCATTAAGGTTTACTTGCTTCTTTAGTTTTAATTTCTCTAATTGTTTTTAACTTTTGTGGGCACTTTCCTTCTACTTTCTAGACACCATCCTCTGCTTCTTCTATGGCTATATTCTAACACTTTCTTGTAGATTAGTCTTTTGAATATATGAATTTGGGTCTTGCCTAGCCCCCTTGTAGGCACTGATGAATTTAATGAAAAAAATAGTTGATAGATTTTGAAATGTCCCACATTTATATTATGCTAATATATTTTTTGTGACTACCTAACATGATTGTCGATGGTATAGATCAAATGATGGACATGCAAAGTGATGATACTCTAAAAGATCTTGAGAATAAGATTTTGTCCATGGATGCTGAAATGCTTAGCCTTGAAGGAGAGTGCCAAAAGATGACCAATGATGTTAGTACGGTATGTCTGGCAATTCTATTGTCATGGTTTTTTTTTTCCCTTATATTATTAGCACACTTTTGATATTATATGCATCATGATTTTAGTTCAATCACCTGACATTCTATTTGAAAATAAAAGATAGAACTTTTAATTGCTTAGGGTTCATTTGAGATCACTTTTTTTATTTTTAATTTTCTATTTTTATTTATTTATATTTTGATTCATTTTGAAAACTAAAAAGATTCTAGATAAATGAAAAAGGAGTGTGTTGCTTCCTATTTTTAAGAATAAAGGTGATATACAAGAGTGTACAGATTATAGTTGAATTAAGTAATTGGGCATATGTTACAATGTGATACTAGTATTTCTCAAAGTCAATTTGGATTCATGTCAGGTAGGTCTATTATGGAAGCTATACATTTGTTGAGAGGTTTTGATATAGAAGTATAGAGTAAGGAGGATTTAAATATGATATTCATTTATTTAGAGATAGCATATGATAAGGTTCCAAGAGAAGTGCTCTAGATGGTTCTAGAAAAGAAAGGATTTAATAATGCTTATATTCAAGTCATTAAGGATATATATGCAAGAGTTGTTACTTATGTTCAAACACAAGGTAGGTTGGCCAAGTGTTATCCTATTTTAATTGGATTACATTTAAGCCCTTTTTATTTTGCTTTAGACATGAATGTTCTTACTAGATATTTGCAAGAGGATGTACCATGGTGTATATTTTTTGCTAATGATATTCTTTTTATTGATAAGACTATAGAGGGAATTGAAAGAAAATTTGAATTATTGACATCAACCATAGAGTCTTAATCAATTTGGATTCATGCCGGGTAGGCCGATTATGAAAGCCATACGTTTATTAAGAGGTTTGATGGAGAAATATAGAGAAAATAAGGAGTATCTACATATGATATTTATTGATTTAGAAAAAGCATATGATAAAGTTTCAAGAGAAGTACTATGGAGAGTTCTTGAAAAGAAAGGAGTTAATAACGCTTATATTCAACTCATTAAAGATATGTATGCAGGAGCTATTACTTGTGTTCAAACACAAGGTGGTTTGACCAAGTATTTCCCTATTTCGGTTGGGTTACATCAAGGATCAGCCTTAAGCCCATATCTTTTTACTTTAGTCATGGATGTTCTCACTAGACATTTGCAAGAGGTTGTACCTTGGTGTATGCTTTTTGCTGATGATATTCTTCTTCTTGATAAGACTAGAGAGGGAGTTAAAGGTAAACTTGAATTATGGAGGTCAACCTTAGAGTCTAAAGGTTTTCGCTTGAGTAGATCTAAAACGGAATATATGGAGTGTAATTTTAGTAGTAATAGACATAGTGAGGGGATTGTGACTTTGGGTGATCAAGTCATTAATAAGAGTACACGTTTTAGATATCTTGGATCTATTGTTCAGAGTGATGGTGAAATAGATGGGGATATTATTAGCAGAATTCAAGTTGGATGGTTGAAGTCGAGGAATGCATTGGGCTTGTTGTGTGATAGAAAAGTACCCCTAAAACTCAAGGGTTAATTCTATAAAATGGTGGTGAGGCCTACAATGTTTTATGGTATCGAATGTTGGTCATTAAAAGAGAAGCATAATACTAAGTTAAGTGTGATAGAGATGAGGATGCTCAGGTGGATGAGTGGCTTTATCCTTAGAGATGGGATACGAAATGAGCATATACATGAAAAGGTTGGAGTAGCTCCAGTAGAAGATAAGATTAGAGAGAGTCGCCTTAGATGGTTTGTTCACATAAAATGACGGCCTTCCGATGACCCGGTTTGGAGAGTAGAGGTATTATATTTGACTTATGTTAAGAAAGGTAGACGCAGACCTAAAAAGACTTGGTTATAAAATATTAGGAATGACCTTTCTTTATTAGATTTAAACGAGAATTTGACTTTTAATAGGACACAATGGAAAAAAAAGATTCATGTAGCCGACCCCATGTAGTGGGATAAAGGCTTGATGATGTTGTTGTTGTAGTAGTAGTAGAATATCTAAAATCTAATATATGGAGTGTAATTTTAATAGTAATAGATCTAGTGGTGGATTGTGATATTGGGTGATCAATTCATTAAAAAAAGTGCATGTTTTAGATATTTCGGATTTGTTGTTCAAAGCAATGGTGAAATAGATGGAGATTATAGTCTCCAAAACTTCGCACCTTGGCCTCTCCTCTTTCGGAGAGTTTTAGCAATGTTTTGGGTCAAATTTTCATAAGGCAAATTGATTTTAAGTTAAAGCACAACCCAGAAATTTCTCCCTTATTTTGAGAAGGCTTTATAATCTGAGTTCAAGGCTCCTGTAAGCACAAGCACCTATGGTTAATTACCCCTCTCGACGACGCGATAAAACATTCAATTATGTCTTGTCCACAATAGATATTGGGTATCCAACATATAATAAAACATATTGATTTTAGAATTTGAAAAATTATAACTTTCATGCTTAAAGAAGATGGTGGGGAGAATGATAATGAACCCGATAAAATCTTATGATTTTGTTGTCGTGATTTGTTAGGTCCCTTGTCTACTTTTTGAGGAAGTATGACTTTTAAAATAGCTACATGATTCTCAGAAAAGTAGCATGCTTAATGAGGCAGATGCACATTTTCTAAGGGAGCGAAACGCTTCTCAAAACAATGTCACATTTTTCAATTTAATACACGCACTTCAATGCAATAACATGCTTCTTAAAGTGATGTGATTTTCAAGGCTATTATACACTTTGCAAGAAAATATCATGCCTTTCAAAATGAGGGAATATATCTCTAAACGATATCATGCCTTTCAGTTCAGTATCATTTTCTGGTTTCCTCCTTTCATATTTAACTTATTACAACTGTTATTTGATTTTGTAAGAGATTGATCTAATTGTTTAGCCATATGAAGTAATGAATCACATAAAAAGTGGCAGAGCAGATTCACCAATTTTATGATTAAAAGTGTTTTGAGATATAAAGAACGGGAAGATTTTGGGATCACGATCTCCTGATCAAATATTGGTCCTAATTATTCTGAAAGTTATTAAATTTACTTGGAAATGAGTGAAGTAGATGAATACATTTCAAAGCAAAGTCACCCTTTGAGAACTATTTTTAATATGGGCAGAATATCCTAAGCTTTTCCTAAAGAATATATCATAATGGTCTTGTTTATCTTCGACAAAAGAAGAGTTTCTGATCAAAACTTGATATTGTAAAACGAAGGTTGCTGAAGAGCTGGCTAATTTGCAAAAAAAGGTTTCTCTTAGTGAAGCTATCGTGCGACAATCAGAACGGCTGAAGGATCTGTCAGGATATCCTTTTCCCCATTACTCTATAAACACTCGGTAGTAATAAACATTACAAACATCCTTAAAGCATTTGTTTTAGCTCTATTGTTTTATAATGGATATTATTTTTTTCTTTTATTCTGCTTTGAAATAATTTTATCCTTAAGAAAAATATTTCCCTAACCTGACGCAATCAGATTAGTGAATTGGAGAAAACATACATTTTCCTGCGAGCGGAGCTTCGGAAGAAGTACATATGCCCCAACTGCCAGTTGAATAATATGGAAGCTTCTGAATGGACTTCAGAGGCCGAAGAAACTATTGCTAACTGAAGTGGTATGACAGTCTTTTAGATTGAATAAATGAATCATCATTTTCCAAGCTAGTTTTTCCTGCTTCGTTTTTTCAAAGGTTTTATTGTTGATTTCTTCGTTATACTGTTAAATAGAAAGCTGCTGCCTTATTTGGATTTGTTTGGGAATAGTTTTATTCTGCTTTGATTTTAAAGGACTTGTAGAACATATGGCTTTGATTTGTATGTGAAAAATGTGAAGGAAAGATTTATGTTCCACTCGCACACAATTTCATATTAGCTCATTTATATCCTGTAAGAATAGTGATAGTTTTATTTTCTATTGAACAGCAGTTTACTAAAAAGAGAAGTCGAGCTTTCTTATTGTAATGTAGTTTTATTAAGCAGCTTATGATACATCTATACAAATATGAAGACATGAACATGTAAATATCTAAAGAAATTATCAACAGTAATTAGATAAAAAGCTATGTAAACATCTAAAGAAATTAGGCTCATAAACACAGCTTAGTTTAATGCATTGTTAGCATTTTTAATATAAACACAGCTTAGTTTAAATGAACATAAAAATTTACAGAATATGAAACTATAGAACCCTAAACTTTTAACTAGTCTCTACATGAAAAAAAAGGTTATTTCTCCATCATCAACAACTCAAGCTATTGATTAAGAACTAACTGGCTTGCCCTTCAATTTTGGAAAGGGATCTTGCTTACTGAGGACTACCACCTTGCTCTTGTGAGCAAAGTAGCCCTTGATAAGATTCTTGTAGATGAGAATTGCCATGATACACTCCACCTGAATTAGTCAACAAATTATTAGATTAAGGGGCTGTTGAGTTGGATGTTTTCAAAATAAATAAAAATCACGAATGGGCAAAGTGGGGAATATGATATGAAAATTGCCTAATTTTAATGATTTCAAAATGCAGTAAATTAGAAATTTTAGGGTAGTTTTAAGATTTTGTTTGGGATGACTTTCTTACTGCTTCTTAAAGCAACTTTTTAATATAAATTTTTTAATTTTTATAATAGAAAGCTTACTTTAAGCAGTAAAAAGAAAGCCGTCCCAAACAAAGCCTAAATCTCTCAAAGTTGAAAATGAAAAGATGATGTGCAGAATGGAAAATCACCTCATCAACATCCATGTCTACTTGAAGCCACTTCAATGCTTTAACTATCAAATCCAACTTGATCTGATGTGCCTTGCTCGGATCCTTCTGTTTCTGAATCATATGGCTGAGGAGTTGAAAAATCTTCATCAGAGTGAGCAAATTTGTGGGTATTCATTTCATCTGGACAATAGAGGAAATCTTACATCTTTTTAAGTAGTCTCTGATAAACTTGGAGCTCTAGCTTCTCAAGAACAAGGTAAACGCCCGTCCTTAAAAACCTGATGGAATTATAAATTATTTACTGACATCAAGATCTATTCATCTTTCTATTTAAGTCTCATATGATGGAAATGCACTTACTGATCTTCATGCTCTTGAAGGGCTCGCCTCAACAGTCTGAGATCACCACTTTTTAGTGCTTTCACAACATTAGTATACTGCAAAAGAAAATTTAGAACTACGATGACTATCATGTTAAAAATAGCTAATGTTCTCACAACTGCCAATTTATTTCTCTCTCTCTCTCTCTCTCTCTCTCTCTCTCTCTCTCTCTCTCTCCCCCCTTTCTTCATAGTAACGCTTGAAAAAAATAAAAAAGCACACACCTCGATCAAATTGTACTTTTCTAAAAGAGTCATCTTCGGCAATATTCCTATAGAAAGCTTTACAGGTATGAGATACTTCAAAATCATCCTGTTTACAAAGGCTTAAAAAAATTAGTGTATCATCATCTGTAAGATTGAAAAATGATTCATGATTACATTCAAAACACACACACACACACACACACATATATATATATATATATATATATACACACAAAAGTTGGAATGAAAATTTTATAATTATCAAAGAGAATATTTCAAGAAATATTATCTCCCCTATCAAAACTTCAAACTTTGACATACGAACAACAGAAACTGGGAATATTATGAAATGAACAGCTTAAGTATTACCTCAAATTAGCTTCATACCGAGAGTTGCAATGCATCAAAGCATACGTTAGTTTTTGATCAGCCTGTTCAAGCATAAAAGAGGTAAAAAAAACTGTCAAGCTTTGATAGCAGATGGTCTAAACAAAGTAAGGTTACCAATGTAGTCATAATATAATTCTATTAACAAGTGCTTATTCTATTGTAAATAAGAATACAAGGAATAGTGAAACAATACTTTTGGATAGGCATAAGTACATGGAAGCCAACTATTCAACTATCTAGCCAAGTGGCAATACTTACAGCAACGAAGTTCTCATTATAAACTTCCAAACGGCCTGTATAATACATGTAGGTGGCCTGTGGTGCAATGGAAGCAAAGTAGAACAAGCTTGAAATTAAAAATTTGGTAAGAATTAGTAATAAGGATGATAATTCTTAGCTATCTGGTAGTAGATTAGAGAAATTTCTCTAACCTTATCACTGGAAGGGAACTCTTCAAAATCAAATATTTTAGCAGTTTCAATACTTCGAATAACACTTCTACACAAATGCACAGTACCTAGCTGCAAAAATTAAAATATTAAAATTTTTTGAAGTAAACTAAGTAATGGAGCACAAGCTAGAACCAACCTTGAAGTAAACTTTAAACAATTGACAAGTCACATACAATGCTCC
This sequence comes from Dendrobium huoshanense, assembly GCA_016618105.1. NCBI lineage: Eukaryota > Viridiplantae > Streptophyta > Magnoliopsida > Asparagales > Orchidaceae > Dendrobium > Dendrobium huoshanense. The sequence goes on along the minus strand of CM028358.1, from coordinate 27,145,491 downwards.
AACACGTTTAGGACCTTTACCCTACAAAATAAGCCCAAAGGTATATTAATAGACGAGGTTTGAACAATATTAAACTTCATAATTGATGCCATAAAACTAGTTAATAAAAACTAAAGTGATGCCAATTCAGTAAATGCATGACAATAACATCAGTGTTAATATGCAATAGTTTGATATTTACTTCTATAAAACCACTAATCAAACATCAATCCAATGAACAAATTAAGTTCAAATCTATCAACTCCTAGGGGGAAAAAATATAAAAAAAATAATGATCAATAGATTTACATGAGTTTGAAAAATTAGCCAGAGTAGATGTATTAGGATCTAGCCCATGCTAAAAAAGATTGAGATAGACCTAAAAAGACTAGGTTAGAAAGTACTAGAAATGATCTTTTCTTATTAGATTTAAATGAGATTTTGACTCTTAATAGGATGTTATAGAGAAAAAATATTCATGTACCCAACTCCACTTAGTCGACCCCATATAGTGGAATAAAGGTTAGGTTTTGTTTTGTTGTTGTTTTATTTTATATATGTATTTTCTACTTCTATAACACCTATTATTCATCACAAAAGAATCTATTGCCACGACTAAAGAGAATCAAGACAACTAAAACATTGAAGAGCTCTAAAATCTAGAGACCTCTGTTACGCCGGTCCAGCTTGGACCGGCTCATCCTGGACCGGCCCAGCCGGTCCAGTTTTACCGAAGACGGACACCACGCCAGGCGGAAGAGAGAGGGAGCCAGGGAGTGGGGTCCACGTGCAATTCAAACTTGGATTAAGTATTTTTGGAGGGAGAAGGAAGGGTAGAGTAGTCCTTTTGCGTTTAATTTGAATTAGATTGTATTAAGAGGGAGTTATGAGGGAATTAGGTTTTCATCTGGATTTTGAAAAGAGATTTGTCTTCTAGGTTTTCTTGCTTGGGCTCTTGGCGTTGCCGGAGATTGTTGGAGAGTAATTCCTTCCTCTCGGATTGAAGGAAAACTTGTATCTTTATTGTCTTTTGCATCGACTAGTGAGATTTCTATCGTTTGCAATTGTTTCTCTTATTTTCTCTACGATTCTTCTCAGATTTTTCACTGTTTTGTTGTGCGTGGTGGCTGTTTTCCATAGAAAACAGCGGATTATTAGTGATCTGGCTTAGATCCGATAGGAATCACTTGAAATACTCAAGTGGTACTATATCTATCAAATTGGTATCAGAGCACAGATCCGGATGGTGGGGGCTGTTTTCCACTGTTTTGCAGCAGATTTTTTTTTTGCTTTTCGGAAGAGATCCGGAGACCATTTCGTGGTTCCCATGGCATCTAAACGTGTAGAAGTCTTGGAGACCGAAGTGGGTCAATTTAAGGCGGATCTGGAGGAGAAGATGGCGACGTTGAGTGAGAATGTGGAAGGGAAATTTATGGCATTGGAGGAGATGATGAAAAAGTTGTTGGAAGGGCAAGCAAGAGCTGTGCCAGTGGAGGAAAGAGGAGAAGGTAGTGGGAGCAAGGGCAAGGAGAAGGCAAAGCCGGAAGGGGAAGAGGAGGTGGAACTGCTGGGTAGCAACGGAAGAATGCTGCATCGGGAGTCCATCAGGCGGGAAGAAAGAGAGGATGATTGGCATCGTCGGAGGCCCGACCCAGTGGACCGGCCATGGGGGATCCATAACCACCATGGCGGGGCGCGAGGGGAAGATGGCTATCGACGGACGAGGAGGGATGATGAGCCCCGATATGGAGAGAGAGGAACTTGGGAAGATCCCATTGCCTGGGACAGAGGAGGCCATGGGGGGAATAGGGCATACGGGGTGGACACGAGGGCCAGAAAGCTGAAAATGCCAGTTTTCGAAGAGGGGAATGTGGATGAGTGGATCCACAAGGTGGAGAGGTATTTTGCAGTGAATGGCCTGATGGAGGAGGAGAGATTGATGGCGGCTAGTATGTGCTTGGAAGGGGCGGCTTTTGCCTGGTTCAAGTACATGGATAAGTGGGATCCGGTGAGGACTTGGAGGGACTTCAAGGAAGCTATCAGGGAGAGATTCAGGGGGAGCAGCCCATGGGAGATCTCCGAGCAGTTCTATGCCCTCACTCAGGAGGGAACAGTGGAGGAATACAGGAAGAAATTTGAGAGCTTGGTGGGAGACATGGAGGGCCTATCAAACAGTACGTTGGGGGGGAACTTTATGAAGGGCCTCAAACCCGAGATCAGAGATGCAGTGAAGGTCATGAGACCAAGAGATCTGAGGGAGGCAATGGAGTTAGCTCAGTTGGTGGAGAACCAGAAGACCAACGCCCGCTCGTGGAGGAACAACCACTCAGGAGGTCCCACCAGGACCACTACCACTTACTTGGCTCCAAAAGGGCCAAGCCCTAGTGTCCCTAGAGAGAGTGGAAAGGAGAAGAGCGGAGTGACTAGAACTGCGGGAAGTTTCAAGAAATTGACTGAGGAGGAGATGCAGGAGAAGAGGGCCAAGGGCCTTTGTTTCAGATGTGAGGAGAAGTTTGTTCCAGGACATAGATGCAAGGATCGCGCTCTTCAGGCTCTCACCGTCTATATAGACGAGGCGCCTGAAGAGGGTGATGATTCTGATAAGGAGCAGATTGATCCACAGTTGGAGGTAGCCGAAGTCTCCCTCAATTCTGTGATGGGATTCACTCCTAGCCATACAATGAAGGTGAAGGGGGAGATTCGGGGGAGAGAGGTTGTGGTTCTGATTGACAGCGGGGCAACCCACAATTTCATATCCACCCAGGTGGCGGAGGAGCTAGGGATGGAGCCTACTGAGACAGGCAGCTACGGGGTGATGATGGGGACAGGGAAGATTGAGTCCAGCACCGGGATCTGCAAAGGGGTGGAGATGAGATTACAGGAGATCAGGGTGGTAGAGGATTTCCTACCCCTGAAGTTGGGAAGCACAGATGTCATTTTGGGCATGAAGTGGCTACAGACCTTGGGTGAAACCAAGGTGAATTGGGGGACCATGGTGATGGAGCTGAGCGTAGAGGGGAAGCAGGTGAAGCTGAGAGGAGAACCAGGATTGTCCAGAGCTGGAGTGTCACTCCGATCCATGGTGAAAATCATACAGGAGGAAGGAGGAGGATTCCTGGTGGAGCTACAGAGCTTGGAGGAGCAGGAGGAGGGGGAGGGAAGACCCATCCCCGCTTTGGTTCAACCCCTGTTGCAGGAATTTGAGGATGTGTTCCAACCTCCAGTTGGACTACCACCTGACAGAGAGCAGGAGCACCAGATTATCCTGAAAGAAGGAGTATCTCCTATCAGTGTGAGACCTTACAGATATCCTCAGGTGCAGAAAGATGAGAAAAGTTGAAAGGTTGGTGGGAGAAATGCTAGAAGGAGGGATCATTCAGCCCAGTGTGAGTCCTTTCTCTAGTCCAGTTCTGCTTGTGAAGAAGAAGGATGGGAGTTGGAGGTTCTGTGTAGATTATAGAGCGCTCAACAAGGAAACTGTGCCTGATAAGTTTCCTATCCCTGTGATTGATGAGTTGATGGATGAGCTACATGGAGCCGCCTTGTTCACCAAGGTCGATCTGAAGTCAGGCTATCACCAGATCAGGATGAAGAAGGAAGATGTGCAGAAAACGGCCTTCAGGACTCATGAGGGTCACTACGAGTTTCTGGTGATGCCTTTTGGCCTCACCAACGCTCCGGCAACATTCCAAGCTTTGATGAACCGGATCTTCAAGCCACACCTCCGCAGGTTTGTGTTGGTATTTTTTGATGACATCCTAATTTATAGCAGGACTGAGGAGGAACACCTAGAACACCTGAGAGTGGTGTTGGGTGTACTGAAGGAGCATCAGTTGAAGGCCAACTTCAAGAAGTGTGACTTCGCTCAGGCACGGGTGGAGTACCTTGGGCACGTGATATCCCAGGAGGGAGTGGCTGCAGATCAATCCAAGATAGAGGCAATGCTGGCGTGCCTCAACCCAAGACTTTGAAGGGACTCAGAGGGTTTTTGGGACTGACAGGCTATTACAGAAGGTTCGTGAGAGGATACAGCACCATAGCATGGCCTCTGACAGAGCAGTTGAAGAAGGACGGATTTTTATGGGGAGAAGCAGCTTCAGAGGCCTTTGAGAAGCTGAAGAAGGCCATGACGACGGTGCCAGTGCTTGCTCTGCCAGACTTCAGTCAGGTGTTTGTGGTAGAGACAGATGCTTCAGGCTATGGATTGGGAGCAGTGTTGATGCAGAGGCACAGGCCCATAGCTTACTTCAGTCAAGTCCTATCATCCCGGGCTAGACTGAAGTCAGTCTACGAGAGAGAGCTGATGGCGATTGTACTGGCCATCCAGAAGTGGAGACCTTACTTATTGGGCAGACACTTTATTGTCAGAACTGATCAGAGGAGCCTGAAGTACTTGTTAGAGCAGAGGATGGTCACAGAGGAGCACCAGAGGTGGTTGTCCAAGCTGTTGGGATATGATTTCGAGATACACTACCGACCAGGGCTAGAGAATAAGGCAGCGGATGCCTTATCACGCTGTATGGGGGAACTCCAGGGGATCGCTGTATCAGTACCAGTATTGATAGATTGGGGAGCCATTAAAGAGGAGAGCATTCAGAATGAGGAGTTGAGGAAGATCAAAGAAGAGGTGTTAGCAGATGAGAACAGCCACCCGGGCTATTCAGTTGTGGGAGAAAGACTGTTCTATCAGGGAAGGAGTGTGATTCCTAGGTCTTCCATCCATATTCCCCAGCTGTTACAGGAGTTTCATGAGAGTGCCATAGGAGGGCATTCAGGAGTGCAGAAAACTTATAGCCGGTTAGCTGCTGAATTGTACTGGAGGGGGATGAGGAAAGACATAGAGGAGATGGTGGCTAAGTGTGATACTTGCCAGCGGAGCAAGTACATGACAATGGCACCAGGGGGATTGCTTCAGCCCCTGGCCCTACCAGAGAAAGTTTGGGAGGAGATTACTATGGACTTCATTGATGGACTCCCAAAATCAGAAGGCTACACAGTTATACTGGTGGTGGTCGACAGGCTGAGCAAATATGCTCATTTCATTCCTTTGAGACACCCGTACACAGCAGTGTCGGTAGCAGCAGCGTTTGTGAGGGAGATAATCCGCCTGCATGGGGTACCAGAGTCCATTGTTTCTGATAGGGACAAGGTGTTCCTGAGTCATTTTTGGAGGGAACTGTTTAGGATGCAGGGCACCGTATTGAAGAGGAGCACAGCCTATCATCCACAGACTGATGGTCAGACGGAGGTGGTGAATAGGAGCTTGGAGACATACTTGAGGTGCTTCGTGTCAGATACACCAAAGCAGTGGGCCAAATGGCTAGCCTGGGCAGAATACTGGTACAATACCTCGTCTCATTCGGCTACTAAGATGACACCTTTCAAGGTGTTATATGGTAGGGATCCCCCACATCTGGTACACTACAGCCATCAGAGCACTCCAGTATCTGCAGTGGATCAGCATTTGAAGGAAAGAGATCAGGTGTTGGCCGAGCTCAAGAGGCACTTACTTAGAGCCCAACAGATTATGAAGAAGCAGGCCGACAGCAAAAGGAGAGATATACAGTTTGGAGTCGGAGACAAGGTCTATTTGAAGCTCCGACCATACCGACAGAGGACTATGGCCCAAAGGAGAAATGAGAAACTCGCAGCGAGATATTTTGGCCCTTTTGAAGTGGAGGAGAAAATTGGGGAGGTGGCATATAGATTGAGGCTTCCTCCAACAGCCAGAATACACCCCGTTTTTCATGTCTCACAGTTGAGGAAAGTGGTGGGGGAGCATGCAGTAAGCCCAGAGTTGCCCAGCACATTGAGGGAAGACATGGAAGTGACACTGGAGCCTATAGAAGTAGAAGGAGTGCGCATCAATGCGAAGGGGGAAAAGGAAGTGAAGATTAGGTGGAGCGGCCTTCCAGACTATGAGGCCACATGGGAGCCACTGGAGAGGATTGCTGAGCAGTTTCCGACCTTCCACCTTGAGGACAAGGTGGTACTTTGGGAGGGGGGTAATGTTACGCCGGTCCAGCTTGGACCGGCTCATCCTGGACCGGCCCAGCCGGTCCAGTTTTACCGAAGACGGACACCACGCCAGGCGGAAGAGAGAGGGAGCCAGGGAGTGGGGTCCACGTGCAATTCAAACTTGGATTAAGTATTTTTGGAGGGAGAAGGAAGGGTAGAGTAGTCCTTTTGCGTTTAATTTGAATTAGATTGTATTAAGAGGGAGTTATGAGGGAATTAGGTTTTCATCTGGATTTTGAAAAGAGATTTGTCTTCTAGGTTTTCTTGCTTGGGCTCTTGGCGTTGCCGGAGATTGTTGGAGAGTAATTCCTTCCTCTCGGATTGAAGGAAAACTTGTATCTTTATTGTCTTTTGCATCGACTAGTGAGATTTCTATCGTTTGCAATTGTTTCTCTTATTTTCTCTACGATTCTTCTCAGATTTTTCACTGTTTTGTTGTGCGTGGTGGCTGTTTTCCATAGAAAACAGCGGATTATTAGTGATCTGGCTTAGATCCGATAGGAATCACTTGAAATACTCAAGTGGTACCTATCAACCTCATATCAATTGAACAAAAGAAATTATTTGAAGTGATCACAAATTGTAAAGAACCTCTTGAAAGGAAAAGAGAAAATCAAAAACATGATAAGTGTTGCCCTAAGCCTTAAAGAAACTCCAAGATGCCAAAAATATGCAGACGTTACATGTTTCTAACAATATCTGCATAAATTTGAGAGCACGTATGATAGACGTATTCAAAGGTCAAAGATAATTTGTGTATCAAGAAAATGCTCTCAACAACAAAGCAAGATAGCCTACTGTTATTGAATATTATAGTGTGATCTAAAGGTTTTTGGTTAGAGTTAAATTCCTAACAAGATTTCATGAAAAATTTTGGTGAGTATGATGAAATTATCAAATAATATGTGAAAATAGATGATATTTGAGTTTCTTGCATGCCTGAATGTTAAATTTGATCAAGTTCGTGATCAAATACTTAGAAAAAGAAGTCATGTAATTCATTAATGAAGCATAAGCATGGCAAGAGCTGATGAAGGAAGAAGAATTGTGATGCTAAACGTACCAAATTCAAAAGGATCGACCACTGATGATATCTGTGTTGAAAATGATTCTCAACTGTAGGGGACTATCATTTTAAATGTCTCTAAACACTAATATAATACAAATATTTGAATGACATCAACATCACCTCAATGATGGTTGTGTTAATGATGATCTCAACGGATGGAGTTAATTATCAAAATCAAATTCTAAAGCGATAAAATACAAATACTTAAAGTGACCCCAATATATTCCCGATGATGGCCATGTTGATAAAGAATCTCAATCGGATGAGTTAATTCTCAACAAACAAATTTTGACACAATAAAATCCAAATACTTAAAGTGACCCTAACGTATCCCCAATGATGGTCGTGTTGAAGTTGAATCTCAACCGGAGAGGTTAATTTTTAAAAATCAAATTCTCACACAATAAAATACCAGATATTTAAAGTAATCCCAAAGTATCCTTGATGACGGCAATATTGAAAATAAATTTCAACTAGAAAGGTCGATTATCAAATTCTATCAAAATTTTAAAATTTAATGTTCATAAAAAAATTCAAAATTTTAAAGGGAAATTAATCACTTAAAAATTTAAAGCAAAATTCATTCATCCTCAGGGGCGATGAATTCAATAATAACCTCAACTCATAAAGACGAATATCTAATCGAGAATATCAATAAGATTTATTCTCAAATAATCTCTAATGCAATCAAAAATTTGGGAGAGGGACCCAAATTTTTTATCACAAAAAAATAAACCTTACTAGGAAAGAGGAACTTACAAAAACTAGACAAATTAAACAAAACAAAACACAATTTTAATATTATAAAAAACTATTACAACTTGGACACTTACAAATGACTCAAATGACTCTTACAAATGACTCTTACAAAACACCTAAAGTTGCTTTCCAAGAGAAAAATGATACAATGGAATGATTCCTATGTAGAGAAGAAAGAGATTAGAAGCCGAGACGAAGGTTGGAAAGAGCCCGCAGGATTTTCGGAGGAGGAGGGGAAGAAGCTTATAAAGAGCCCGCAGGATTTCTAAAGCCAAAAACCACTCAGGTTTTATCCCAAAAATTACATCATAACACTTCTAAAACAGCCACAAAAAACTCCTATTTATAGGCACAAAAGAAGGAATACAAACAGCCATTACAACCACTAATTAATTTAATTAAAAGGGGTAAATGAAAAGATAAAATTCTGTCCAGATTTCTGTATAGGAATCTGTCCAGAAATCTGTCCCAAAACAGCCCCAAAAACCCCTCAAATTCCATATAAAAATAATAGAAATAAAAAGGCCAAAAGTCACCTTGCTGAAATCCCAAGAGTCACAGCATTTCTCAAGGAGGAGGCCACGGTTCCAATCAGTCAAGCACAGGAAACCAGGAGCCAAAAATCGGGACCAGCCAAAGTCATTCCACAGGAGAAAAAAGGGGGAAGTCACGGCAGTAAAGGGGCAGAGAACCGAGGGGGCACAACAAGCCTTGGGAGAGGAATCCAGAGAAAACTGCAGCAGCTCCAATTCAAGTAGAATAGGAAAGAACAAGTTCCACCTACCAAATCTTGCTCTTGTGTTGACCCCCCTTGTTTACATCAGACTCCCCTTCTTGCGAATTCAGCTCCTGAGGAATTATCTGCTGTTGATTCCCTTGAGGCGGTGCATACAGATCAAATAAATAATAAAAGATCTAAACCCTAAACCCTAAACCCTGACAATTGGAGGGGCGTACAAGGATCAAATTATTTGTGATGTTGTACCTTTAGAAGTTTGTCATATCCTTTTGGGGCGTCCTTGGCAATATGATAATAAAACAATTCATAATGGCGAAAAGAACACTTATACATTGATTCAAAACAATAAGAAATTCACTCTTTTTCCTCAAAGAAACATTTCTGATCCTCCTACAAAAAATAAAAAATCTGAAAATTCATCCACTCCTAAATTACTTTTGAACACAAATGATTTGAAACAATTTGAAGTGGCTTATTTGGTGCTTGGAAAAGAATCTGATTTGGCTCTTAAAATTCCTAAGGAAATGCAACCGTTGCTTAATGAATTTTCTGATTTAACACTTGACGAGTTACCAACTGGCTTACCTCCTATGAGAGACATTCAACATCACATTGATTTAATTCCTGGAGCAACATTGCCTAATCTTTCACATTACAGGATGAGTCCAAATGAACATAAAGAGCTTTCTAAACAAGTGACTGAACTTTTGGAAAAAGGTTTAATAAAGGAAAGTCTAAGCCCTTGTGCTGTGCCTGCTTTGCTTACTCCTAAAAAAGATGGAACTTGGCGTATGTGTGTGGATAGTCGTGCTATCAATAAGATAACCATTAAGTACAGATTTCCCATGCCTAGGCTAGATGATTTGCTTGACATGTTAAGTGGTGCCAAATTTTTTTCTAAAATTGATTTGAGAAGTGGGTATCATCAAATAAGAATAAGGCCTGAGGATGAATGGAAAACTGCTTTTAAAATCAAAGAAAGTTTGTATGAATGGCTTGTTATGCCTTTTGGTTTATCTAATGCTCCAAGTACTTTTATGCGAACAATGAATCATGTTTTGAGGCCTTTTATCGGAAAGTTTGTGGTGGTATATTTTGATGACATTCTGATTTACAGTATTCACCCTTCTGAACATCTTTTTCATGTTAAAAAAATTTTGCAAACTTTGAGGGAATAAAAATTGTATATCAATCTTAAGAAGTGTACTTTTATGACTTCAAGTTTGACTTTCTTGGGTTATATTGTGTCTGCTGAGGGAATCAAAGTTGATCCGGTAAAAATCGAGGCAATCAAAAGCTGGCCTGTTCCTAAAAATATCAGTGAGGTAAGGGGTTTTCATGGTTTGACATCTTTCTATCGTCGATTTATTAAAAACTTTAGTTCTGTAATTGCTCCTATCACTGACTGTTTGAAAAAGGGAATCTTTAGATGGACTCCAGAGGCTGAAAAAACTTTTCAAATTATCAAAATGAAAATGAGTCAAGCTCCAATTCTTAGTCTGTCTGATTTTGAAAAAGTTTTTGAAGTTGATTGTGATGCTTCACATGTGGGTATTGGTGCTGTTTTAAGCCAAGAAGGAAAACATGTTGCATATTTTAGTGAAAAGTTGAATGATGTTCGATCTCGATATTCTACTTATGATTTGGAGTTTTATGCTATTGTTCAAGCTTTAAAATTTTGGATGTGTTATTTGATTCAGCGAGAATTTGTTTTAAACACTGATCACGAGGCTTTACGATTTTTGGATTCACAAAAAAATCTCAACAAATGATATGCTAAATGGGTTTCTTTTTTGCAAGAGTATTCCTTTCATATCAAACATAAAATTGGTGTGTTGAATAAGGTTGCCGATGCTTTAAGTCGAAGGTCGCATTTATTGATTACTGTTTATCCTACCATTACTTCTTTTGAGTTTTTAAAAGATACTTATGCTTCTGATTCTGATTTTAAAGATATTTGGGAGGCTTGTCTTAATTTGGGAACTGATCCATCTGGTCAATTTGTTATTCACCAAGGCTTTTTGTTTAAGGGTTCTAGACTTTGCATCTCAAATAATTTTTTAAGAGAATAATTAGTGCAAGAACTTCATGGTGGTGGGTTGAGTGGTCATTTTGGTCAAGGGAAAACTATTGCAATGGTGGAAGAAATATATTTTTGGCCTCATATGAGAAAACAAATTGCTAAGTTTGTGAAACAATGCAAAATCTGTCAAGCTTTTAAAGGGACTTCACAAAATTCTAGTTTATACACTCCTCTTCCAATTCCAAATAAACCTTGGGAAGATATTTCTATAGATTTTATTCTGGGCTTGCCGGTTACTTTGAGAAAACATGATTCTGTCTTTGTTGTTGTTGATCGTTTTAGTAAAATGGCTCATTTCATTCCATGCAAAAAAACTTTTGATGCATCTCATGTGGCTGATTTATTTTTTAAAGAGATTGTTCGACTTCATGGTATTCCTCGTACATTTACTTCTGATAGAGATACTAGGTTTTTGAGTCACTTTTGGAGAACACTTTGGGCTGTTAAGTTTCCCATCTATTGCCTATATATATGAGATGCTTTGTGATGAAATATGTTGGTGAATATTTGAGAGCCAAGTGCTATAACCTGCGGGTTCTTCTTGGAAAAGCTTGAGAGCTTTGTCCACCTTCTTCCCCCCCCCTGGAAAGCTTGCGAGCTTCTCCTCTTTCGTCTCGGCTTCTAACCTCTTTCTTCTCTACGCAAGTTCCACTCCACCTGTATATTTCTTCTAGTTCCATTGGTGAAGTTGTTGGCTGTTTTTGTTGGCTGTTTTGGTGAAGTTGTTGGCTGTTTTAGTGAAGATTGCTGGCTGTTTTGGTGAAGTTGTTGGCTGTTTTTGTTGGCTGTTTTAGTGAAGTTGTTTTCTGTTTGGTGAAGTTGTGGGCTGTATTGGAGGCATTTGCTGGAGAAGTTTGAAAGGACATTGGAATCCCTTAGCTGTGGTGGACCATTGGTTTGCATATCTAAACCTTATTTTAAAATATATTCCTACAATCGGTGCATGTGAGGAGTCCTCTTGTAGGATGTTCTGAGGATAGTCTTTTTTTTTTTTAAATATTGTTTCTTTGTTAGTTTTCTTTTGTTTTAGTCGTTGGAAGTTGCCTCTTTTCTATTCTGAAGTTAGTTGTTTTCTCTAACCTATTTTGTTCTCTAAGTAATGTCTTAAATTTATAAAAGTAAGATTTGATTCTCTTTGTTGTTCTCTCTTTGTGTTTGCCTTAATTTGCTTACATCAATCTCCCTCTAGTAAGGACGTGACACATGTTATCTAATTGGTGGTTTGGCTCAATGATTCCACACGATGAACAATTATGACTGGGGTCCTCTAATCGAATGATTTTGCTACAGATAAGCATCTATATATTATAGTCAAGAGTCAAGACTAAAGCCAATATATTCCTCAATGGCTAACACACTTGAATAATGAATCATAGAATATATTTAATAGGGTTCAAAAGAAATCTAAATTTGACTTGCTAAAAAAGAAAAGTAGACAATGCAAAAGAAAAGAAAGAAACTTCATCAGAAGAAAAAAAAAAGACAAAAAGAAATCATACCGCAAGTGCCCCGAACACCTTCATGAGGAAAGAGCCAGCCCCCTGCAACTTCTCAGGGTTCTTCCCCATGGAAGACAACTCTTTATCAGCCTATCAATGCAATCAAAATCCACAACTAAGTATGAAAGTAAGTAGTAAAATGATATATATAGGGCTTCAAGCCCACACCAAAACCCTAAGCCTCATACCATTTCTGCAAGCACCCTGATTTCATGAGCGACCACATACACAGCCTCCACCGCCCACGCCGTCTCCCAGTTCCGAAATTCCTGTAGAAACGCACTGAAACCCTAATCCATTAACCACGACTTTGAAAAGAAATCAAAACTTCTGAGGATGCAAAAACGAGGAGTACTTGGCAGATTTCTCGAAGGCGACGTAAGCCTCAACGAATCGCCCAATTCGGAAGCTCTGGATGCAGCGGAGGTGAGGGACGAGGATTTCTCCAAGCTGCTGCGAGTTCCTGTCCGCTTGCTTCACCAATCGAGCCCAATCCTACCGGAGAACCGAAGTGAGATCTCGGAAACATCAAATCTAGTAGAAAATTAGCATAGCAAAAAGTAGAGAGAAAAAACCTGGAAGATGTTGAGGGCGTCGGCAAGGGAAAGGAGTAGGGAAGAGTTGGAGGAGACCGCGAGAAGGGACCTGAGAGCGGCGCCGTCTTGGGAGGAGATGGCATCGGAAAACCGGCTGAGGAAATCTGTTATCCGCCGGTGAGCCTCGCCCATGCTAACGTACGCCATCGCACGGTCAGACTGCCTTCCTCTTCGCCGTCTCACCGGTCTGAGACATAGAATAAGAAGCTTTAGCGACGATTATAGTGTGCTAAGCTCCTCATTACCGTCTAAGTTTATTTTAAAACCTTAAGATAAATTATGTATATTTTTTTATTTTATAATATCAGTTTATTTAATTTATGCAAATATGGATGGATGTGCAAGTAAATGCATATACATATATATATATATATATATATATATATATATATATATATATATATATATATATATATATATATATATATATATATATATATATATATACTATGGAGTTGAAAATGATTTATGTTTGTTTTTAGCTCTCTAAATAAAAAGTCTTACAAAAATAAATCCGATTTGAACAAATTATTTAAGTTAAATACAATAAAAGACAATAAGTTTTCTAGATAGCCTAAACCCTAACTACACAAATAAATTTCTCATAGAATGTCATAATAGATACACAAGAGAACAAAAGAGATCCTAGTAAGATGATAAAAATTTAGGCCTACAAGTGTATTATTTGTTAAAATTGAGCTCGAGCTTAAGCGTAGCTGAGCACGATTTGAATATTTGTAGTAGTGCTTAAGCTCAATTACTTTAATATTATGGCTATTTGAAGTATATTTAAGATTGACTCATTAGCTAATCAAATAAGTGTTATGGAGCCTATTAAAGTATAATATTATCTTGATAAGCTTTACTGAGCCTATTAATGAGCAACTTATTGAGCTTAAAAATGACACTTCCATTTGAAGTCAATAAACAAGTTTTTTAGCTAGCATAAATATTCAACTTTTGTTCATGAATAAAAACAATCTAATCCAAACAAGAATAAAACTTGCACATCATCACATATTAAATAAATTTTTAGATTTTGTCTTAAATGAGCATATTATTGAATTTCATTCGAGTTTATTAAATAATGTATACATGAGCATTCACTGATGTTTTTTATAATAATAAATGAATCAACACTAAGCTCATCAAACTTGTTTATTTATCAATAGAGCATTTATTAAACTGGTCTAGCTTGTTTGGTTCATTAATTAAATAATCATGAATGTGCTATAGTCGATTCGATATTTTATTTGTAGCCATAATAAAAACAAGTTTGTTACTCAGTTTACAAATTCATTTGTTTAGATTTATAAATAATATGACATGAGAAAATCAATCCTATCGAACATGAATCTCAATGCAATATTTAAATTAAAAACTTTAAAATTAAATTTAATAATGTTTAAACTCTGATTTCACAAAATTTATACTCGCATCAAATATATTGTTGAGATAAATCCAACGACGCCAAATATGTCATAATCTGAGCTCAAACGAGCCCAAATCAACACACTTAAAGTGTACTTCAAAATTTTATGACATTGATTGAAAAGCCAAATGTTTTTCATGCTTGCAGTTAGAATGAGAATATTGATGAGAAAATTCAACAAGATCAATATCACTCAATTTTGATATCATTAAAGCATTTAAATACTAAAATAATAATTTGTAAGCAAGAGAATTAATTATATGTTTTAGAGCCTAAAAATGGCGACCTTCTATGTTTTCAACGACCCAAATTTGAGCTCAATAATCCTCCAAAATTACTATGAAATATCAATTTTTGAGCCAACTGTCTATTGTATTGCTATATATATGAGAAAGACATATTTTAATAATAAAATTGTAGCTTTTGTTTATTGATTTCTAACAATGATAAAATTGATCTCTACACTTTTTTAGAATTATTAATGGAAATCTAATTATCACAATTTAGATCCATTAACTTATTCAGATCATAGCATCAAGAGATTCTAAATTGTACTCTTTGCTTGTTGATTGTATTCTTCATTGATGATGACCATTATAAAATCACTATCATCAATCTCTATAGGCCTCCCTAGTAGACTCTTGCTTAGGCAAGCCAATTGGGGTCATCCAAATTAAGGGGTGACTATTATTCTATCACTTTTCAAGTTAGAGTATGGTTATGTTTGGACCATTCAATGTGAGGCATTGATTTAGTAGATTTGATAAAAAAAGGTTGAAACATCCATTCATATAAGTAGGGTTGTTTAATTTTATATTTTTGGACAATATTTTAGCTATAAAGAATTATCATATTAAAATATTTTAGAGCTCCAATCACCATATGAAACGTAGTTAATTATCTCTTTTTCTTTTTTTTTTTCTTGAGACTTCTTTTTTGCTAGATTGGTTGTTGGATTTCCTCTCTTTTTTTAAAAGGAGTACACCCATTGATTTTAGTCATCAAACACCCGTTGACACTTGATTTTCAATCCCCACTATTGCCCAACATATAATGCCCATCATCGCTTGACACAGATTGTCGCCCTAAGCACACAAACATCTAATGACCACGATTAGCTTCAACATACTTGTACCTTTTATAAAACTGCCGCACTAGACATCTCTCGAAGTTCACTCTTTATATTGTAAATCACACTTTCTTCAATTACATGAGGAAGGATGACCACTTGTAATCTTAAATTATACATTGGAATTGTTTTGATTAGGCTAATCCCCATGGCAACACGTTTCTTCTAAAACTTTCACATGAAAAATAATGCCTCATCGATTCATCTAATTATCAACAAGATATTTAAAAAGAGGTCAAATGTTAAACTATTATTTTTTATGAATATTTTAACATTCATTAAAAAAATGCTTAACAAAAATAATGTTTTCATCATGGAACTTATGATTCAATCAAATATAAACAAAACAATCATTGGCATCTTCACGTTGGTCTCATAAATAAAGAAGAGATTTACATACATATCATAATTTTTTTATGGTACTTGTTGCGTGCTAGAACATTTTGCGGTGGTAGAAAGATATAGAGTTTAGCATCTTAGATTCATACAAAGATCCAACAACACATAAATAAGAAAGTTGGGTGTAAGAGTCATAAAAGATATCAAAAACCTTAAATATAAAATCTTGAAAAGAGGAAAATTAACGAGACTTTGCTCAGTTGAAATGAACTCACTAATATTTATTGTTGATTACAAATGATGCATTTACTTGGAGGAAGGCGTTGGCTCAATATAGTAAATTTACATCGTATATAGCACATTATATAAATATGTTTAATGCCATGAGAGTTTCTCTCAAGAAAGTATTGGTCTGTTCATTTGATCAGTAGGAGTATAGTTGGGCGACAGAGATTGGAGGGAACATTGTCAGGCAACAAATGTTAGAGGGACCTTAGTCACTGAACAACTATGATCGAAACGATTGTAGTCAAGTGATAGAGGTCAGATGAATTATAGTCGGGTGACAGAGGTCGAATTGATGGTTATTGAGCGACATAATTAAGTTAAAGGGACCATAGTTGGCGAGTGACAGAGGCTGAAGATACCATAGTTGGGAAACTAAGGTCGTGGGGACCATTGTTTGCATGCGATAGAAATCATAGAGACTATAGTAGGACGACGAAGGTCAGAGGAACTGTAGTCAACAAGCAATGGAGGTAGAAGGGCCCATAATCATTAGTTGATGGAGGTTTGAGGGGATCATTGTGGAGGTTCAAGGGATCATAGTTGGCAAGGGACACTAGTTAGAAGAAATATAGTTGGGGGACTGAGATTGTGGGGACTATTATTGGGCGATAGAGGTCAGATGAATCTTTATCAGCATGTGACGAATGTCGGAGGAACTATAGTCGATGGAAAAATGTAGTTTCTATGATTTAAAAGCAATAGAGGAATAAAAGCTCATAACGGTTAACAATTTAAAAGCAAAAGGTTTCCCTATGATTGAAACTCAAATATATGAGTTTCTAAGAGCTCGCTTGTCTATTGGACTACAAGGGCCTTCCGCTAATCTACAAGTTGGACTATATTTAAATCCAATGTAATCCCTACCCACATTTGTATAACTTATATATATATATATATATATATATATATATATATATATATATATATATATATATATATGAATTAATTATAAACTTATGTATAATACAACTAATAAAATATAGAATTTAATAAATTATTAGAAAATAAATATTATTATTTTTAAATATACAAATATTACTTTAATATGAACTAATAAATAGTAAGTCAAAAAATCACCCAAAATTTATTAAGAGTAATTTAAAAATCATCAAATTTTGCCCCCACTAATAAGAATTTATGGCTCCACCATTGCATTCGTTCCTACAGCTTGCCAAAGAAGAAAGGGGGAAGATGAAGAAAGGAGAAGGAGAAACCTAGGGTTTGAGGTTTGAAATTTGATATTTGTCTGTCCAACCAGTTAGAAAAATTGAAAAATTGTCAGACTTAAGGTAAGTAACACATACCCCATTTTTATTTTCAATTCAGACAAGTAAAATGATTTTTTTTAAAACTTTTTAAAGTGTTTTTCTAAGTTCTACAAAGGTTTTACTATCTAACTTTTCATATATTACTTAATTTTTTGTTCTTGAAAATTTGACTATAAGAATGCAAGTTTTCACCAGTTGGTTTATTTTGTATTGATTTTTGATGATTACGGGAAATGGTGATAATTCTGATTAGCAATACAACTAAGAAAGTATGTTAGTTCGTTATTTTATATAAGTTATGTAAATTTCGTAAAGTTTTTAACTCTTTATATTGACAACTAAAAATGAGGCTTTTACTATACAAGTGAATAATTGATGTGGTTTTCTTCAAAACGTGCATCATTTATCACATTTGCATTATCTTTCATTTCATGACATGGGGTTTTGAATTGGTTGGCCCAAGGTGGAAATGCTCTATATTAGAGCACTCTATTTTGGCAGTGTATTAGTTCTTTATTGGAAACAAACTTTGTTCTATATAGATTTTGATTTCTACACATATCTTAAACAGGTGGGATGTGCTTTGCTCTGCACCTATGTTGCACATGTGAGAGGTGGAAGATTGAGAGTTAAAAGGGGCATCAATGTTTGTGCATTTTGCATTCATAAGTACATTTGTGCCCTATAGTTTTGAGTTAAACAATCTTTATACAATTTTATTTTAAAGTTATTATTAGTATTATGAATTGAATTCTATGATGAGAAATGAGGTCAACCTTTATTGCTTATACCATTCTAGGTAAAGGTAATGATACCATTGAGTAGATTCAATTCAATAGGAAGCAAGAGAGTTGGCTCAGCAGGTACCTATGCTTTTGAAATTCCAAGTTATGTTTACATTTTATTGATCATATTTGAAATCTAGATTATTGTATACAATTATTTTGGAAATAAAATTTATGTTTTACACACTATGGATGTTTTTTTATGTATATATGATCTTAATGATTAGTGGCTATGGTGTATTTGTATTTGTGAATGATTAGCTTAAAATGATTAAGGAATTAGAGTAAATTCATCTTTAGATCTTGGGGTATCACACATATTTGGCAGGCGACGGTGGTCATAGGAACCGTAGTTTGGTGATTGAGGTCGTAAGGACTACTATCGAGCAACATAGGTGGGAGAGATTGTAGTTGATAGGTGACAAAGGTTAGAGGGACTGTTGTCATGTGATAATGGTCGTCGAGACTGTAGCCGATGAACGACTATGGTCAGCGCGATCGTAGTCGGGCTATAAAGGTTGAATGGACCATTGTTGGGCAATAAAGTTCAGAGGGAATGTAATCGGGCGATGATGATTTGAGGATCGTAGTTTGTGGGAGGTAGAGGTTGGAAGAACTGTAGTTAGTGGGAAATGAAGGTCGGGCAGAGGCCTAGTGGTGGCTTCCTAACGAAGTTTCGATGGTGATGGTCGGGCAGAAGTCCAACAGCAGGTGACGGGCGGTGAGGGTGTACTGATGGTGCCGCCTGGGTGGAGCTCAAGTATTCTTCAAGCCTCAAAGTTCTCTTGAGTCTCTAGCTCATAGTCCAAGCCTCTTCCAAAATCCCATGAAGGGTGAGTGGGGCTATTATAGATTTTAAGAGTAACATGTTTTGTAAATATATAGATATTAGGAGCAAATTTGGAGTGCTCCATTAGACGACCCATATTGATTCACTCAATAATGTAGTGTTCATGAATTATTTAAGTGCGTTAATGATATCATAATTAAACAATTTTGGACTTGTTGGATTTGACTCATCGAGTCGTTTGATTTGATTATAATCATGACATATTTTAGATATCATTTGATCATCCAATTAATGGTTTAAAACTTTCAAATATGCTTCAGTCTTTTTATTTAGGCTCATATGGGCTCGAATTGAACCTATTTGGATGCCATTAAATTTGTCTCCTTAAAACATTCAATTTGACTGCAAGTTTGCTAAAATTAGAGTTTGCATGGTCCCCAATTTAATTTTTTTAAAATTTCAAATTCAAATATGCATCAAGATTCACGTCTAATCAAGCTGATTTTTGATGAAATATACGTACTTAAATTTAATATTGACTTAAAATTTTAATTTTTATAAAAATATTATTAATGTAACTTATAAATTTAATCATTAAAATGATATATAAATAAATATAAAAATGGTAATATTTTGTATATAAATGCATAAATTTTATGTTACGTCTACGGTCACCCCAGGGAGAAAACGATGAGCTTTTTGGCTGGGAGATTGGCCGCGAAGGAGGGATCTTTCTTCCTACAGGAATCGAAACTCGCCGCCGGTCGCCTAGCCGAGAAACTTCCCCCCTCCAGCTCGGGCGAATCCAGCACCAACAGCTCCGCCGCAGTCATCAAAGAACCCGCGAATGTTCTCCCTGAAATCCTCCGCCATTCCATCCCCATAAAGGTCAAGACCACAGAGGTCGCTGAGCCATCTCTCTCCACCGCCTCCAAATGGCTACTAAAAGATACCTTTCCGTCTTCTTCCTCCTCTACCTCCCCCGATGCTCTCAACCCACTCCGCGCCTATGTTTCTATCCCTCAGGCCACCTTTGGCCCGAGAAGGTATGGTCTTCTCCATCGAATTAATTTGATTCGTTGTATTCTGTTTTGTTCTTGTATTTTGTTTTATATGAATTGATTAGGTTTCTATCGATAGTTCAGTGCACAAAGGAGCATAAATCGCTATTGAATAGAATAACGAAACTGGTACTAAATTCTTTGTTGCGGAAGGGTGGAAATTTGGAAATTGAATTCTAAATGCTAAATGATATTTACATAAGGTGAAGTTTAGTAGTTTAATCATGTCTCCTGCTATCCATGCTTTCCTCTCCCTGATCCTTTTTATCAGAGTATCTTGGCATGAATTTTTTATTCAAAGCATGCTTCCATGAGTCTGTGGTCCTTATAATGGAATGCTTTTTTTCATTTATGAGCAGTACAGGATTCTTTGATTGGTTTCCTTAATCAAGTGGGTCCGTGGGACTTGGAAATGGGCCATTTTGCTATATATTTACAAATGTTTTGAGTTTGATTTAAACTTTCTACGTCCATAAATTGATTTTTCTAGTTCCACTAATGAAAAAGCTAACAGATTCACATATCAACAAAATTTAGGCTTGGTTTGGAATGAATTTTTTATTGCTTCTTAAAGAAGCTTTCTAGTTAAGAAATAAAAAAAATTGTACTAAAAAGCTACTTTAAGAATGAGTAAGAAAGCCGTCTCAAACGAAACCTTAGTTTCGAGAGTCATTTCAGATTTTATGGTCATTTACAACTCACTACGAATCAGCATAAATACCAAAAGCCAAAAATACCCATGAATAATACTGACCATGCTAATGCAGTCATATAATGTTTGTATTAAGGTTGTTTCATAGAATGGGGCAGCTGATGCCTAGTTTGGTGATTTTCATTGCAGATGGGAACTTCCAAGTGAGCAGCCTACTTTCTTTGCGTCAACTGCGAATGAATTGAGGCGTGATAGATATCCACCCATTAACCCTGAGAAACTAAAAGCATTTGCAAGAGGATATTCACAAAGTAAAGTACTCCTTTACCTTCTTTATTATGAGTCTGCTTTGGTCATGTAGCAGATGTATGAGACTTTATTATTACTTTACTAAGTTCCAATCTGCTGCATTATCTATATTTTTTGGCTAAATAAAAAAAAAAAAAAACTATATAATTAAGTTATAAAATTTGTTGTTCATTATTGGATGCAGTGTATATTATGGTTATTGAACTAATTGATGATTCATCATTCCATCCATTTTTTTTCTGAAAAAGTTTCTAAATATTGTAGTTGCAGGAGGTTCTTAGAGTGTTAACATTAAGGAATATGACACTTGTGAGGTAATCACAATGTTGCAATTCATTCCAGGCTTGTTAGTAGAATCTTGACCTGAGGTCCCCTCATTAAACTGTGTATCACTTCTGGGCTTGTCTTAGGTTGCACCATATCGTGGCTATCCCATGATTCAATAAGAACTAGTGGTACAGGGAGACTATATCTTTGAAATTTCTTTGAAGGGATTGACTGAAAATGACATGATATGCGTATGTGTTTCACACAATCTTAAAGTTGATTGAAGGAGTCTCAACTATATAGAACTATTATTTCCTCACTATCTTGGGCTTTGATCTGGAATCAAATTGATAACTTGATACAAACGGAGTTTGGTGTTAGCGTTTATGCTATGGAAGCTTATGCAACTTGTAGATATACTCTTGAAAAGCTGCAAGAGACTCTCCTCCTGATTGTGTTTCATCACCCACAATTTCATCCTTGTGATGTGAGAATTGATAACAAATCACTTCGCTGACAAACATCCTCTCTGCAAAAACTCTTGAAGCTCACTGTCACTTTGCCTTGTAAGATTGATATCTCAATGAATATTCTTGGTAAGAGATTCTTAGTTGCCTCACACTTTATTTATGCCTTGAGCACTTAATTGCCATTGGAATGAGGTAGTATTCCAGTGATTGAAAATCTTAGCAAGCAACAGCGGGATGAAAAAAATTGTTCACAAGAGAAGTCCAACTTAATCAAAATGGAAGAATAAAAACTCAAAATCCTGCTTAACCACTCAGTTGATATAAAGCGTTGCTACATGTAGAAAAAAAACGCACACACATACAATTGTTTGAATCATGTTTTGAGGGAGCTAAATGAGGGTCAAAATTGGCTCTAATGAAACATGGGCAAGTAACTGGCATGAACCTCAATTCTATTTTTATTGTCATATAATTAGAACTAGTTTGGTTCAAACCTTGCTGGTTACTGCTCAAGACCCCTTGGCAACAAATGTCCTATTGCATTAGACTTAAACTTGGTGGGATATGTTGATTCTATTATGGTTAGGTGTAACTTATGCGCAATTTTGCTTGTTATTTGGTAAGTTATTTGGTGTACATGCAGGAAAGGAATATAATTTAAGTGATGAATTTTCATTGAAAATGAAGTCTGTTGTGAGTATCATTTAAATGACCTTATGATCTTGTTCAACTGTTAATGTTGCCGTGTTTTGTAGTTTTATTTTATTGATGCTTTTGACTTAGTCAGATTTAATCTATGTAGTTGGCAAGGCGTTTGCTGTTGCGTCAGTGATAGTTTTTGGTGGTGCCACTGTATTGCTTGTTTACACTGCTCGTAAGCTACAGATTGAAAGTGTAAGTTCATAGATCTTTTTTAGTTGTTCCTGAACAGTAAATTTTTCAGAAATTTGTAGTTTATTCTACTTTGGATGCAGTACTTTTGATTACATCTATTGATATACATATTCCACATTAATTCTTGACATTTTTTACTGTTGAACTTGTTCCCTCTCTGACAAAGTACAATGTGTATTTTAATATTATCAGAAGAAAACCATGAAGTTTCTTATGGTTTCTTTCATATAGATAATTAAAAATGACCACTTTGAGCATTAGTGGGTCAATAAGTACAATTGCTTTGAAGTTTATAAATTTTTTAGCTTTTGACCACTAAATTGTCATTTTATTTTTGTTTTCTTTATCTTTTGATGTTGGGCATTAAAGATTCTAGGATTCTCTAATGCACCCTCAAATGAGAAGTGAAAGAGAACACACTAGCTACAATAGGCAGATTATTCAATTTCATTTTTTACAAAATTTAGTTTCCTTTAATGCTAAAATGACATACACGCTTCTTGCACTCCAAATAATAATGCAATAGCTGCTTGAATATGAAATTTCACAAGAAAAATTGAGAATAAATATAAAATTTCAGCACTGATCAAGATTCAGACTACAAGAAGAATGCAAACTTACAATGCTTGATAAATCGTTTTGGGTGAGCATCCACCCCCCCCCCCCCCCCCCCCCCTAAAAAAACAATTGAACATGAAGAAAACCATGAAGTTTCTTATGGTTTCTTTCATATAGATGATTAAAAATGACCGCTTTGAGCATTAGTGGGTCAATAAGTACAATTGCTTTGAAATAGTTTATAAATTTTATAGCCTTTGACCACTAAATTGTCATTTTGTTTTTGCTTTCTTTATCTTTTGATGTTGGACATTTAAGATTCTGGGATTCTCTAATGCAACTTCAAATAAGAAGTGAAGGAGAACACATTGACTACAATTGGCAGATTATTAAATTTCAACTTTACGAAAAAGTAGTGTCCTTTAATGCAAAAATGATATACGCACTTCGTGCACTCGAAATAATAATGTAATAGCCATCTAAATATGAAATTTCACAAGAAAAATTGAGAATAAATATTAAATTTTAGTAATGATCAAGTTTCAGACTACAAGAAGAATGCAATACATACTATACTTGATAAATCTTGTTGGGTTAGCGCCTTCGAAGCACACGCATGTGCCGTGCCTTTCCTATGCTAATTGTAAAAAGTTATGTGCATGTGGGCATTGTTCTCCATAGCATGTGAGAAAAATTAATCACTAACCCACATGGGGAATTGACACCGGCAGCGCGACAGAAAATTAATCGCTTGATTGTCAAAAATTCCTGGCATGTTAGCCATTGGCGCGCACGAGAGATTGGATGCTAGCAGCATGAGGGAAAGTCAATAGCTTTTGTGCTGAAAACTTCAAGCGCTAACGAGCCCAAAAAAGAATTAGTCACCGTTGCTCACAAAAAATCGGGTGAGGGAGCGCCGAAGGGAAACTGGCCTCCTCCGAGTTGAAAATTTTGGGGTGTTGAAGTTTTTCTGAAATGGATTACTCGGGAGTCCATTTCGCCCTTCGAAAAAGTGTTGTTACTCGAAAAAGTGTTTTTACTAATTTTGAGGGACTTCTTAAGCTTGTTAGGGACAAGCTCCACACTTGGGGAAGTCGATATTTGTCCATCGTGGCCAGAGCCACTCTAATTCGCTTCTCCCTGCTGCCCTTTTCAGCCTTTTTAATAACTTAATGATGATACCTCAAGGCATCCTTAGAGAAACTAAGCAAACATTTCATATAGCATAAAGATCATGGAAGCAAAGGTATGCATTATGTTCCTTGGGAGGTGGTGTGTTATTCGAGAAAGCTTGGGGGCTTGGGGTTCCATTCGTTTGTGTAGTGGCAGGGTCTGTTACATGCTCAGTTGACATGGGATTTCATTCAACTCCTAAACTCTATGTTAAACAAAAGCTTGCGTGCATGGTATGGGGAGGATATTTGGTGCCCCGTATTAAAATAGGTGCCTCAAATTCCTGGCTAGTGATCCCGGATGGTGCAAAGTCCCTTTGACCGTTGATCAGGTGGCATATTTCAAATGGATCGCAAGTCAATGTAATTGAAAATACATGGATTATTGATAAATCCCTGCGGGATTGGCCGACATTCTGTGATGGCAGCAACATTGAGAACCTTGAGGTTGTGGAGATGATGAATTTTGAGCAGAATTGGGACATCCCTACTCTCAATAGGTGGTTTGGTGAACCTCTAACTCAAAGAATCCTTTAGATCCCGATTGACATTCTTGAGCTCTCTTAGATTAATTGGGGTGGATTTTTCCATCCAACCAACCATTGAGGAGGCTAAATGGTTGTATAAGTTGTACCTGCTGCACCCCAGGGAAAAGCTCTTTTCATGGAGATTCATGAAGAATGACACTCCAACCAACGATTGGTTGAAGACTCAGTGACTGGTGGATTCCAATCTTTGTCCTTGGAACTGTCGAAGCAATGAGAATGTGGAGCACATTGCAGTCAACTGTAGAAAGCTTGCTGTCGTCATTGAGAGTTTCAATCACATGGGGCTGCCGATCCCTACAATCGATCTTCTGAAGCAGTTGAAGGCTGCTGCCTATTCCAATCTAGCCATGGGTCGTATCTACTGTAGCTCAGTCTACCAGGTTTGGCACGCCATAAATGCTTTCAAACATGGAAGGAAATTTGAAAACTCATCGGTGTTCATTGGCCCTGTCCTGTCAACATCCATTTGCCCACATTTATATCCTCTTTTGGAGCACTGTTAAACCAACTGACTGTATATGCTGTGCCATCACAAACTTTGGCGCCCCCCCTCCAAACTGGATTAAAATCAATGTGGACATTGCCCTCCTCCCCTCCAACGGGGCGGTTGTTGTGGCGGTTTTTCGGGATCATGATAGTAAACAGCTGTTAGCAATGGGAAAGCAATTGGGACATTGGGATATCACCTAGGTGGAACTTATTGCATTTTTAGCTATTATTGAAGAGTGGATGTTGGATAAGGATGGGATCATCATTAAAGGAGACAACAGCTCCATCATCAAATGGCTGCAACTCACCATGACTAATCAAATGGGGCTTGGCCAGGACTGTATTGAGCATGACCTTACCTTTTTGACAGCTTTCAAGCAAGTTCTTTTTCATTATATTCATAGGCAAAGTAATATGTAGCTGATTTTGGTGCTTCTTTTGCCTTTTTTTTTTGAGATTTTATTTGGAAAGATACATGATAGAACCCTCCCTTCAACGTTTTTGTCTTTTTTCAAGGAGGATATTGATAAAATGGACCACCCATAGTTGTATGTTTTTTATACTTTTGGCTTTATTTTGATTAATGCAAAATACAATATTAACGGAAACCAAAAACTTTGATGGGCTCTCTTATTTCCACTCTTTTATTCTCTCTTTTGATTTCTAGTGTGAGAAACTCCTAATGGTGGGAGGTGGCCCTAGGTTAACTTGTTCCTACTCCAATGGCAGAGGTAGAAGGAATATAACTTTTGCTGGCAACTACTGAAAGGTGCTTGAAGCTTGTGGCTTTGTACTTGAGGAGCTCGACGATAGCTGTAGTCGATCTTCTGAATAGGTCGTGAGATCCGTTAAGTTCAAGGAGACAAAACTTTACAGATCGAAGGAGGCTTATGAATCCACTATAGCCAAACATCCTGCTACCTAAACAGGTAGCAATTTCAATCTTGTATGACATTTCAATTGTTATTGCACAATGATTCTCAATCCCATACGATGGAAAGAGCCGAATGACTATCTCAATATTTTGATCTTGCTTGGCAGATGCAAGAGATCCATACCACCTTCTCGATCACACCTCCCAGCGCACAGGCCTGCTCGATCACACCTCTGATGGACTGATCCATCATGGATCGGTCAAGCCGATCCCTACTAGATCGGCGTTGATTTACAATAGGCGAAAGTTCTGTCTGGATTGTGTCCCCACCCCCTTTGGGGTTGGCCCAGGGAAGAAATTTGATTAGGGATTAAGGGGCTGTCTTGAGATTTTATTATGATATTGTATGATTTAAGTAGATTTCACCCTAGGGTTCAATTTTTTAATCTAGTGTTTGTTGAAATTAGTTTTGCTAAGGTTGAGAGGGCCCTAGCCGACGACTAGGCATTTTGGAGAGCCGGATCTTCCTCTCCAATTGGAATCCAAATGTATCTTGTGTTGTGTGGGCTCCGAAAAATTCCATTTTTTTTTTATCCCGGCCTCTCCGCGCCATCCATAGATTTTTCTTTTAAAGTGTTTGTGATGACGACGACGGCAGAGAATTTTAATGAGATTATGTTCCAAGGGAATTTTCAGAAGGCAGATTAGGTTTTGGATAAGACCCTACCCAGAGATTTCTCCCTCATTTTGTGAGGACTTTTTGATATGAGTTCTGGTTTCCTATAGGCGCAAGCCCCTATAGTTAATTACCCCTCCTGACAACAGGAGAGAACTTTCGATGGATGGCGAATATGTGATAAACCTATCGAATAATAGTAATAATTTTAGGATTTAAATTTTGAATTTGGATGTTTGAAATTTGGAATTTAGAGTTTATCACCATAAACTTAAAATTGGTGGTGGGGGGAATGAAGATGAGCCCGATCAAGATCGCATGGTTCCGTCGTCCCGGGCTGTCATGATCCCTGGTCTACTTAGTCAGAGGAGGAAGTCGACCCAACCTGACAGAAGGCAACTTGTCGGCAACCATGGGTTGCTTCGTCCAAGAATACCTTGTAGACATGGGTTGATATTTGTCTAAGAGGATATATCTGAATCCACCTTAGCTCACAGAGGGCTTTATGCCTATCGAATATACCCAATGATCCATCGCTCAAGGGTTTGACACCTTTAGGGAACATACGGGCTTTGGCCGTGATCGTTAATATAATGGTGCCATTTGCGGCAAAACCACCCGATCAGAGGGCACGTGCCACATCCCTATTGGCAAGAGACTATTTGAGGATGAATCGTAGGGATACACCTGACATGCATTCGCTCTTTGTGAGCTAATGTTAATTTCAAATTTATCGCCCCCGACAAATGGTTGTGGGAGGTGGATGATTTTATTTTTAGTTTTGAGTTTTTTAGGTGATTGATTTTATTTTAAGAATTTGGGCTGTTGTTTGATTTGAGATTTAACCCCTCCGGTTGAGATTTTCGATCAACACAGTGTAAGAGTCATAAGAGACCATGATTTTTACGTGAAAAATCCTGACAACAATAACAACAACAACAACAAGCCTTTATCCCACTACGTGGGGTCGGCTACATGAGTCCTTTTTCTCCATTGTGTCATATTAAAAGTCAAATTCTCGTTTAAATCAAATAAAGAAAGGTCATTCCTAATATTTTCTAACCAAGTCTTTTTAGGTCTACCCCTACCTTTCTTAACATAAGTCAAGTCTAATACCTCTACTCTCCTAATCGGGTCATCAGAAGGCCGCCGTTTTATGTGACCAAACCATCTAAGGCGACTCTCTCTAATCTTATCTTCTACTGGAGCTACTCCAACCTTTTCACGTATATGCTCATTCCGTATCCTATCTCTAAGGGTAAAGCCACTCATCCACCTGAGCATCCTCATCTCTGCCACACTTAACTTAGTATTATGCTTCTCTTTTAATGGCCAACATTCGACACCATAAAGCATTGCAGGCCTCACTACCATCTTATAGAATTTCCCTTAAGTTTGAGGGGTACATTTCTATCACATAACAAGCCCGATGCATTCCTCCACTTCAACCATCCAACTTGAATTCTGCTGATAATATCCCCATCTATTTCACTATCACTCTGAACAATAGATCCAAGATATCTAAAACATGTACTCTTATTAATGACTTGACCGCCCAAAGTCACAATCCCCTCACTAGGTCTATTACTACGAAAATTACACTCCATATATTCCGTTTTAGATCTACTCAAGCGAAAACCTTTAGACTCTAAGGTTGACCTCCATAATTCAAGTTTACCTTCAACTCCCTCTCTAGTCTTATCAACAAGAAGAATATCTTCAGCAAAAAGCATACATCAAGGTACATCCTCTTGCAAATGTCTAGTGAGAACATCCATGACTAAAGCAAAAAGATATGGGCTTAAGGCTGATCCTTGATGTAACCCAGCCGAAATAGGGAAATACTTGGTCAATCCACCTTGTGTTTGAACACAAGTAATAGCTCCTGCATACATATCTTTAATGATTTGAATATAAGCATTATTGACTCCTTTCTTTTCAAGAACTATCAATAGCACTTCTCTTGAAACTTTATCATATGCTTTTTCTAAATCAATAAATATCATATATAGATCCTCCTTATTTTCTCTATATTTTTCCATCAAATCTCTTAATAAATGTATAGCTTCCATATTCGACCTACCCGACATGAATCCAAATTGATTATGAGAAACATTAGTATCACGCCGCAACCTATGTTCCATAACTCGCTCCCAAAGTTTTAAAGTATGACACATTAACTTAATACCTCTATAATTCGCACAATCTTGTGCATCACCTTTATTCTTAAAAATAGGAATTAACACACTCATTCTCAACTCATCTGGCATCTTTTTAGTCTTCAAAATAGTATTAAAAAGTTTAGTAAGCCATGAAATTCCTTCATCTCCTAAGCATTTCCACACCTCTATTGGAATATCATCAGGTCCAACAGCTTTTCCACCCTTCATTTTCTTTAAAGCCTCTCTAACTTCAGTTTTACTAATACGCCGATAAAAATAGAAATCTTTATTTTCATTTCAGGTGCTAAGGTCATTATAGTCAATCTTATTTTCACAATCTTCATTAAAAAGTTTAGCAAAATATCTCATTCATCTTTGTTGAATATCATCTTCTCAGAAAAATATTTTTTGATCTTCATTTTTAATACACTTCACTTGAACTAAATCCTTACTACTCCTATCTCTTTGTTTGACTAAATTATACATATATCTTTCTCCCTCTTTAGTATCTAATCTATTATATAAATCACTAAAAGCTAATGTCTTTGCATCGCATATTGCTTTCTTAGCATCCTTACGAGCCACTTTATATATTTCCCAATTATCAGAATTTTTAAAATTAAACCAATTTTTATAACAAAGCTTTTTATTTTTAATCTTTTCTTGCACATTTGGATTCCACCACCAACTACTTTTACTATTAGGAGCTTTTCCCTTTGATACTCAAAGGATATCTTTTACAATATTCTTAATATCACTAGCCAATTTTTTCCACATAATATTAGCATCCTCATGCACAGACAAAATCTTAAGATCTAAGATCTTATTTCCAAAAATATTTTTGTTAATATTCTTTAAATGCCCCCATCTAATCATAGAAAATTATTTTACTTTATTTTTTATTTTATGCCCCTTTATCTTAAAGTTCAAAACTAATAATCGATGTTGGGTACATAAATTTTCACTCGGAATAACTTTACAATTTTTGCAATCTAAACGATTTAGTTTTCTAATAAGAAAATAGTCAATCTGTGTTGTACTATATTCATTTTTATAAGTGATGAGATGCTCATTTCTTTTCTTAAACAAGGTATTGACAATTGAAAAATCATAAGTTAAACAAAAATCCAATATGGTCTTGCCACCTTCATTCGTCGTTCCAAATCCATGGTCACTATGAATGCTTTTAAAATCACCCACCTCTCTACCAACATGTCCATTTAAATCTCCTCCAATAAAAACTCTTTCTTTAAGAGAGATCTTTTGTATTAATTCTTCTAAGTCATTCAAAAAATTTAATTTAGAACTCATATCCAAACCTACTTGAGGAGCATAAGCACTTATAATATTAACAATCTTATTATCAACAACAATCTTTAAAGTTATAATTCTATCTCCAATCATATTAATTTTTATTACATTATCCTTTAAACTCTTATCTATAATAACACCTACACTATTTCTAGTACGACTCTTACCCGAATACCAAAGTTTAAATCCTAAACTATCAATTTCCTTAGCCTTGTCACCAACCCATTTAGTTTCCTGAATGCACAAAATATTTAACTTCCTATGAATCATAATATTTATTAATTCTATTAATTTTCCTGTAAGGGAACCTATATTCCAAGTTCCTATCCTAATTTTAGTTTTAAGGACTAGCTTCTTTGCCCACATCCATCCTTAATGTGGGAACCCTTGCCTATTTAACACTGCACCCGGGTGCCAGTGAAGCGGCCCTTGCACACTTGTCACTGTATTCAGGCCATACAGCTCGTCGCTTCCAGGGGACGCCCTAGCATTAACACAATTTCTTAAAGGATTCATGTCATTATTGTTCGACAAATTTTACGCTGGCTGTCGACTACCTAACGCAACCCTCCACTTTTCTCATCCAGGACTTGGGACCTGGCAATGGCAGTGTTAAAAAAATCACAGGGATTGGCCCAACTTAAATGGTTTTACTAGTATTTATTATTGATTAAAGGCCATAGATTGATGTAGAAAATATACATATATAGAGCAAATTACATGGTGGAAGTTGGAAAAATTTAGTGATATGAGAGTTGTTCTCAAGAGAGTGTGACATTTTCATTTGGTTGCTCGGACTGTAGTCGGCTGGTGACGGTGGTCAAAGGGACCGTAGTAGGCAGGTCCATGTAAAAATAAAGATGGCGTAGTAGGCAGGTACATTCGAATGTTCCGTCGCCTGCGTTGGGTGAGGAGGTTTTGCGGCTGCGTGATAATGAAGTCTCTGGTGGTCTGGGTGTTGAGGCCCCGTGTATACCTGCTTTTGTAGGATTTTGAGAGGCATTTTATAATTCAAGTTAGGTCGACTCCAGTCCTTTTGAGGAGGAGGATGATACTTGAATATTTGGCCCGCGAAGCATTCTCGAATCGTTGGATTTAGAATTTATATGCGACGATCGGAGCACATACGGGTTGTAGCATTTGACTCTGTGTAGCATTCTCGGACATTGGTGTTTGTACTTGTAATAGGTGTAAAATCCGAAAACAACCTTAATAAGTCGTCGCACGCTTTTCAAAGCATCACGACGAAGTTTAAGTGAAATTTTCAACGTTAACAGAATGTAACAAAAATAATTTTAGAAAATCCTATGCGAAATTCTGATCGTTTCTATATATATAACCCATACCTAATTTTGTCTATTTTAGGAATTAAAATTAATCAAAGTCTCTAAATGCCAACTTTACCCCTAATCAAATGAACTATAAGAATTACTTAAGTAAGGGCAAATTGGTCATTTGCAAATCCCATTTTCTCCCTAATATAGCAACCGAGCCCTTGCCTCTCCATTTCACGCATGAAACGAGCGGAATAAGAGGGCAGACGGTAGAGGCGTCGGGCAAGGTGCGGGATCCACTCCGGCGACAATCTTCCGACGAAATTTTTAGGTCAAATCGAAGAGGACGACGAGAGAAACACTCCGGTATGACTATTTTCAAACGAAACTTTCCCGATTTTTGGAAAAGAAAATTCTAGGGTTTTATAGAATTTTGGAATTTCTTCAAAATCTCTTTGCGAAACCTTTAAGGAATGTTTAGAGGATTGTTTTGGCAATAAAAACATAGAGATTTGAGGAGATTTTTGGAGATTTATAAATTAGGTTTTTTGACCTAAAACTTAATTTCGTAAAACACCTATACAAAAATGATTTCTAAGGGTATTGGGAATGATTTTAATGCGGAAATTTTGATTTTGGACGAAAATTTTATTTTCACTAATTTACATGATTATTTTAATCCGAAAATTATAAATTATTATTAATATATGTTATGGATCAATTTTGGATCAATGATTTGATGAAACTGAAGGTTTAGGGATTTTCGAAAATTTATATTTAATTAAATCCAAAAATTTATATTAATTTAATTAAATATTCTTTGAGTGTTTTAATGAAATGATTAATGGGAAATGAAGATTTAGACTTAAGAATTTCATAATTAAGAATTATATGACGTTGTTTTTGTAACTTTTTTAGGTGGTGATCATTAAGGTGTGAAGTGAAAGACTTTGTCGAAGTGACGTACCGTGTTTGTGTTCAGATCCCAGTTAAATTTATAAGTGCTTTAAAAATTTTTATGCTTAATGAAATTTCATGTCTATATATTTTTATTGTTAATTAATGTTTTAAATTCATTGATTCTGCCAAGGTTGTGAAAACCGGACCGGACAACGAACCGGAAGAGGGAGAGGTTCACGGTTTGACCGATTCGACCGGTCGAACCGGATGACATAATAAATAATAATATTATTAAAAATTAATAACATAAAAATCATATAACATAAGTATATGAGCATTTAATAATATTTATAAAATTTTAAAATATATAATAAATTTTATACATATAAATATCATTTAAGAATAATATATTTATAAGAATAATACTTAATATAATATATAAATTTATAATATAAAAAATTTATAATCATTAATATAATATAAATAATTAAATATATGATCATTTAATAATATTTATAAATTTTAAAAATATATAATACAAAATTATGAATAGAAATATCATTTAAAAATTATATATTTATATATTTATAAGAATAATATTTATTATAATATATAAATTTATAATATTAATATTTTATAATATAATTATTATAAATTTATAATACATATCATTCAAATTTGTAGCCCAATTAAAAAAAATTAAAGCCCAACTAAAAAAAATTTTGAAGCCCAACTAGCCCAAATAAGCCCCAAGTCACATTCTAAACTATTCATGCAACTTTTTTAGTCCCACATCATAGAGGGAGTTTGAAGATGTTTCTTTGAACCCTTTATAAAGTAAGAAGTACACTCTCTTTGCAAAACAAATTATGTGAGGTATCTAAGATAACTTGATTGTATTATGATGAAATTAATCATTATACTTAATAAAAATATTTTTAAAATTTTAATAAACAAAAATATATTTTTAAAATTTTAATTAAAACAAAAATAAAATATTTTTATGAACCGGCCGGTTCTTTCCAACTCGGACCGGTTCAACGGTTCATCGGTTGAACCGCCGGTTCAGTCCGGTTTGCTCCGGTTCTATGCAGAGCCGGTTCTGAAGCTGGATCGGACTGACCACCAGACCGGTTCACGGTTGAACCAGTTGAACACGCCGGTCTGGTCCGATTTTCAAAATAGTGGATTCTGCAAGTTTATGTCTTTATATTCTTGCATTAACTGTTTAAATCATATGAACCATATGAAAAGCATTTGGGCATAAAATTATATGAGGTTTATGAAAGGAAATTGAAAGGAAATGAAAAGATTTAAATAGAATAAAATTTTCATGTTGCATGTTGATCCGGAAGTACCAAAATGGTAATGGTAAAGGGGCTTACAAAAGCCAAATGGTAAAGGGGCTTGTAAAACCCAAATGGTAAAGGAAATAACCAAAAATTTGACTGTGTACCTGATCAGTACGAAAAAGGGGTACTTTCGGGATGGGTGATACATTTAGCATAATCATTTTGCACTTTGCATTGCATATGAAAAAGATTAAAGAAAAGAATGAAAGGATAGCAATGTTTATGGAAAAGAAAAATGACATTTTATGTTATGATTTGTTTAATTAAATGAATTAGTTTCTAATTGTAAATGTTTTTAATTTATGCATCTTATGAAATTAACTGTACTATGAATTACCTGCTGAGCGTTGGCTCATTCCTCGTTTGGAAATATTTTTTAGGAGAGAAGTAATGGCTGCACGATGATCTTACACTTATCGCCGTAGGGGACCTCAGGAGGAAGAAATGTTCCATTTGTTTTTATGTTTTAAGTCTAAGTTTGAGTTTGTATCTGAGTATGAACAGTAAGTGGAGTTTATGTAATGATATGTTGAAAGTTTTTAGTGGTCTTGAGATAATTGAACAATTTGGAACTATCTGAGTTTATTGTTGTTAGTGGCTCTTTCTTATACTGGATGATGATTATGTTGTCTAATTAAAGTTTTTAATTAGAACTGTTTAAGTTTTATTATTATTTTCCGTACGACCTTTTGCTCCCGCCCCGTTAACTCGGGCTAGCCGGGTCGGGTCGTGACAATAGGTTTGTCGGAGCACATGCAGGGTGTTTTTAGTTTAATGGATCATATTTAATTCATATAGGACATTTTAAATTATTTAAATATGATCCATTTACGAGAGTGATTTTGTTTAGAAAATGCCGAAGATTTTAGTTAAGGGGCTACGAACGCCTTCTGTCCGCTTGTACACATATTGCGGATCCGGTGGCGTTACTATAAATTAGGTTTCATTTGTAACACATAGAAGATATCTCTTTGTTGTTATTGCCCACTCAACATAGCTTATAGGGAATGCTTGTTCAATAGGCATTAGGAGATTGTGCTAGTATTCGAATTATCTTGCTTGCTACAAATTTCTTTATTCTTTCCCATAAGTAGACTGATTTATTTGATACAAGCTCTTTGTCATTGCTTGCAAACTAGTTGTTGTGGGCACTACGAATTCCCTATTCCTTCTTATAGGTGAATTGTAGTATACTTTAGTGCATGTTGGAGCTTAAAACATATTTGATGGTGTGTAAGATTTGCTTATGTGATCATTGCTAATGCTATAATCTACCACCATAAATATATTCCTACATGAATATAAGATCACTTTCTCTCTATCATTTCAGTATAAATTACTTATATCATATGATCTTATAATTATGCTCTAACAACTTGATTCAATAGCACTCTTCAGATTTCCTTCAAATGAACTAAATGAGTAACTATTTAACTTAAAATGCCAACTATGTTAGCATTCAAATATTGACTATTTAAAATGCTATGTATGCATTTATCAATTTTCAAATCAACAAAAGTATTTTAATATTAACCGATGCATGTGCTTCTTAAAGGAAGGTATTTATTATCAAATATTCTTCTAAATTTGAAAGAACAAGTACAATCTTCTCCAAATTCATCATTATATACAATATCCTATGTTGGAGCTTTTTATCAAGTGATATTTTCATAAATTATAATTCCATAAGTGTTCTGATCAAGTAGTTTAGCATGTAAATTTTTTTTTTTATATAATTTGCTTATGTAATTATTGGCATTCTTGATTGAAAGCTCACTTTATATGTATCAGATATAGAGTAAATTTCAAAGAAAGTTCAGATTTTGAGTCCCGTTCGAATTTAAGTCTAACATTATTTAATCAAATTTTAATTTAAAATTGATTTTATATTTAAATTATATTCAAATAAATTTTCATTTTTTATTCCAAGTCCCGTATTGTTCAATGAAAATTTTGGCAGCCTCCCAGCATCTCCTCCCCACCAAGGGAGAAATGGGGACGGCACTGCCGTAGTTCTTATTACCCAGATCTAAGGTTGACGACGTAGGGTCTTTGATTTCAAACCATCTCACCAGAATCTAAGATTGACTGCGTGAGTTCTTCAAATTTTAAAACAATCTGCTCGGATTAAAAATTAACGGCGCAGGTCTTCAATTTCAAACCATCTCGTTCGGACCTAAGGTACGATGGCCGGGGTGGTCTTCGACACTTGTTTGAAAAATCCTTCTCTTTTTTTTATACTTTAATAGTTATATATTATATTACAATAAAATATATATCATAATATAATATATAATATAATATATTTATTATAATATAATATAACATTATATTATAATCTTATAATGTTATATCAATATAATATAATAACATTATATTATATTGTTATAATATTTATAACAATATATATATATATATATATATATATATATATATATATATATATATATATATATATATATATATATATATATATATATATATATATATAACAGAGTGAGAGGCGGATCAGGCAAATCGGAAGAAGCCCTATCAGGCTAGGTCACGCACGACGGAGGTTTGGGAGCGGAGACAGCGGCGGGCTCGGCAGTCGGCAGCGGCGGCGGTGTCGGCTCAGGCAGGAGGCTGGTCTGGCCGAAGGCAGGCGGGTTCAGCGTCGGCAGGCGGCGGCGTCGGCTCAGGCGGAAGGACGGGGCTTTGGACAGAGTCGAGAGAAGAGGTAAGTTTTCCTTTTCTTCTTGCGGTTCCTTTCGTTTCTCTAAGCGTGTGAGTGCGTGTCTTGGAATCGGATCAGAGGATCTATTTTTATGTCGTGAATGAGGCGGTGGGTGAGCGGTTGTGTCGTTTGGGGCTTCAGTCGGTGGGGAGCGGCAGTTACAGTCAACATGTTCTTCTTCTTAGTTCTTTCATTAAGAAGATGTTCTTGTGTGATATTCTTCTTGAATTTCTTGTGTTGTTATCTGGCTTTGTTGAAATTGCTTCCATTTCCTATCAAATTAGTATCAGAGTGATTTCTTGGGCTGAAATAAAGGTCTCCCTTGTTGATTTCTGTTATGTTTTTCTCTCCGTTTGTGTTGATTTTGTTGTTTGGGAGGCCAGTTCCCATCAAACTGCTATTTATGCTATTTGGAGCCTAGATCCAGGACCTATGAGAGAAGAAAGGTAGAAGTGTTGGAAGGGGACACCACACTAATTGCCGGTGGAATTTCCGACATAAATAAATACATCAGAAATTCTGACTGATTTTTTGGTGTCTTTTCGGTGGAATATTTTTGACAGATTATCGACGGATTTTTGATGGATTTTTCGATGGGATTTTGATAGGAAATACTTGAGTTTGCAAGTAACCCTAATGGGAAATACTTGAGTTCGCAAGAAAACCTAACAATAATTGGTGAAAATAGCGAGAAAACTTTATGATTTCCAATGAAAACAATAAAAAAATAGTAGATTGTCATATAGGAATCAAACCAAAAGCAAGAACAAGCAAATATACAATTGATCGTCAATTCGAGAGGAGGATCGTTCTCTCCCAATCTCTAGACGATAATCTAGAGCCCAAAACCACAAAGAGACTCCAAGAGAAATAAAAAGCATGCATAATCCTAACCCTAAATAACCCATATTATTAATACATTAATTCCCTAATTCAAACTCATTAATTCAAAATTTCCCCCTCATCCTAGACGCCCACCTCTCTTTCTTTAATTTTCTCCTTATGGGGCCCACTAGTTTAGGCGGCATCATTAAGGGAGGCGGCTCTTGTTTGCCTCTTATAAACAAGAGCCGGCCTTTGGGACGGCTGGGCTGGTTTAGGTTGAACCAGCCTAACAATACCGCCCTCCCAAATAATCACCTTAACCTCTAGGTAAAAACAAGGAAACTGATATTTTATCCTCTTATATGGCTCCCTTGTGGCGTCGTAGTCCGGGAGACTCTTCCACTTGATCAACACTTCCTTAGTTTCATTCTCTCTTTAGTGAACCCCCATCAACTCCAAGGGCTCCAACATCACTTCTAAATCTTTAGTGAGTGTCCCCGGTAACTCCAAACTGGCTGCATAATCTCCAATGACCCTTCTCAATTGGGATACATGGAAAACAAGATGTATAGTCACCGTTGGTGGTAGTTTCAGCTTGTATGCCACCTCTTCAATTCTCTCCACTATCTTATAGGGCCCAAAGTATTTAGGGGCAAGCTCATGTTGGCTACTATCTTTTGCCTGTAAGGCCGGAGCTTCAATAACTCATTCTCCCCTATCTCAAATTGGATGTCCTTCCTATGTCCATCTCCCTGTTTCTTTATAATTTGTTGAGCTCTCAACAGATGCCTTTTCAACTCATCAAGCACCCTATCCCTCTCCTCCACTGAAGAAACTGTAGTGTTGCTATACATAAAGTGCATAAAGTGAGGTGGATCCTTCCCGTACAACACATTGAAGGGCGTCATCTGAGAAGCAGAATGATAAGAAGTGTTGTACCAATACTCAAACCATGCTAAACACCTGGCCTATGATGCACGGACACGGACACGGCGACACGGACACGGGACATGGCTTTTTTTTGAAAATATAGGACACGGGTACGGCGCGGACACGGCAATACATTTTTTTATATAGTGTATATATATTAATGTAATATCATATTAAAAATGAAAAACAATAATAAATGAATGCATGATAACTTTTCTAGCTTATAATATAAAATATTTAGTACAAAATGTCTAGTACAACCACAAAAATATAAACAAATAATCACTTACTACAACATCAAGCATTCAAGCTTCAACTACTAGGATTAGTTTTAGAGGTTTGTTTTTAGCATTTAATATCATCATCATTGAATATCACTGTTTTCAATTATGGTTCAACAAGAAAAAGATTTGTAATTGTGCAAAAAGAGAGAAGATGGAAATACCTTCACTGCCAAAGAGAAATAAAAATGAGAATATTCGATGAAGGTTATTAAATGCAGACGTTGATTTGGTGTTGTGGATAGAAAATAAAAAATTTAGTTTAAATCTCGCCAAAATAAGAAATTATATTTTAAAAAAATTATAAAATATTTAAGATACGCGTGTCGGACACGTGTGTCCAATTTGTTTTTAATATTTTTTTAATCGGACACGTTTTCGGCGTGTCCGACACGTGTCAGACGAGTGTCGGACGAGTGTCGTGTCGGACACGGTGTCAGACACTGCACGCCTCTTTGAGGAGAAGTGTCGGTGCATCATAACACCTGGCCTATAACTTGGGTGTCTCTGATACAAAGCATCTGAGGTAAGTCTCCAAGTTCTTGTTGACCACTTCTGTTTAGCCATCTGTCTGTGGGTGGTAGATGATGCTCCTCTTCAATTTTGTTCCCTGTAATCTTTTTCCAGAAATGGCTGAGGAACACCTTGTCCCTATCAGATGCTATGGTCTATAGTACACCATGCAGGCTGACCACCTCTCTGATGAAAGCTGAAGTCACTTTCACTGCGATGTAGGGGTGTCATAGAGGAATGAAATAAGCATACTTGCTCAATCGATCAACTACCACTAGGACCACTATAAATCCCTCTGAACGGGGCAGTCCATTTATGAAGTCCATGGACACCTCTTCCCATACCCGCCCTAGTAAAGCCAACGACTGTAGTAGTCCTCTTGGCGACATAGCCAAGTACTTATCTCTCTGGCATATGTCACATATGGTCACCATCTCCTCCACATCTTTATACATCTCCTTTTAGTACAGCTCTGAGGCTAGCCTCTTGTATGTCTTCTGCACTCTTGAATGACCCCCCCATAGTGCTATCATGAAACTCCTGGAGTAAGAATGGAATGTGGACTGAGGTCTGGGATACCACAAATCTCCCTTGATATAGCAGTCAATCCCCCTCTAATGAATTCCCTGAGTGGCTACTCCCTTCCTTCAGCTGATTTTTTTCAACTCCTCATCCCTAGCACTCTCCTTCTTGATGTCCTCCCAATCTAACATCAATGGAATCGATACTGTCATCGCCTGCAGCTCTCCCATATACATG
This sequence comes from Dendrobium huoshanense, assembly GCA_016618105.1. Lineage (NCBI taxonomy): Eukaryota > Viridiplantae > Streptophyta > Magnoliopsida > Asparagales > Orchidaceae > Dendrobium > Dendrobium huoshanense. The sequence goes on along the minus strand of CM028358.1, from coordinate 27,105,725 downwards.
GACAAGGCATCTGCTGTTTTGTTCTCCACTCCTGGCCTGTATTGGATTTCAAAATCATACCCCAATAATTTGGACAACCACCTCTGATATTCTTTTGTCACCATTCGCTGCTCCAACAAGTATTTCAAGCTCCGTTGGTCTGTCTTGACAATGAATTGTCTGCCTATCAGGTAAGACCGCCACTTTTGGATGGCCAAGACGATGGTCATCAACTCCTGCTCATATATTGATTTCAGTTTGGCTCTAGCTGTCAACACCTGACTGAAATAGGCAATCAGTCGGCGACTCTGCATGAGTATTACTCCTAGTCCATACCTTGAAGCATCTGTCCCCACTACGAAGACCTGTGTGAAGTCTGGTAAGGCTAAGACTGGCATAGTAGTCATAGCTCTCTTTAGCCTCTCAAAAGGTTATTGTGGTCTCCTCGCTCCATAGGAAGCCATCATTCTTCAGCTGTTTTGTCAATTGCCATGATATAGTGCTGTACCCTTTCACAAATATCCTGTAGTACGCCGTCAGTCCTAAGAAACCTCTAAGCTCGTTCAGGTTCTTTGGTAATGGCCATCTCAATATAGCCTCAATCTTTGACTGATTGGTTGCCACCCCGGGACCCCCTCCTTGAACACAATATGGCCCAAATACTCTACACTCGTCTGGGCAAAGCAGCACTTTTTCAGGTTGACTCTCAGCTGATGCTCCTATAACAGCTCTAATAATACCCTCCTCAAATGCTCCCAATGCTCCTCCTCTATCATGTTGTAAATTAGGATATCGTCAAAAAACACCAAGACAAACCGTCGAAGATAAGATTTGAAGACCTTATTCATAAGTGACTGAAATGTGACTAGAGCTTTAGTGAGGCCAAAAGGCATCACTAGAAACTCATAATGCCCCTCGTGAGTTCTAAAAGTGGTTTTTGGCACATCTTCCTTCTTCATTCTGATCTAATGATATCCTGATTTCAGATCTATCTTGGTGAACATCACCGCCCACTCAATTCATCCAGCAGTTCATCAATTACTAGTATAGGAAACTAGTCTGGCATAGTTTTCTTGTTGATCACCTTGTAGTCCACACAAAATTTTCAGCTACCATCTTTTTTCTTCATGAGCAACATAGAACTAGAAAAAGGATTGATATTGGGTTTGATAATACCCGCCTCTAGCATCTCTCTGATTAGCTTCTCAATTTCATCCTTTTGAAATTGAGGATATCGGTAGGGCTTGACACTGATGGGTGACACACCATCCTTTAAAGTGATAACTTGCTCCTACTCCGTCGATGGTGGTAATCCTTGAGGTGACTAAAACACCTCATGGAATTATTGTATCAATGGGTGTATGGAGAGGGTTATCTCCGCTCTTTCCTCCAATCTACATCCCTCCAACCTGTGCAGCTCCACCAAATAGCCTTCCCCCACCTCTTTGATATTACTTACCATGGTATTAAGAGACACCCTGGATCTGGATGACCCTGCATCTCCCTTGATCATCATGTTTTTTTCATCCACCATCAGCTCCATCGTGAGAGCTCCCCAATTGATCTTGGTGTCGCCCAAGGTCTGTAGCCACTTCATCCCCAGGATGACATCTATAATTCCTAGCTCTAGTGGGAGAAAATCCTCCTTCACCTGAATTCCTTGGATGATCAACACCACTTCTCTACAAATCCCCTGGCCTTTCTCCACCTTCCCAGTGTCCATCATCACCCCATAAAAATTGGTGTCCTCCAATTTCACTCTCAGTTGGTCGACGACCTGAGTGGAAAGAAAATTGTGGGTAGCCCACTATCAATCAGAGCCACCACCTCCTTACCCTCTATCTTTCCCTTCACTGTCATGGTATGATTCGTAATGAATCCTACCATAGAGTTCAGGAAAACCTCTGCCAGATCTAGATGCAGTTTCTCCTTCTCTTCCTCCTCTAACTCCCCTTCATCTCCCTTCTCAGTTTCCTCATCATCACAAATGGTGAGAACCTGAAGAGTTCGGTCCCTACACCTATGCCTGGAGTGTACTTCTCTTCACACCTGAAGCACAATCCCGTAGCCCTCTTCTCCTACATCTCCTTCTCCGTCAGCCTCTTGAAATTGTCCCCATTTCCACCTCCTACTGTCTTCTCCCTGGGGGTCTCATGAACCCCTCCTGTTGTAGGATCCTTGGGTGCTAAGTGAGTACTTGTCATCCAGTATGTGTCTCTTGAACTGTTGGTTCTGGGTCCCCTCTCTAGATTCTTCTAATTTTGTACCAGCTGGGCTACATGGCTTCTCCCAAGTCATGAGGCATCATAACTTTCATTACTTTTCTGATGTCTGCCTTGAGTCCCTTCATGAAATTCTCCTCCAAAGTAGATTCTAATAATCGCTCGACTCGACTGGTTAGGTGCTCAAATAGCTTTCGGTAGTCTGATTCTGATTCATTCTGCACTAGTACGAAAAACTGCTTATAGAAGTCTCCTCCCCCGTCAGTTTAGAAACGTTCTAATAAACAGTTATTGAACGTTGTCTAGCTTCGTATAGGCCTTCTCTGGTCCCTCCATTGGTACCATGACAACATCTTTCCTTCCAAACATAGGCCCACGGCTACCAATTTTTCCTCATCCGTCATCCCATTGACGGCGAAGTACCTTTCCACTTTGTAGATCCATCCATAAGCATCACCCCCTTCAAAAATTGGCATCTTCAGCTTCCTTACCTGCGAATCTTCCCCATTTCTCCATATTCCTCCATAGTTTTTCCTTTACCAAGTGCTTTGCTCTCCCCATGTCTCCCGGTCTTCCCTTACACATTCATCTTCTAACCCATCTTCATTTTCTTCCCTCTTTTCTCCATAATCAGCACCCCTACTTCCATAATTTTCCCCTTTTTTCTCCCAACTAACCCCCCTTACTCCATGTTCCCTATTCCCATGTCTTTCTACATATTTTCCCCCTTTCTCCTCCATGATTTCTCCATCGCTTTCCTTTCTACGAAAATCAGAATTCTTAGTTCTTCGTATCGGTCCCTTTCCCTCTGGTACCGCCATTTGAATTTGATTGTTCAAGATCTTCTTCACCATCAAATGAAGACCAGAGAATTTGCCTTCCATTGACGGCGTCTTTTCTTCCATGGATGAAACCTTGTCTTCTACGAACGAGAGTTGATCTTCCATCGTGGCTTTTATCTGGCTCTTTCTCCTTCAAATCGTTCCTCCAACACATTAACTTTCTTGGCCACCATAAAAAATATGGATATTAGATTCAAATTTTAGCAAGATCCCTCCTGATCAGAAATTCGTCACTGAATTTTTAGAAAAACCAGCCCACAATAGTCTAGGATTTGCTCTGATACAAGTTTAATAGGAAATACTTGAGTTCGCAAGTAAATCTAATGAGAAATACTTGAATTCACAAGCAAACCTAATAATAATTGGTGAAAACAATGAAAAAACTTCAATATCTCCAATGAAAACAATCCAAAAAATGATAGATTGTATTATATAAATCAAACCAAAAGCAAGAACAAGCAAAGATACAATTGATCCTCAATTCGAGAGGAGGATCGTTCTCTCCCAAGCTCTAGATGATGAATCTAGAGCCCAAAACCACAAAGAGACTCCAAGAGAAATAATAAGCATGCATAACCCTAACCCTAAACAACCCATACTATTAATACATTAATTCCCTAATTCAATTTCTTTAATTTAAAATTTCCCTCTCATCCTAGCTGCCCACCTCTCTCTTTCTTTAATTTGCTCCTAGTGGGGCCCACTAGTTTGGGCAGAATCATTAACGGAGGTGGCTCTTGTCTGCCTCCTGTAAAGGCCGACTAGGCCAGTTCAGGTTGAAAGGTCGGCTTGGCCGATTCAGGTTGAACTAGCCTAATAGATTTCCAACGAATTTTTTTATGAGATTTCCAATGGATATATTTCCGATGGATTTTTGGCGGATTGTCGATGAAATTTAAAATTTTCTAAAAAATAATTATAATAAATATTTTTAATTATTCATTTTGTTAAATAAAATTAAGTAATTTAATAACTTATTGTCAAATTAAAATAATTAAATTAAATATTGTTAATTTAAAATAATGGCCGGCGTCTTATCTGCCGGTGCATTCGCCGGCCTATTTCCGCCGTAAAATCCGCCGCTCAGAATGAAATGCTTGTACTTTCTGACGTTAACGCCGGCGTATTGGGCTTTGGAAAACTACCGATGACCGTTCCGCCAGAAATAACACCGTTGTTTTTCAGTCGCAAAATGCGCCGGTACGAACGCCGTACTTTTCGACGACAAAAAATCAGCCGGTAATCACGTGTTTTCCCATAGTGGGCAAAAACTTGTCTAATTAAAATAATATTTAAATTTAACCCGACACGGCTGTGACACATTTCAGACACGACTGAGACACGTATCAGACACAGCTGGAACACACATGTCCTAATTTTGTATGATAAAATTATTTTAAATTATAAAATTTTTATATTTTATATTTACTAAATCAAATAAGATATCACATTCGCTCGTATATGCATCAATACGATTATTGAAATGCATGATTATTATAGAATGAATTTTTTTTTTGAGAGGTAGTAATGATTATGGAAAACTTTATGCCTACATGTGTTTGCAATTTCTAATGATGTGGAATAATAAGAATTTTGATTTTGTCTGAAAATTCTTTATGCGCATGCCTTATTGTAATTCTAGTTGATGGGATTTGTTGAAATAGGTCAGAAGTTAGAATGATATAGAAAATATTTAGAATATAAAAGATTTAAGATTAATAGAATAAAGATTAATATATGATTTCCAATTATTATGAGAGGGAACTAGAGAACTAGAGAAGTATAGAAGTAAATAGACACATTCTTTGTGAATTAGATTAGAGGTTAAAGAAATATTATGTGAGAGAACTAGCGAACTAAAAAAGTAAATAGATATAAAGAATAACCAACTTTCATTATATGATATCCAATGAACTATTGCAAATCTTTTTCTTGATGAACCAAAGTTGGTAGCAATGATATTCAATGATGATGATATTGAAGGTTAAAAGCAAACATCTGAAGCTAATCCTAATAGTTGAAGCTTGAATGTTTGATGTTGTAGTAAAAAATTATTTGATTATATTTTTGTGGTTTTACTAGGCATTTTATACTAAACATTTTATATTATAAGCTAGACAAGTTATTATGCCATTCATTTATTATTGTTTGTCATTTTTAATATAATGTTACATAAATATCTATACACTATATAAAAAAATATATATATAATGCCTTATCCGCATTGTACTCGTGTCCTATATTTTAAAAAATATCCGTGTTCGTGTCGCCATGTTCGTGCATCATAGGACGTCAGCAGCCAAGGGAGTGCAAGAGGATGTTCAGTTGGATTATATGAAGGTTCAACTTTAAGCCCATATCTTTTTGCTTTAGTCATGGATGTTCTTACTAGATATTTGTAAGAGGATGTACTATGCTGTATATTTTTTGCTTATGATATCCTTCTTGTTGATAAGACTAGAGATGGAGTTGAAGTTAAACTTGAATTATGGAGGTCAAGCTTAGAGTTTAAATTTTTTCTTCTGAGTATGTCTAAAACTTAATTCATTGAGTGTAATTTTAATAGTAATAGATCTAGTGGGGAGATTGTGACTTTGGACGATCAAGTCATTAATAATAGTACACATTTTAGATATCCCGGGTCTATTGTTTGGAGTGATGGTGAAATAGATGAGGATATTATTATTAGAATTCAAGTTGAATAGTTGAAGTCGAGGAATGCATTGGGCCTTTTCTGTGATAGAAAAGTACCCCTTAAACTTAAGGGAAAATTCTATAATATGGTGGTGAGACCTGCAATGCTTTATGGTGTAGAATATTGGCCATTAAAAGAGAAGCATAAGATTAAGTTGTTTTGCCAAGCTAACGATGCTTAGGTGGATGAGTGGTTTTACTCTTTGAGGTAGAATGCGAAACGCGCATATATGCGAACATGTTGGAGTAGCTTCAGCGGCATATAAGATTAGAGAGAGTTGCTTTAGATGGTTTGATCATATAAAACATCGGCCTTTTAGTGGCACAGTTAGGAGAGTAAATGTATTAGTTGACTTATGTTAAGAACGGTAGAGGTAGGCTTAAAAAGACCTGGTTAGAAAATATTATAAACTATCTTTCTTTATTAGATTTAAATGAGAATGTGACTCTAAATATGACACAATGGAGAAAAAAAGATTCATTTAGTCGACCCTATGTAGTGGGATAAAGGTTTGATGTTGTTGTGTTTGTTGTACCCTTACCTCTTTGGGAAGTTTGTTTTATATTAAACTTGGCCTATCATTGCTTTACTTTTATCTCTATTTAAGTGTCATTGCCATACCATCAACATATAATCCTAGAATAAGAAATCCTTTTTGTGGAAAAATTAAGAATACATTGATGAGTTCCCTGAAAAAATAATCTTTAATAATGAATTCTTTGTTAAACATATGTGATTCAATGGTAATACATATTTTATTAAAATATTGATGTATAACATGATATTGTTATGATATATTCAAAACTTGATATATACCCTCTACAACCCCCACCATCACATTGAATACCAAGCCAACTCTCGACCATCTTCCAAACAAGCCTTGACAAAGCCCCATTCTATCATCTTCCACTCTCCACAAGTAACTTCCCAAGAAACCCCATTCTTGGCCCCTACAACAAGCCTACAACAAGCCCTTCACCTCCAACCTTAACCATCGGCACTTCCTCAGGAAATTTCACCACATCTCCACTCCATATATAACAAGGACCATTCTTCTCAATTATCTCCCACATCCAAGCTCCATCATAATGTCCCCCAAAATTGGTATGAACCTAGAAATCATAGTTTTTTAGATCTTCTACTTGTTTAGAACATGCTTATAATTTCTCAAATTTATTTATCTATTTTTAAATTTTTTTCGTTCCTTTGAAGTATTAATTCATCATGCAAACCATCATGGTACGAGTGTATCTTTTATTTCGACCAAGTTGATATAGCCTCTATCTATCTATGCTAAAGCTGTTCTCTTTGTTTTTTTCCATGTTTATCCAATTATGATTACTTTTCTAAGTTAGTTTTAATTTTGCAAATTTTATTTTATGCTTGTCTGTAGAGATTCAAATTCAAAATGGTTATTCACATTCATAGGGCAATTGAATAAAAAATCTCTTCTAGTTCAATCTTATATGACTGCAAGTTCGATATGTGATTACTTCGAGCATAATACAAGTGTGACTACTTGAGGGGCTGTTTGGTTGGTTGTAAAGTGAATGCAGTGTAAAGTAAATGTAGTGTGAAGTAAAAGTAATGGAAAGTAAATACTTTAAGGCTATTTGATTGTCTGTAAAGTGAATGCGGGGAACTATTTTTTTTATTTGGTTTGGTGTATGCAGAGTAAAGTAAAATTAGTGCATTTTGAATACTTAAAAGTTCCAACCAACATATCAAGATGAGTTGCGCACACAAAGGAATACACAAATAAACTAATTACACAAATGCATAATGAGGGCTATTGAATTGCAGGTAACGGTTATTCTACCATGCATTACTTGCAGGTAATGATTAAACAATATACTTTCAGATCAATAATGAAAAAAATGTGGAGAAGGAGAAGAAATGAAAAGAATTCACTAAAAAACCAAACAGAAAGCCTCATAGTTGAACAAGATTAATCCAACGGTGGCAACTAGTAAGCCTCACGGTTGTATAAGTATAACATTGTTGGAATTCTTAAAATTTCCCATTTGATAAAAATTTGAATTATGAAAGAAGAAATTGCACATCGAACTAGAAATTTTTGTAGTTGTCAATGAATTTGGTACATGTCTTAAACATTTATTTATAATCACATATCTAAAAACAAACTTCCACAACTTAGCTTTAACAAATTGAATTTGAATACAAAAAAAATAAAAAAAAATAAAAGCGTATGGTTAATGAAAGCCTTCACCACCTTCTACAGTTTTGAGAGTTTTTCAGATACATTAGTACTTATGATAATTCTCAAATGAGCTCGTGTACCCTTACTATACTTCTTTTTTATTCAATTTATTTCCATTATTTATTTTCAGTCTGATCACATTCGAAGCAAAGGTAGGGATCTGATCCAGCCCCGAGTTGTTATGATTAGGGAGCAAATCGCACCATTAAAATCTTGGGTATGTTTTTTATGTTTCTTCACCAGTCAAATTTCCATCTTGATGCTTATACATGACCATATTTTTTATTGAATTAATGGTTGTCTTACATATTTTTATCAAATATCTTTAAATATTATGTTTTGAAGAATAAAATACCTATATCCTTAGTTAAATGCTTTGTGATGAGAATCACAGGTTGAGAACATCTCAAAGAAATGGCATGTGGAAGAACAGGGAAAAGTTAAAGAAAAACCTTTAGTCAAAGAACTTTCAAAGGTATTTAGTTCTAGTTCATCAAACTGAATCATTAAATGAGGTGATGATTTATTGTTGTCTTATTTGTGTATTACCATTTTTCTTTTCTATGTTTGACTGTAAATATAATATCCTGATCTTGTTGTCACAAAGAAATCTTATATCCTGCATCACTCATATAGCTTTGATATATATATGGAAATTGACTTTATGTGCCCACTCATATAGCTTTGTTATATATATCTATATGGAAGTTGACTTTATCTGCCCCATTATTTCAAAAATTAAACAAAAAAAGTCCAAAAATTTATTTTGGACAAAGTTGTCATTATATATATTTTTTTAAGGAAATATGTCCAAAAATTTATTTTGGATGAAGATATCATTATGATATCTTTATAATAAAGATATTGCTATTTGAAGGATCTATTGGATGAAGTTCAACATCATACTAGATGTGGAATTTTAAGTTGTGATTATTTTAGTTTTCTTTTGCCAAAATTCTTCTTCTCTATCAAAAATAGTAAATTTCTTATAAATTGCACAAAGAATGTTGATAGTACACTCGTTAAAGGTTAAAAAAGTACAAATATAGGAAAGGATCTATTTCGGGGTTTACTTTATGAAGAGGTAGAGAGGAAAAAAAGTAGTCATACAAATAACACAATAATTTTATTTGTTGGTCATATGACCTACATCTTTTATTGGATAAGGTGAAGAGCTTTTTTATGTATATGAGAAGTAAATAAGGGTATTATTCTTTTAGATTTAACTCATTTTGAAAAGAAATATAGGAGATAAACTACTATTGTATGACGACGACAACAACAACAACATTAAGCCTTTGTCCCACTACATGGGATTGGCTACAGGAATCTTTTTTCTTCATTGTGTCATGGAAAAGACAAATTCTCATTTAAATCTAAAGTTTAAGAAGAAATGCATGAGATAGAAGAATTATAATAAATTTGTTAGCCAAAAAAGGTGTGATTGTAGTTGGGTCATTTCCCCTTCTTGGTGTACTTTTGTTTCTATCCCATTTAACTTTGGGCGTGTTGCTATTTATGGGTGTTAGCACATCTTGATGTTCTTCATAATTATGATAACCTTTTGCAGAGTTTGAGGTGAATTTTAACAATTTTTATAACCACAAGTAGATTTTGATGTTGAAAATTAGTTGAAGTTGATTAAACTTAAGCTATTTTAATTCTATTGGAAGAATACACATTGGCATTAAATGAGATATTAAGGAATGTTTAACATGACATTATTATCTCATATCTAAGATTTTTTTATCATTTGCATCTCATTAACAATTTAACTGTTAGAATGTGTAACACCAAGATGTTTGGGTGATTTGAGGCTGTGAGGAATTGCATGATGGCGGAGTTTGGATCCTTCTTAGGAGAGCCATGAGTTGCCCAAGTCAATGCTGCTATTTGGTATGCTTCTTGAAGCCATTCTCAAATTGTTTCTTGAGTTGACCGAATTTTTTTTTTAATAATATGGTTATATGTCTGTCGCATATAGGACTAATATTAAATATGTGACTTGCATAATTTTTGAGGATTTACGCTAAGTCAACTCTCTTAAAATCATAAAACTCAAATTATAGAGACATCATACATGGATCACGTACTTACGCACAAGATAATATATAACATTTTTTTAGTAAATTACATCATGTCCTAAATATTTATTAGGGATTGGTGATAAGAGAAACTTTATGAGAAGGCATTTTCTCTTGCTTGGTGGTGACTTATGTTGCTGTATTTTTTTTTTTAAAACCAAGAATGATTTTATTCCAACAACAAAAGAGGATGCAACCAATCCAACCATAAAAAAAGAAAGATACACAACCAAAAAATAGAAAAGATGAGGCAACCTTCCAGGCTCATGAATTGGTAGTTTCCTACACCCACCAGACGCTAAGTGAGGACTATCCAGAAGCAATGGCCAGCAAAAATTCATAAAGAAGCAACAACTCAAATAAGACCACCAAACAGGACAAGTTGAGTCAAACACCAAAGGTTGCCAACAAGCCTTGGCACTCCAAGTGGATAGCAAAAACTCGCCACATTGTTGCCCATAAAAGAAAGAAGCAACCGCTAATCCAATCCCCATCACCACATCCACCCAAAATAAAACCAAGTACATCATCAAAAATCCGAACTCTAAATAATCAATAAAGTAATACAGAACGACCAACAATGCAAATAAGGCCCCCAACGAAACAAGAATAACCATAGTTAACTTCTTTTTGGATTTAAGTTCTGTAAAGGGAGTGGTGAGGCAATGATTAGGGTTGGATTTAAGTTCCTTTAATGGGTTGATCAAGAGATGGTGCTGTTGTGGAATTATTTTGGTTGGACTAAGGGATGAAGTGGGCTTAGATATTAGTAGATTGTGCAGTCAAGTGTGGAGAGAGATTTATTAGACTTGAGGCTGGGGAAATAATGGAAGATGCTTAGCAATTTCTTGGAGATGCCAAGCATGAGAGGTTTTGATTTTTAGGATGGTGTTCTGGGGATAGGGAGGAGGGTGGATGACCTAGGTGAGTTACGTGGTGTTTATATGGCTGAGGGGTAGTCTAAGTTGATAACTACAATTAAGTGAGGTTCTAAACAACACGAATGTAACTTGAATTGATCAAAGATATATGTTCTAGATTAGCCACCCAGCTTTATCAAGAAAATTTTTACATAAGAAAATGTTCAATGATCATTCAAAATTTTTTTAATAATATGTACATAAGATGCTTATATAAAGAATCAAGCAAAATACATAGATTGTTAAATGAAAATTTTGGCCAAACTATAAAAGAGGAGAGTAGCTCTATTGAGTTAGGACTATTAGTCTATTATAGTCATCATAACTGCCGTGTGATAATGGTCCCATGATTGTCTTTTTTCTCAATGTTTTCAAGAGCTGGTGCAGTGCATGTGCTTATAAGAGCTTCATGTGTGAAAGTTTCTATGCATGGGTGGGGAGTGAGTAAGAAGAGCTGGGCACGCGTTATTTGCATTAAGTTCATGTACTTTCGTTTTCCCTTTCGCTCATCTTTCACCCTCAAACGAACCGCCCATGACAGATATTTATGTCTTATAAGCTCTAAGGGCCATGTTATTTGCATTCTCCTCTTGGGTCCGGTAATGAGATGAAAAATAAGACTATTTTAATATATTCTAACATTCCAAATAAGACGGCAAATAGAACTATTTTAATTTAGGCTGGCTCCGCCACGAGGTGTGCGATGTTTGAGGGTTTATAGGGTGTGAGAGGTTGTGATTAGCATTAAGGGGAGGGTTCAAATTTAGATGATAAAATGATGAGATAAAAATAAAAACAACACAAAAGTAACTTGAGCTCAACCACGACCAAGGATCTTGATCAACCATCACAAGTAAACATTTAATAATTATTCAATAATTTTTAATAATGAGAACATTAGGTATTCATATAAAGAATTGAGCATAATGCATCAATTTACAAGTGAAAAACATTTGACAACCTATACAAAGAGAATTGCTCTAACTACATTGAAATCTTACCATCTTTTTAGTTTGCCCTAGGAGTTTTGGATGAAGATTTGGATTATTTTTTCTCTTATCTCTCTTGATTAAAAAAATAAATTTCTTTAATTTTTATGATATTTTATATTAGGGGTGTGAGTTATAAGATTAAAAAAAATTATTAAGTTTATAAGAAAACTAAATTTTTTGTTCCCAATAAAATAAATTTAACTTTTTACCAAAAAATAAAATAAAATTGAGTTTTATTTATAAAATCACTTCTTATTATATATTTTATTCTAGAAACTTCTCTCCGCCGGTCATCATAGGCCGGTCTCCACGCTGGCCATGTGGGTCAAATCCAACGGTTGAATTCTTGGTCTATGGAAGCTTCTTTTACCAATGGATTACCACCAACATACGACTTGAGTTGAGAAGGAAAATAAAATTATATGAGGATATTTTGATATATTTTATATGAAAATGAGATTTTTTTTTTAATGCTTATTATTAATTTTATATTAAAATTAGAGTATAAAAACGTTCCCATTTTTATAACAAAATATATTATGATGTTCTGATATAATATTATTTTTTCTTATAAAAATTCTTATGAAATGAAGCACGTTATGAAAGCAAACATATATAGTTTGACTAATAACTATCTTAGAATTAAATGACTTTAAATTAAATTTTATTTGGGACAATTTTTTTAATGCTTTATAAAATAATTTTATAGTATGAAAATTTTTAATTCCGAAATTGTTTATACTAAAAAATTATTTAGTAAATTAGTATGATAATTATCCCAAATAAAAGTTTTGTTTGTAATGACTTTTTATTACTTTATAAAATTATTTTTTAGTATAAATTATTTTAAAAATTGCAAAAAAAGTTTAAATTATGTCAGAAGAGAAAAATTATTAGGTGCGAAGTGCGCACCATCCGTACAAGCATTGAGTACCTAACGATACCCAGCGGTATCAAATATGACTAACGTTAGGTATCCAATACTTATACGGACGGTTCTCACCGTGTAATAGAAGTCAAAGTCTAAGTTTTCGGTCAGAGTTTAGGGTTACTCTATAAAACCACCACCTAGACGCCACGTGTTTTTGACTACGAGTCATTAATTTATTTATTAATATAACCGATATTAGTAGAGATATACGCAACGCGTACCATCACAGTCGTCTCTTAGCTGTCCAACGCTGGTTGCTCATTTCCTTTGACATCACCGATGATGCCTAACCTAACCTTCTCAGCGGAAAGATATTCAGAAAATTTGTTCACACGTATGCTCATCTATTTTTTTAAATCATAATTAATTAAAAAATAATTTATCTATTAATAAATTCAAAAATAAATATATAGTTTATTATCTTGATACCGCCGATGCTTAGCTCGGTTGGTGGGGGTGCTCAATTGGGAACCTATCATTCCGAGTTCGATTCCCTCAAGCGACAGTCGTCCCTTCAGTGGGGAAATTATTAGATCCAGTCACCAGACCTAAAAATAGGTCCAGACATCCAATTAAAACTTGTCACGTCGCCTGCGCTTTAGGTGCGCTTTGACTGCGCTTTACCTATGCTTTGACTGCGCTTTTTTTACTACGTTTTACCTGCTCTTTTGACGCGCTTAACTTAAAATAATATTTTATTAATATTCGGACTTTCCCTTAAGTGGAGGCCTCAAAGCGCCTGTTGTTGCGGGTACAGTAGTGTAGGTGGCTCGGTAGGTTGGCCGGATATACAGACTGCCAAACATGCTCAACAAAGTCAGACACGACAGCGGAAGGTTCCTTGTCACCAAAAAAAAAAAAGTTATCCTGATCTAATTATTTTCAAACCAATCTGGAAGCTTCGATCCTCTCTGACAAGTGATAACCAGACAACTTGCATTCACATGGTCATCACCGTTGGCCAACCTCTGCTTACTTCTTTGTTCTATATATATCTATCTTGTCATCAAACTCTCCAATAATCTCTCTCTCTCTCTCTCTCTCTCTCTCTCTCTCTCTCTCTCTGATCCTACAAAGCTCTAATCAATGGAAAGAAGCAGTTCTTTTGAGAACTCATGGGCCGATCAATGGGACTACGGCGACGATCCTGTATTACCAGCAGGAAAGATTAACAGCGTCGGCCATGGAGGCCGGAAGAACGGTGTGGAGAAGACGAAGGCCATGGCGGCAACAGGATTGAAGAAGATGAAGCAAGGCACAACCTCTGGGTTAAATTGGATCAAGGATAAGTATCAAAAGAGAGCACACAAACAGTGATATATTATATATTGTTGATTGTAATGATTTGCAATTACTGGTTTGTATATGTTTCTGTATAATACTTATTCTAATTCTCTGTAAAAGTTATTTTTGTTCCTTAGATTTTGATGGATACCTCTCTAATTGGCTTATTTCTGGATAAATCTCTTGGCTTATTTAATTAATTTGTTTCACTGATAAGAAGACGAAATTGTCTTCTCAACCCAATTAGGAATTTGGTGTTTGGTTAGAAAGAAACATGAAACTCTTATCTGATCGTTTCTTTAAATTGTTTAATTTTATCAAAGTATAGTGAATTATAATTATTCAAATCATGGGAGTTAGATAAAAGAAAAGAATCATAATCCATATTTATCAGTCAAGTCACTCACCAAAAATTAGAAATAGCCCCTTATTCTTCATACCGGGGGAGGAAGAAAAAGGGGAAAAAAGGAAGGAGGAAGAAAAGGAGAAAACTTAGGGAGCTCTCAAGTCGTTGACCACCACCGAATCTCTTCCTCGCCACCGGACGTCGCATGAATTCCATCCATTTGTTGGTTGCCACCAGATCTCTTCCCAATTACCAAACATCACTGGATTTCTGCTTATTCATCGGCTACCATCAGATCTCTTCCCAACTACCGACCGTCACTAGATTTACGCCCATTCGTCTGCTGTTGTCGGACTTCTGTCAGTTCTACGACTATCGCCAAAACTATTCCGGCATGCTATCGATGCTAGATCTCCTCCCGAATATCATCGCTTGCTAACTATGTTCTCCCAAACCATCGTCGTCTAACTATAGTCCTCTCGACCTATATCGCTCACCAACTATGATCATGCCGACCAAACGAACATGTCAATATTGATTCTTTGAACTCCCACCATGTAATGCCCTATATACGATGTATATTAGCTACATCAAGCCAAGAACTTTCCCTCAAGGAAGGGCTTTATTTTTAATCAACTGCAAACACTAGTGGATTCATTCGAAGTGAGCAAGGCTCCATGATTTTCCCCCCTTTTTTAGGTTTTCCACATAAAAATGCAGGTGTCTCTTATGAGCGCTACACTCATACTCATTTTTTTATCTTTGTATTGTATATCATACAAAATTAGGACGTTAAACTTTATATCTCTCTACCGCCGTAAATATTCCAGGACGCAACATTTTGGCACTATCTGTGGGAAAAAATTACTAGCTGGGGGGCAAAAATATGTAATTTTTCTCCAATATTTTTAACGTCTAAGACAATGTCGTTGACAACAAATTATCATAAAGCTCCCAATAAGTGTTAGGGTGCTTTAAATAAATTACAAGCTTTATACGGTCCCTAGCTGAGCTTCTGCTCCTTTGCCAAAAGTCTTAGCCTCAACCTTAAAACGATAGTAACAGTCTAAAAATAGACCAATTTTTACGTTTGATTTGAGATACACGTGACATTTTCTCCCTCCCAATAAAGGTATAATTGATCCCATGTAGATTCGATTCGACATTTTCCACACAAGTTAACATTATCAAGAAACACTTTGACAAATAACCTCGGATATATCATTCGTCTTTGGTGGATTCACTTGACCACTTTCACATAGTATAATATCATCGAGCAACGCTCTGACAAAAAATCTCAGATAGTCCATACATCCTTGGTGGATTCTCTTGACCTCTTCCACACATATTAACGCCATCTAGCAATACTTTAAAGAACAGCCTCATATATGTCAAAATTCTTGGTGAATTCCCTTGACCTCTTTCACACAGGTTAATGTCATTAAGTAATGCTCTGACAAATAACCTCATATAGGTAAAACAATTCTTGGTGGATTTTATTGATCTCTTTCACACAAGTTAACGTCATAGAACAATGCTATGACAAATAACCTTGAATAGGTCAAAAAATTTTGGTGGATTCACTTGACCTCCTCCACACAAGTTAATATCATCGAGCAAAGCTCTGACAAATAACTTGGATAGGTCAACAATTCTTTGTGGCTTCCCCCTAGACGTCTTCACATAGGTTAATGCCATCAAGTAATATTTTAAAAAATAACCTCATATAAGTAAACCACCCTTAGTGGATTTTTTAGATATTCTTCATACAAGTTAATAACAGCAAGCATTATTTTGAGAAATAATCTTCGATAGCTCAAATATCCTCAGTTAAACATCTTTGATGGATTCCATTGACCTCTTTCATATAGCATTTTGAAGCATCTTTCTTTGCTCCTTCAAAGAAGGATTGGATCACCGTTAGGCCTTCACTCTATTGGCATCATTAGCGTGTCACTAGATAATTGAGGTCAACACAATGTTTGAACTCAATTAAATTGTTAATTGTATGCCCCTGTTAGCATGCATACATTTTATCTTCAACAAAATATAGTTTGATTATCGTCAACAGCTCACTACCTGATCACCAACATCAAAATATCACCTAACCACTTCCAATAAGTTTTCATCAGCATATTGCCTAACTCAAGGATTGACTTGTGATTATTAAATCTCTTCCCAATCATTAATCATTGCTAGACTTCTACCAATTTTTTGAATGTCATCAAAATCTCTTCCTAACTACCCACCATAACCAAACCCCTGTCTGGTCATTGATGTACCATGAGGAATGCTAAGCCCTTTGGAATATGGCCCTAAGGACTAGGTTCTAAATGTTTATGTGTGATTTTTATTATGCTTGTGCTATCATATTTTTTTGTAGGAGATTCATGTAATTTTTTTTTTTTTAATATAATTTTTAGTTAGAAAAGCCATGTAAGTGTGTTAGTGTTTCGAAAGACAGAAGATCAAACATGTGAAGAGCGATCAAGACCCCCAGACACCATTCAGTGATGTATAGATCTATGTTGAGTTATATACATGGTAGAGCTCAGCTACCCTTTTTTATTTTTTTGGGGTGTATTGCAGAACCTAGTTGCATTCATGGCCATTACTTGTTATTTATTGTGTGATGATTGGTATATTTACTTTGATTGTGCATTAGAACTGTATGCTTTCATAGATTTATTATTTTGTTTTGCTTGGGAGTGGCTTGGATGGAGTTAACATTAGACTCTTAGGATATTAAATTTTTTATAAAGCTAATTTTTTTCTTAAACAATATAAAGTGAACATATGATCTAAAATCAACCAACTTTTTAAAACTAATGCATGATCCTCTATGGTTCACTTTTTTAAATATAATTAATATTTCAAGCCTTGTTCACTTCATAGTGATTGTTAACCAGTTCTTATTAGCCGGCATGTTAATTTTTCTTTTACAATATAGAGGGATAGTTCACTTTACATAGCTTAATATTATTCATGTTCAGGCTTGATGTCCATTTTCCTTTATGTGCCTCCCACCACTCTTGCATTTGCATATGATTAAACTTTATGAATTTGAGACGCTATGTGGAGTTTAGCTGGCATCCCTTTCCGGTGGTAAATTCAGGCCAGGGATACCTAGATCCCTGGTGGGGTTTAAGTTATAAGTCCTCTCACAGTGTCTTGCATTAATTTGGTCATGGGCGTTAGTATCGAGTGTACAATACGTCCTTTATAGATCTATGGTCAAAGGCTGACAGTATAGGTATTTATTTGCCCCGCCAACGTATACACCTATCTATAATAAAATATAGCTCAACAATCAATATCAGTTCACCGTCCAAGTGTCAATGTCATAATATCACCTTAACACTTCTAATAAGCTTTCATCGGCATAATGTCTGACTCCCTAGGCCAAAGGACCGACTTGTGATCATCAGATCTCTTCCCAATCATCAATAAACTTCATCCCATCCACTGAAGGTCATTGGGTCTCCTCCCGGGTACTAATACGGATAGATCTCTTTAGGTTATCATTTTGTGCAATAAGTGATTGGTCTTCTTTTGTAGTTTGAGGAGAGAATGATCTTTTATTAAGACTTCTTCTATAGAAAGAGGGACACTAGTGCTTGATAGGAATTACCGACTATCCAAGACAGTGGAATACCTCTAATATTAGAAAAGTACGAGAAAGAAGGAGAAGAAAAATAAATGCTACTCCTTATACACAAAGAGTGACACTAGAGCATGATACACAATGCTACCTATCCAAAGACAATGGAATTTCTATAATGTAAGAAGATGTGAGGAAGAAAAAGAGAAGAATAAATTATGCTCTTTCCCCACCCTTAACGGGGGATATTTATAGGTGCTTGAATGAATGAATATGAAAAAGCTTTCAAAAAATTTCTAAAAAATTTTTAATATGTTTTGAAATTTCAAAAGTCAAAAAGTATAATTTCTCTAAAAAATATAGATTAATAATATAAATTAATATGTTATTCAAATTGAGGCAATACTAGGATCAATGAAAAATTATTCCATAAATTTTTTTGAAATTTTAAAAGTCAACACCCTCTTTTATATATATATATATATATATATATATATATAATGCACAATGCATTGAATGACATGACACATTCAAATTGATCTCCGAATGCATTCGAACACTACAGAATAATCTCTCCGCTGGCACAAGATTCTTGCACCCCTCTCGCTAGTTACCTCCTGTTGCCTTAGCACACCATCTCACTCCCTAGTTTCTTAGATAGAGAGAGGAAAAAAAAAAAGAGAAAAGGGCGAAAGGGAGAAAATAATAGTAAAAACTTTTGTGCTTTTAAAATATATCTACATTGAAAACATCCAATCAAACAGTCCAATCTAAAGGGCATATTAGAAGAGAAAAGAAGACTGAAAAAAAATAATAATAACAAAAAAAGACAATTAACAAATTTCATATATATATAAATATATATGAAGAAGAGAAACCGAGTATGTATGCATTCATTCATTAGATATAACAATCAGAGCATTCCATGTTCTGAACAATAGCTGCATTCTCTTCCAAAATAAATTTACATGGCGTTCTTCCATCATCATTTTTCTAGGGAATTAAATATGAAAACCCACATCAGCTTGAATTTAATCAAGGAGCGAAGGTACAACAAACCATTGGCCATCAAATTTGGGCTCACAATGCTTCAAGGTCTATGAATACATTAACATTTCACAAGTTGCAGAACCTAAACTGTAACATTTGTAATAGATGGAACTCTTCGATATTGAAGATCACAGTTCCGCTAACCGAGGTGCCCAAGAAAATCCACCATGAATGTCAGAGATTAAATCTTGATTGATATGAACAACTGTGCATAGCTTAGGCAGAGCAAAAGATGAATCTACAACACCGTCAAATTCTTTCTTCATCCCAGTCTGGTCACCCTCAATCGACAACTTCAACATCTCATTCATAGAATGGCCAAACAATTGACTCTTAATTTCCATGCAGGATATAAGATCGTCCTTATTGCGAGCCTTGTTCAACTTATCAATTAGATTATCTGTCTCAATGGTTTTCTCTACTCGATTCTCATCCAACTTCTTTGGCCTCTTTAGGTCCATATAAGCATGTAATTCATCATCATTTACTGAAACTGAAATGTTGTCGCTGATATGCTCACTTTCCTGCAACTTCCTCAACTTTTCATTCACAAGGTTCCTTATTCTCTTCCTATTGGTATCTACTCTTCTTGGATTAGATTTTAGATTTACTTTCATTGATGTGACTAACTTCTGACTCTTTTCCTCGGGCAAATCTTCTAGTGTGTATAGCTCATCACTAGTTAAGAATGCCTCCTCCAGTAAGCTGACATTGTACAGGTATCTCTCAAAAGCTTCGTTCTCTACTTCAATGTTTCCTTCGATGTGCTCCCTCAATTTCGAAAACCTCCACTTGTTTATGTTAATGGCGTCCTTAGGAGCAAAATGAGTCGACCATTTCATTGCACTGAGCAATAATACAAAAGCAGGATGAAAATTGCATATAGAAACAAAGTACATGTGAAGTTTCTGCACCTTTCTTGTGAGAGCCTTCCTTGCTCTTAAGGAGTTGGCAACAGCAGTTGAAAGCTGTCGAAGAGATGTCAACCTCCAAGAAGCTCTGCAATTGATTGAAAATTAGCTGGCCAAGTAATTTTCAGACGGGTAAAATTTTAATTTCAAAGACTTACCCACTTGAAGAAGCATCAGTAGGATGCGGCTCAAATGAAGGAATTGCAGAAGATGGATCCGGTAAAGTGCCATTCTGTTTAAGAACTACAAATTGGCCAAATATGGCAAAGATAATAAACTAATAACAAAGAAAATGGTAAAGTGTCATTCTGAATGAAATACATCATTATTGTAAAAACCAAAAGAGACGTGTTAGCATTTACATACCTGTGATAAAGATTGTTTTATATTTAACAGAACATTTTTATATCATTGCATAAATAATTTTAACAATATATACAGAAAAATATCTATTTTCTCTTTGTAAAAATTATGAATGTATCATTTTTATATACTTTTTAATTAAAAAAATTATAAATGTAAAATTTGGACTTTTAAATAATAATAACCAATCTGAAACTAGTTAGATAATAATTTCAAGTTGTATATCATCGCCTTCTCTCTTGATGCCTGCCAACATGAAAGTAACGTCTAACTCTTGACATTCTAATATTAATCATTTTATGCACAAATCCTAGTTAAATGACTTACTATATATTAATTATTCTTAGTATTATGCTTGCACAATTTCTATAAACTATTTTTAAGGTATTAAAATTACAATACCGTATCCAACCCACATCCTTATCCTATAATTTTAATAATTGACATGTCTAGTATCGTGTCATGTCCGTGTTACAATGTATGTTTGTGCATCATAGAATTGACCTAAACGGACTTAAATTTTTTTAAAAATTATGAGCTTTAAATTGGAAGTTGGAAATTACTTCGTAGAAGTTCTATGGTCCACCAATCTTTAAGGCATAAGAGGGTGAAGGAAAACAGTTTGCAGCATACGAAGGGAAAAAGGACATGTCCACCAATACTATTTTCAGAAGAATCATGCAAGAATCTGGAATTCATAGATACGGTAGCAAACAAAAGCTGTAGAAAAAATCAATGTGCATACCATGAATAGGGCATGGATTTTGAGCTTTAGCACAGCAACTCTTACATGACTGGAATGGGCATCTGCAAGACCAACATGAAGATCTCCATGAGTAGGAAAAAGTGAGATGAATTGCAATCTGCTAGATTGCATGATGCTCAAAAAAAGTATCAAATACATGCTTCAACTTCATATGTTTAGTTTGACTCTCATAAATTCTGAATAACCATGAGATCTAAATTTCAGTCCCCAAAGGTCAATTGGCAACTTCCTAATCCAAATACGAGTCAGTTTCCACTTTCCAGATTCCTATTTTATCAATATTAGCATGAAAGAGCAAAGAAGTGCACTTGGTTTTGCTGGGGATCAATCCACGCAATTCATTAGGTTATTTTGAATAGTTGGATTACTTATCTATATATTTGGTTCCGCTAAAACCAACTAAATCATTCATAAGCTTTTTTTTAACCGGCATGGCCTCCTTTCTCCAATTTGACTGGAATCTTATTACCTTATTAAGGTTTTTAAATATACGGTTAGATATGATTGAGAATATGATGTACCGATATGACGTGTTCGACACTCCTTTGACACGTATCAAACACGCCGAAAAAGTATCTGATTAAAAAAATATTAAATACAAATTGGACCCGTGTCGGACACAGGTCTTAAATATTTTATGAATTTTTTTAAATATAATATCTCGTATTTAAAATTTTTAATTATTTAAAATATAAAAACTAAAATTTTTATTTCCTATCCACAACACCAAATCAAATGCCCGCACTCAATCCCCATTCATCGAATATTCTCATTTTCATTTCTCTTAGGCGAGTCGTGACTTTTGGTTTCACAACAATGTCCAATATTATCTCAACATCGACGGCTGATGTCATTACAACATCGACATTTCAAAACCATCTCAATATCAAAGTCTGATACTGTTTTGGCATTGATGCCCAACGCTAACAAATTTTACACCCACAACTTGACAACTCATCTTTATCTGACGTCTTCTTAACATTGATGACCAACGCCCTCTCAACATCAACGACAGACGCCATAGTACTTACAGCATGACATCGATTCCGGACTCTCGATAGCATTGTCGTCTCCTTTCTCGATGTCTGATAAACGGCATCAACGCTCGACTCTCGACATCCTAATATTAATCATTTTAAACATAAATTCTAATTAAATGTCTTATTATTTCTAACTTATTTTTAATATTATGCTTATTCAATTTTATACACTATTTTTAAAATATAAAAATTATTATGCCGTATACAACCCGTGTCAGTGTCCTATATTTACAATAATTGACGTGTCCCGTGTTCGTGTCATGTTGTATCCATGTTGCCGTGTC
Organism: Dendrobium huoshanense; assembly: GCA_016618105.1. Taxonomy (NCBI): domain Eukaryota; kingdom Viridiplantae; phylum Streptophyta; class Magnoliopsida; order Asparagales; family Orchidaceae; genus Dendrobium; species Dendrobium huoshanense. The sequence continues at coordinate 27,083,194 of CM028358.1, read as the reverse complement.
CGTGTTGTGTTGTATCCGTATTGCCACGTTCGTGTCTGTGCATCATAGTATTGAGATATGTGAAAATGTAGATTGTCAATTGTGAGAAAATTAATTACCATATTTTGCTCTTGAAAATTTCACATAACTCATTCATTATTTTGCTCATTTATTGCATTGAATTATATCAATCAGAACCAAGCTGAATATTTAAAATGTCATTCAACCTCATATAATGATAATTTTTTAAACTAAGAATTTAGCAAGTAATAAACTTTAATTACTACAATGAACAAACATATTGTATATTACTTATTTTGTTATCTATATGTGTTTAACTTCAAATATAATTTTCACCCAAAAAATACATACGATTGATTTTAAATTTCAGCATGCAATGCCAGTGCATTTGAGCGGTGAATTTTGCATCAAATAATATAGATTATGTTTCATAATAATAATAATAATAATAATAATATAGAATTATAGATTAATTAATAATACAGGACGTCTTAGGGTTTAATTTTTTAATGCAGCTAAATAATGTGATGAAGGCAAATTCAGGCATTAAAACTTGAAATTCACAATTAATAGACTAATAATTAAACAATTACAAGCTTCCATTTGATAAAATCAAGAAAATATGCAAATCCTTCAAATGATAATTAATGATTGCTGAGTTTAGAAATTATAACTGAAAATTTGAAACCCCAAAACAACAATTCGAACAGGATTCACACCGCAATTAAAAAATCCAATTTGTAACTAGCTTGACCACAATCATTCATGATGGTAAAACCAAACAAAAATTAAGTAGAAGAAAGTGTAACAAGGTAAGAAACCACCAAAAGAAGGATTTATGCCTCACACCAGTACACAGAAGATTTTCCTAAAAAATGTCAGCCATCTTTTGTACCACTTAAACATATTTATAAACATCTAATTCCCCCAAGAAAATCGTTGCCGAAACAATAGAGTGGACCGCAAAAGATATGAACGATATCAAAAATCACATACACCGAAGCAAATCCCTCCATCCTCTACAGTAATAAAAGCTGCGCAAGTTCATCATTTCAAATGCAAATCACAGGGGTAAGCTTAAGAACCCAATCCCTAATCATTATAAACCAAAACTTATTGAACCAACCAACAAACTAACCTCAAAAAAAGAAAGAAAAAAAAAAATAGACATTTGGACCAATGGTTGAACGATAAATAATCCAAACCGAAGCAAGGGAATCATAACATTAAAGAGAACATACTGTTCTCATAGGTAAAATCATCATCGACCATGTCAAATTTAATACTACTTCCATGAAGAAGAGTTGGATCAAGGATGCAAAAATGGGTGTTGATCTCTATTACTCATTATGATTGGGAGGTCAAAGGTTTGTATCAGCAACATCTTTGATAGTGTAGGTTAAAGCTTATCCATCAACCGCTCTCCCAATTGATGTAGGAAATTTTATGGTATACAATTTTCTAATGTAGCTATATGACGTAAGGCACAAAATCACACATATAAAACTCAAAATTGTAGTTCACAGACTATCAATTTAAACGAATATTCATCTCTCTTAATAAAAATTAGAGAAAATAAATTTACATAAATGCTAATTCATGATCAAATTAATAGAAATTTTGCATAAAAATTCAAAAACATGAAAATCAAATGTTGATAAAAATCACTGCAAGAAAAAAGAGATTAGTAATCAAGTGCTCAAATCAATATAAGGAGATAGCTTCTCATGAAGGTTAGTAATCACCAATAGCATAAGCTAGAAAGAATTGCATCCAACCAATACTTAAGTACGAAGGGGAAACACAAAACCCAAAAGAAAATCTTATATGCCTTAGTTATCCCTAATTTATAAGACAATCTCATAGAAAATAAAATATCATATAAAGCAGCAGTCTCAGCCCAGTTGAACATTAGTGAGATCAATAAGGATGTAGAAAACTTGCATGCGAACAAAGGTCGTGGCAAAGAGGACGTGAAAGAACCGTGACCATGTAGAAATCAAAATCAAAAGGTCCACTGGCATATCACAAAATGTGCTGGCATAAAGTGAGTGTGGAGAGGAAACCCCATGCTAGGTCGCAATAGGATCTGTTCAAAAATCAATCTATCCATCTTGAAAAATTTGGCTCCAACAAATTATTCAATTAAAATTTTGCCAAATAGAGAGCATAATACAATCCAAAAAATACTACTAAAATAAAATCATGTGAATGTTCATAATGTCAATTCGCTCATCCCAAATCACACATTCTACATTATCCAGAAGTATAAACTTTGTGATTTGCATCAAATTTGCTTGCATCAAAAAATTATGCTTCAATGGTTTCAACATTTGATATTCATCAAGCATGTGAATGGTCTAATAAAGTGTTGGATGCAAATTCTTGAAGATATAGAAAAAAGAGAATATTCCAAGACATCAATTGTTAGTTCATGATAAAAAGTCAAATCAGACATATTAAAGACTAAAATAATACCAAAACTTTCTGGAATTCCCATGTTATAAGCATTTATTGCAATGTGCTACATGATTTTATATGGCCTAGCATTTCTTAAAACTAATTTCTTGTAGGCTTATGCAAGAAAGATTTGGATGAATCACTATTGTATCACCTAATTTGAATTACACGTCTCTTATCACATTAGCATTAAACTTATAATTATCCGACTCCCTTTCTTTTTAAAATTCCCCTTCGTCGTTAATACCTGCCCTCTCACAAATAGATTTAATTATAGATGGTAGAATATATAGTTTAGGAAACTAAATAATAGCATAGGGAAATTATATAAAATCTTACAAATATCTCAAAATAATTACATAATTTCCTTCTCATAAAAAATAAATCAAATCTTCAATAAAAGAAGTGTAGAAATGAAGAATATCACCTGATAGATTTACAGAGTCAAAGATGGTAGTAAATGTACTTCCATATATTTAACAAGAAATATAAGCGAAAGCGAATGTGATGTCATGCCAAGTTCAGGTTTACAGATGCAATTTATCTTTTTGTCATATAAAATTTAAAAACCGTTTAATGTAGCACTAGAATGACTCTATATTAAGTCACAATGTATAAAATTTCAAGATCCCGGCGAGAACAACTACAATTAGTTAAAATTCTGTGTAAAAACAAGTATATTTTAACCAAAATGCATAAACATTTGCATTTTGCAAAACACTGAAAACCACAAGGCACTATGGTACAATAGACATTCAGGTTAATATCATTTCTATTTGATTATAATTGCTGCAGATCTTCTTGCCAGGTAACTTACAATGACCTGCTCAATATATGCATTTTGGAAACAGAAAGCGCTAACAGGATTGCAAAAATAAATAACAAATAAAGGACATGCATACCTTGACCGAGCAACATTGCCACATTTGGAGCATTTAGGCTTGTTAAGCCCTCTAAGGTTCTGCTTAGGGGTGTCAAATGTTACGGATTTAAGATTTCCATTTATAGTTGCATTTGCCATCAAAGATTCACCAACCTTGGCAGAGGAGGATGGGGATGAAGCTGCCATGAAAGGCCCAAAAACTAACTGCAAAGTAAAAGTTAAAATACATTAGAAGGTAAAACCCATCTGCTTTGAAACAAGATATGCATATGCATATATGTCAATCTAAGTAACTCGTGGGTACCAAGCAGGTGCACCTCTGAGAACTCGGTCAATAGGCATACTCACCCAGAATGAGCCTTTAATGAGATGCATTTGTTAAAGCTAGGTCATGAAAAAGTAGGTATTCACCCCAATGAAGCTCACATTATAAGAGCTATCCCTGAGGAGCTCGATCAATGATGAACATATTTCGGGTGAGTTCAACTAGAGAACTCGACTCAACAAGTCTTCACCTGAAGAAAGACTCGCCTTGTGAGGACTCAGCTCTCCATCCATCTTTCACGGATAGCCTATCCAAGCTATAAGAGGCACACACCGTTAGATCCCACAATCATGACTCCATCAACTACGTTCGTTCTATGCTCACGATCACTCTCATGGCATATTTGTCTTAGAGGTCTAGTCACTAGCCCTAAGGAACTCCCCACTTATCCAGGAAATTCGCCTTCGCGGACTCGCCCAATACAATCACCCCTAAGGACTCACCACCCTCATAGGGTACTCACCAGAGACATCTTGAGCAAAAGTGTGTACATTTCTATCTAGTCCACATGTTTGTATCAGTCAGTACTTGTCAAATCATGTATTATTTCTTTATTTTTTGAAGATATACTTTAGAGTTCATGCTATTTTTACTATTCACATACAGTAATAGACTTCTAACCATTCTCCATACTTTTGCCTGTTCTCTTGCTCTAACCTAGCCAGGCTGGCTAGTAGGATCAGGTGTTGCCCACGGACAAGTTTAGATCCAACATCCTCAAACATGTGGTGAGTGTGAATTGATGACAATGACCAGAAGACAAATATTGCGTGAAGAGCAGCAAAACCGGGAGTCATCTGTGAATGTAGAGAAGCAAAACTTCATAACCCACCATGATTTAATGGAGATGGATAAGAGACTCCCAAAAAATGATTACAGAGGTGTTGGGGCAAGCTTAAAGGGATGCCCCAAGAGTGAGTACTCCCAAGGGATCCTCTGACTCGACAATTCATAAAAGATAATCGGATGCCAGAGCGTTGAGTTTAACACCAATTCTTACTAGAGTTATGGTAACACTAGTGATGATGATTATACTCTACCATGCGAGTGAGGAGGAGAGAGTCGGAGTTGACCAACGCATTTTCTAGGCAAATTACAAAGGCAAAGCCACCCGCCAAGCTTAAAATATCCCATCTAGAGTCATACTGAGGAAGATTTGACCCTAACGATCACATTGCATACTTTGAGTCGGCAACCTCATTGTGAACATCAATGATGCTCTAAAATGCCGACTATATTTTATCGTCTTCAAAGATTCCATCCTTTGTTGGTTTTACCACCTACCGTTATGCATCATTACATTCTCCAAGTTCAAAAGCTTGCAGACCTCTTGAAGATGAAGCAGGAATCACGTGAGTCGCTAAGGAGCTTCACCATTATATTCCAGTGAGAGATATTAGAAGTCAAAGACCTAAAACTGGAAATCACACATACCACTCTAATTGAAGGTATGTGGGAAGAGTCATTTAGAGTGGAACTCACAAAAAACCATTGAATGCCAAGGAATGCAACAATGTGGCCAAGTCTTCCTTGGCCACTCTCCCCAGAGAGCTGCTCGTAAGATGATATTACCTTTTGCACCGCAAGCACGATAGGAACTGCCTAAAAGCCCATAAAGTCTAGAAAAGGCAGAAAATGCGATAGTACCTACATAATCACGATGAATAGCAGATGCCCCTACTAAAGAGACCACTATGGATTGTGGGTCCGCCTAGCCCATGCATGGAAGAAACACCACACGCAACTCACTTGTATAGAGATGAGGGGGCGCACCCTACTCATTAATACCCAAATATTACTCCCATGGCATATCCATGACCAAGTTGGTAGAGGCCGTGGTTTAAAATTGCGCAATATGAGGCTCGCCTTGAGGCCCGCCTTTGCGCAATTCCAGAAAAAAACGCCTCGATGCTTACGCCTCAAGTTTTTTTTTATGAGGCTTGCGCCTCAACTTGGTTGAGGCCCGCCTTGAGGTCCGCCTCGCCTCACTGGCATGAGGCTTACGCCTCACGCTATATATATTAAAACTTACATAAATCTTGAAGTAAATGCCCGACATTGGACTCTATAGGAAAGGAGGAAGGGGAGAGAGCGGTTTATCATAATGATGATTCAAATGAAGAACCCCTTAGTGATGACAGTGCTTATGACTTATGAGTTCTTATGTGATATGCCATTGTTATTTATTTTTGGAAATTTGAATTATATGTTAATGAAAAGAATACTGGAATTTGGGAAAGATAGAATTTTGAGTTGAACTATATTTTATGTTGTCTTATTATTGGGATATTTTAATTTCACTTAATATCTTATGCTTTTTTATGTTTTATATTATTCAATCATTAGTATATAAAAAATTTCTCATTTTATGTTTACGCAATCTTTTGATTTTGAGGCTTACGCCTCAAAACGCCTTGAGGCTTACGCCTCGCCTCACGAATGAAAAACACCTCAATACCCGAATACACAATTTTAAACATTGGTAGAGGCCATTCAAAATAAAAAGTTCTTTAAACGCTGATGAAAGCTAGCCCTCATACTAGGAACACTTCCAAATTTTGTGTGTTCCACAAGGAACACGGGCACGAACCACATGGACAAGAATGGTAAGCAAGGAAAGCGTTTGTAGAGGAATAAGGGAACGAGCTAATTCCTACTTATGCTATCACATTGTCGGGGTTGTGATAACCCTTAATTTTTAAGGAGTTTTTTTTTTTTTTTACCAACAATAATAACAAATTATTTTAGGAGTCATAAGTCCAAATCACAAACCATTTCGCCATAACATATATATTATTGTATTTTAGTTTCGATAATTTTTCCATAAATTTTAGACACTGGTACAATTCCTTAAAAAATTAACACTTATATATACATGTGGAGTTTTGAGACTGCTAGGTATTTGTTTTGCAAACCGATTTCACCAGAGTATTTTGGTCAGCTTAATTAATTTATGAATATTTTTGTATAATTTTTGGATTCTTGGATTTGAAGATATAAAGGATTTATATGAAATTTATTCTAAAAATTTAAATAATTAGAATAATTATTTAATATTTTATTATAAAATAATATCTAACCCATTACATGCTTATTAAATGTTTATTTTCCTAATTCCTTAAGCCATCTCTCTTAACAGAGCTTGGAGGAGAATTAAGGAAAAAAGAGAGGAGAGAGAGAGAGAAAAAAGCCTGAATTTGGAGATCTTAGAACCATTTTTTCAGTTGGTTTAGTTGGAAATTTGGTTCGTCTCGAGGTTGGTCACATTATGCTTATTTCAATTATCAAATGCAAATTTTATTTAATTTTTTTATTAAATTTTTGTTTTCGTTATAAAAAAAATGGAATAACTTTACACTGATAAAACTTTCACCGCATAATTTTTATATGTTATAAAAATTAAGATTATGAATATTTTGAATATTTTTTGAAAATTTTACAACGGAAGTTTTGAAAAATAGTGTAGTACGATACAAGTCTTAAAATATTATTTTGCACAATCCCTGATAATTTGGTTATTTATTTAAAATATGCATTTTTTGCTTAGTAGGATTTTTGTTACTTACCATTATAGAAAACTGTGCAATTCTGACACATGCTCAATTACGTTTTAACAGTTACAATATGATGAAAATATGCATACATGATTAAATTATATTTGTTGGGAGAGATAAGAGATCAGAATCCTTTGTGATTTTGTGTCAGAAAATATTCTGGTGTTTATACGATATATTCTAGTGGCTACAAGCTGTTCTGGTGCTATAAACACAAAAGTGAGTCATAAGGAACCATAATCTTTTAAGATTCTGTCTATATCTAGAAAATGTTATATGACCTACTCTATGATATGAAATTCAATTTATTTAGTTGCTCAATATTGTTATTTAAATAATTAAATAATTGCTCTTATTATATTTCTTAATACAGTGATTTATTAGTCCACATTTAACAGCTTTTAAATTTTCAGCAAAATGTTTAATAAAAGAATTTAGAAATTTAGATTGATATGTATGGCCTGCTGAGCTGTTGCAGCTTACTGTGATTTTATTTTTGATTTTAGGATCTGAGAAAAGGAAGAAGCCTAATGATTAGCAGTTTTAGGATTTGATCTGATTTTATAGGTATTTCTCTATTTTAATTTTTATACAATCATGACTAATTTATAATTCAATTTTGCAGCTTCTGTTTGGTAGCCATGTACTATAGTGTACATACATTTTGATGAAATAAAAGAAATTTGGTGGATGATTTTATTTATAGTACTTTAGATATTTTAGTAACTCTACAATTTATAATTTATTTAAAATAAATATTGGAAGAAAATCTGAAATATTCCAAAACTAGATCTTGGGATTTAGGCTTCATTTGGGACAACTTTTTTACTGCTTCTTAAAGTAGCGTTTTATTATAAATTTTTAATTTTTATACTAAAAAATTATTTTAACATCATCATCATCATCATCATCAAGCCTTTATCCCACTATGTGGGTCGACTAAATGAATCCTTTTTTCTCCATTGTGCCATGTTAAGAGTAAAATTCTCATTTAAATCTAATAAAAAAATGTTATTTTTAATATTTTCTAGGTAAGACTTTTTAGGTCTACTTCTACCTTTCTTAACATAGGCCAAATCTAATAGATCTACTCTCCTAACAGGGTCATCAGAAGGCCGACGTTTTATATGACCAAACCATCTAAGAAGACTCTCTCTAATCTTATCTGTCACCGGAACTACTCCAACCTTTTTCCGGATTTGCACGTTTCGTATCTTGTCTTTAAGAATAAGTCCACTAATCCACCTGAGCATCCTCATCTCAGCAACACTTATGATGAGGAAATCAGATTTCGACACGTGTATCATCGCCGGAGACGCAGATCGACGGCTAAGATCCAGAGCCTTTATTTCTGATTTACTTGTATTTTATTTATGCATGTATTTCTATTTTCCTAGTTTTTCCATGTGGGCATTAAGTCACTTATGTAGCCCTGAGGGCATTTTTGTCATTTTAGTTTTATTTTTATCTTGCCCTATTTAAAAGAAGCCTCATGCAATGTATGAGCTAATGTTGATGAATGAAATTTTCTCTTTGATCTTTTTGTGACTTCGTGAATTTTCCAAGATCGCTTTGTGAGTTCTTGAGGAAGAGGTGCTTGTGGATATCTTTGTGAGTTCTATTTGAGGAGGTGCTCGAGGTTTGTAGATCCAAATTTTCTTTTCCCGAAACCCAATTTATTTCTTCTCTACCTAACCAAAACTTCCTCCCTCCCAAATTCCCACCACCGGCCCCCATAAGTCCACCACCGGCCACCCTAGGCCGATCCCGCCACTGGCGGCTCCGCCAGCCTCCCCGGTCGGCTGTCATCCAACCGGCTCCAAGCCACCAACCTTGCCGCCACCCCTCGGATCCTCCCTCTTGTTTTGAATTTCGAATCTCTCTTTATTAACTCACTTTCCTAATTAGTTTCTCTCCAATTAAGAAAGTCAATTAAGAGGATTAAAATCTATTTTGAAATTCAAATTTGTTTCCCTTTCATATTAAACCTATTTGGGAAGTTACTTAAAATATAATCAAATCTGAAATTAAAATTCAGATTTGATTAAGTTTTATTTACTTAACCTTGGGCCCCACTTTCTTAACTCCTGAGCTTCTCTTCCCTCCCCATATGGCCGGCCCCTTTAATGGGCTTTTTCCTCTCTCCCAAATTAAATTAAAAGCTCCACCAATTCAGCCCCAAATCCCTTCCCATTGCCGCCCCTCTCCCCATTTGGATTATTTTGAACTTTCAAATTAAATCCTTCCCCAAACCCCTAAAATCTGAAACTATTTCAGATTTTCTGCAATTACCTTTTGGCCTCCCATCCTAGCCGACCCCCTCCAAGTCTTCACGCCGACCCAACGCCCTCCTCCCTCCAAGCCGCCACTTCCACTCCTACCTCTTTCCATTGGGGCACCTTCATCTCCCGATAAGGATGCATGGCGGATCCGAAAGTTGATCATGGCTTCGCATACACTGAACAAGGGGAGATCGACATCTTCCTCTCCCCCTTCTATGAATCGGATTGGGAGTACGATGTCACCGTGGAACGTTACGTCAATCGCATAGTTTATTGCCTTGCCGGAATCATCGAGCTTCAACGACCAAGAACTCCGTGGACTCTTCTCAGACGCCTACCTACTTCCCCAACTCCCGCTTCTTCCCCGGCGACTAGTCCTCTCGGCATCACTTGTGTGATAGTGGCATCTCTAAGTGTGCTTGCAATCCTCCTCCGCTAGCCTCCACTTTCAAGAGTTCAGTGAAGGAGCTCTAGGTGGATCTAGATTTTAAATTTAAGGCTTTATTATATTTGCTACTTGCATTATCTATTAATCTTGTTTGTTATTTTGCAAGTTCTAGTAATCTCAAAGTGTAACCTATTGCTATTGCGTAATCTTTCATGTTATATTCTTAAACTTCCACTCGAGTAAACTAGATTTTATTGATATTACGCAAAGTTTATAACTTTTATTATTCTCTTAATTGCAATTCTTGTCATCGCATTTAGTTTCACATCAACTTAACTTAATATTATGCTTCTCTTTTAATGGCCAACATTCTGCATCATAAAGCATTGCAGGTCTCACCACCATCTTATAAAATTTTCCCTTAAGATTGAGTGGTACTTTTCTATCACACAACAAACCCTAAGCATTCCTCCACTTCAACCATCCAACTTGAATTCTACTAATAATATCCCCATCTATTTCATCATCACTCTGAACAATAGACCCAAGTAAAAAAGCCATCCCAAACGAAGCCTTATTTATCACAGTTTAACACGATAGGACTTGTCCTGGTCGAGTTAGATTGTGACAAGGGTAATGCCTGCTATACTTAGAGGAGATGGAGCAGAGGTGTCTAAATGACAAGTCTAGAGCAATCCTGTTTGGGAGATGTTAACTCAACAATTATGCCCACCAGCAGTCGAGGTCACTCTGATTACCTTTAATGAAGCAGGCAAGCTAATGAGTGGCAACCCTTTCAATGATGCCATGTTAGTCACTACACTGATCCCTAACATCATTCTTATTAATATAAGGAGCTCCATTTATGACATCCCAAGATCTAATTTAAAATAATTGTATTTTTTGTCATCTAATTACATATTAGAGCCACTAATAATAACCACATATATAATTTATTATAGCATAAGCAACATTTCATTTCATACAACATATAGATATATATACACACACACAAACACACATTTATATCATATCCCAAAAAGAATAATTTACAATAGCCATGAATACCATCTCTCGCATCAGCTTATCCCTTACACATTCAACACTACAAAAATGAAAAATGAAAAATAAAAAATTGAAATACTTATCACAACAACTCTTGATCAATCTCATTGCACTGGGTCCTTACCCTTCCTTGAAATTATTTAAATCACATAATGATCGCCCGTAAAACAGAACTATTATGTATGTAATAAGTCAAATCAGATCGATATAAATATGTAACAGTCAATATAAACAATATCAATCAATTTGAATAGTAGCATATCAATATTAACAGTAGTGATCAATAATAAGAAATGACCGTATTGGAATTATGATCTCTATATAACATCTCTAGCATATATATGCCTGATTAAAATCAATAATCCCTGTCATCCCTATACCATTGCATCAGGTGCAATGTTATTGGAAAAAACTATCATAGGAATCAGTGCAAGCATATAAATTATCAGTTTATGTATATGTGATATCGATATCAATGCTTCATATTAATATTCTATTAGTTATTCATATGGATTAATAAATGCCATCTCTATACCAGGTCATGTATATCAGTGTACCTATCATATAGTATCATATATTAGTATGTATGACACTATGCATGTGACATCATATCAGTATCATGGATCATATATATAATTTATTAGTATCATGTATCATGTAAATATATCAATATCATATATTATGTATCTGTATCAATCTTATCACATATTCAAGTCATTTATCACATCATGTCATATAACTTATGAATGTCTTATATCATGTCATGTCTAATCATATGGAATCATGTTATATACACACATCATTTCATATTTATGCAAGTCAGGACATCTAGCTCATGTGGTGTTTTCATGTATCAGTTATATCATATCCTGTAGGCCAAACTTACAAGAATCAATCATATCATGTATTAGTCTTATCAATCATAAGTCAATATGTTAGATAACTTCACATAGGAGTCGTCCCTCTCCATTAGTTATATCATATCAATCAATCTCCTTATATATCCATTTTTATATCTTCTAGGATTACACTATAAATCTTTATTTAAATGATAGTCCATCGACCCACCCTTCTTTACAAGGAAACATGCCTACGACCAACCTGAATGAGTCATATTTCTATCGGCCCTTCTTGCAAATATACACATATCATATCATATATTTTTATTTTGAATCACATGCAAATCGTATTAATATTATGAATTATAACATATTCAATATGCCTATTAATGTGCATGTTCTACTAGTGTACTATGTAAGAATGCATGTCAGACCAGATGAACTAAACTACTATGCATGTCATGTATTTCATGTCTAGAGCATATACATTGGATTTTACCTATTTTATAGGTACCTTTATCATAGTCATTTAGTTAAAATGTCATAATGCAATACTATTGGTGAAATTTCAATATAACTATATCAAAATGTTCAAAATAAAGATATCTATGACATATCGAAAATTACATGGTGAAAGCTTATTAAATCAAAAGATAATGCATTTTATAAGACTCAAGAGAGAGAAAACTAGAAATCAAAAACATAAAAAATAGAAGTAGGGCTAAGATTACTTACCACAATAAAAGCAGATTTATTAATTGGAGTGGCTAACAAAAATGACTCGATATCGACTATATATATATATCATGGTTTAAAATTGCGCAATAAGAGGCGCGCCTCAGCGCAATTTTAAACTTTTAAGAAGTTCATTGAGGCGCGCCTCGCCTCATGTTTTAGAGGCGTCGGCCTATTAAAATTAAAAAAAAACCCTAACTACTCGGTACAACAATGCTTGATACCACTAGGTACATGCTCGGTATTGCTCGGTACATGCTCGATACCGCTCGGTATCTTTCCATACAAATACTTACGAACTTTAAAATTAAGCAGAACTTCAAAATTACTCTTACAATAAAAATTTGTTCCGGGGGTAGCGCCTCCTTGAACCCTTGGCTGCCCAGCATATTGTTGTATTCATCATCTTTATTAATAGTTGTTTGTGTTAGTCTGCTTCTTTATGAGTGCATGCTTTGTATAAGTTTTCTTATTGTAGAATAAGTGAAGCATTATGTGTAGGGGTTTGATATATTGCACTAATAGTTGTTAGTGTTAGTCTGCTTCTTCATGAGTTGAACTATATTTCATAGTCTTATTATGGAGATATTTTGATTTCACTTCATATCTTGTGCCTTTTTATGTTTTATATTTTTTAGTCATTAGTATATAAAATATTTATCATTTTATGTTTACGGAATCTTTTTATTTTGAGGCTTCGCCTCAAAATGCCTTGAGGCTTACGCCTCGCCTCACAAATGAAAAATGCCTCAATACCCGATTATGCAATTTTAAACATTGATATATATATATATATATATATATATATATATATATATATATATATATATATATATATATATATATATATATATATAATTCTCTCCCTTCTCTTCTCTTCACTGGTCAAAGTAAGCAAATGGGGCTGTAAGTGATGGCTTAGGTATTTATTAAAATGAGTAGAAAAATAGATTTAAAAATTAAATTTTCTTACCTAATGTCGCAGCGCTCTTGACCACAGTGTTGTAGCGCTGAAATCAAACATTGTAGACCAGAGGAATCAGCACCGCTATGCCAAAGCCCAGCATTGCCGTGCTTGATCAGCCAGAACCTTCCATATAGAGAGGCCAACAACGGCAAGCACAACAACATATTGCTCTAAGCCAGATTTCTATGCATGGAAGATTTTCAAATCAATTTCAAATTATATCATTATTAGTTCATTAATAAATTAAAATTTAGGTCATTATACCATCAATATTTTTTTTAACATGTTTTTGATAATATAAACCTGTTTGCTTCCCAACTTACCCCTACAACAGGTCTACTCTATGGTTTCTACGGAGAGCAACAAGATACCGAGGTGATGATTTCCCAACCTCTAGCCTAAAGTAAGGGTGAATGTCAATGCACAATAATTGCTGAATTCATTATGGTGCATGTGCCCACCATCTACAATGCAATCTTGGGTGGCCATTGTTAAAATATTTTCAAAGCATTCATTTTGACATATCATGAGGCGATCAAATTCCTAATTGTAGGTTAGAAAATCATAAGGTTAGGCGAACTGATCCTATCATGAGCTTCGTACCTAAAGGTTGTGAGGGAAAGATAATGAGTCTATCGGAGGAGGTGGTGTATAAAGCGGTGGAAGAGAGGTCCTAGTGGTAAAAATTCCTCATAGAAAACCCTCATAATAAGCTCATCTTTCAGCACATAGCACCGAGACAAATTCATCTAAGCTCTCAAGGATGACGTCCACATTTTCTCTTGGACTGCGACCGAAATGCTAGAGGGACATATTGTCGTAAACCACCATAAGTCAAACATCAAGGAATTTGGGTTCTGTAAACAAAAAATAATAATGATTGAAGCCATCTTGGTCGATTCCATGAAACAAGAAGTCCAAAAACTCCTAGACTCCAAATTCAGGGAGGTACAATACCCAAATTGGATCTCCAACATAGTAATGATATAGAAGGCAAATGAAAAGTGAAGGACATGTGTTGATTTCACTAACCTGAACTAGCATGCCCTAATTATCCCCTCCCAACAACTAACTTGCTAGTTGACTTGGTGGTCACTTGCCACTCATGAGCTTCCTTGAAGCCTTCTTTGGCTACCCATAAAATAAAGATGCACCTCGACTACGAAAACACGCCGTTCATCATGGGGAAGGTATGTACTGATACAAAGTGATGATTTCAGCTTGAAGAATGCAAGGCAGCTCTACCAATAAATGATGGATCTAGTCTTCAAAGACTTTAAAGAAAAGAATGCCCAGGTGTATGTGGACAACTTATTGATGAAGAGCATGCCATCTGAGCAGCACATTTAACGTATGAAAAATACAACCTATGTATAGACTACTTGTGTTTGTGCATCCGACCAACACATCAAGTTTAATAGGATTTATCAAAACAAAATTTACCTTAATCCTACTTTGATCCAAATAGCTCAAGCAAGCACGCAGATTTGAGAAGTGATGATGCATACAAAGGGGGGCTCAAAACAAAATGAATAATTTGGTTTTGACTTCTTTTGGGTTTGCTAGCTCATTAATATTTTGAGCTAAAAGTTAGCTCATTATGAGCTATTTTTTTAGTTCATGGAACTAACGAATTAGCTCATTGTTTCTTGGCCTTGTCCCTTCCCCTTCCCCTTTTCTTCTTATCTCTTGGGAGACCGTAGCCTGCTCTTTATTTATGACTAATTTCTATGCAAGGTATTAAATGGAAGTTACTGTTTTTAGTGCTATACATTCCATCCAGCTGATATTTCCATGCCTGGGCCTTTTTTCGAAACATTAATTCCATGAACTTTTGGCTCCAGTGAATAAAAAACTTTGATTTCTGGCAGCCTGCTTGCTTACCGAGACATGGACTCCTTGGTTCCATGAACTAGCCCTTTGATTCCTGTTCTGGTTTTAAGTGGGGCTGATTTCCGAAATGGGATGCTTATCCCGTTGCTGTTCTGCTTTGAAATCACCGCCTGCTTGCTGGTTCCTTGGTTCCGAGAGTTGCTGGGTTGTTTTTCCAAAAAAAAAAAAGGCTCTTGGAAATCCTATGGAAAATAATGCTTGGGATGTTGTGTGCATTCATAAAGGTGGCTTTTGGAATTCCTTTTCTTTGCCTATAAAAATGAGATGATGTTGTGATGAAAAGTTGAGTGTGATAATGTAATTTTTGGGACAAAACCTGAGTGGTTTTTGCTTTGGAAATCCTGAGGGCTCTTTCTAAGCTTCTTTCTCATCCCCTCCGGAAATCCTGCGGGCTCTTTACAACCTTCGTCTCGGCTTCTAATCTCTTTCTTCTATCCGCAAGTTTACACCCCACCTGTATCCTTCTTCTAATGGATGAAAACAACTTTAGGTGCTTTTGTTTGAGTCGTTTGTTTGAGTCGTTTGTAAGAGTCAAAAGTTTGTAAGTCTTTATATGATATAAAAAGTTTGTTTTATCTGATTTGTCTAGTTTTTATGAGTTCTTGATATTTTCTAGATCCTAGAAAGAGTTTGTTTTTTGTGATAAAAAATTTGGGTCCCTCTCCCAAATTTTTGATTGCATAAATTTGGTATCAGAGCAAGTTAGGAAGTCCTAGGTTGTTTGTCAATTTGTGAGTTGTCAAATTTATTTTGGTTAAGGTTTAGGTTTGTAATTTGTCAAGTCTTGTTTTGTCAAGTCAAGTTGTCTTAAAAGAATTGTGAGTCTAAGGTTTTTAGATTGAGTCTTTTAAAGTCTCTCTTTGAGTCTTTTTTTTTAGTCCTTTTTTTTAAGTCTTTTTGAGTCATCAAAAAAAATGAAAAAAGATAAAAAGACAGAAGAAAACAAGCAAGAAGATTCTGAAGATCAATGTTCGATGAACATATGGATTCCCGATTCAACAAATCCCTTGGAATACGAGCTATACAAACTACAGTCATGGATGCATTTATGTACAGAAAGGTACATGAAGAAGAAACAACGTCTACAAGATCAGTTCCTGTAAGAACGAGAAGAGATCCTGAAGAAATATGAAGCAAAGATTCAAGAGTTGGATGCTCAGTATTCGCCTCCTCAGAAGAAAACAAAAGCCAACTCATCGGGAGATGAGTTTTTCAAGTAGGGGAGTATCTGATGCATACAAAGGGGGGGTCAAAACAAAATGAATATTTTGGTTTTGACTTTTTTTGGGTTTGCTAGCTCATTAATATTTTGAACTAAAAGTTAGCTCATTATGAGCTATTTTTTTAGTTCATGGAACTAAAGAATTAGCTCATTGTTTCTTGGCCTTGTCCCTTCCCCTTCCCCTTTTCTTCTTATCTCTTGGGAGACCGTAGCCTGCTCTTTATTTATGACTAATTTCTATGCAAGGTATTAAATGGAAGTTACTGTTTTTAGTGCTATACATTCCAGCCGGCTGATATTTCCATGCCTGGGCCTTTTTCCGAAACATTAATTCCATGAACTTTTGGCTCCAGTGAATAAAAAACTTTGATTTATGGCAGCCTGCTTGCTTACCGAGACATGGACTCCTTGGTTCCATGAACTAGCCCTTTGATTCCTGTTCTGGTTTTAAGTGGGGCTGATTTCCAAAATGGGATGCTTTTCCCGTTGCTGTGCTGCTTTGAAATCACCGCCTGCTTGCTGGTTCCTTGGTTCCGAGAGTTGCTGGGTTGTTTTTCCAAAAAAAAAAAAGGCTCTTGGAAATCCTATGGAAAATAATGCTTGGGATGTTGTGTGCATTCATAAAGGTGGCTTTTGGAATTCCTTTTCTTTGCCTATAAAAATGAGATGATGTTGTGATGAAAAGTTGAGTGTGATAATGTAATTTTTGGGACAAAACCTGAGTGGTTTTTGCTTTGGAAATCCTGCGGGCTCTTTCTAAGCTTCTTTCTCATCCCCTCCGGAAATCCTGCGGGCTCTTTACAACCTTCGTCTCGGCTTCTAATCTCTTTCTTATATCCGCAAGTTTACACCCCACCTGTATCCTTCTTCTAATGGATGAAAGCAACTTTAGGTGCCTTTGTTTGAGTCGTTTGTTTGAGTCGTTTGTAAGAGTCAAAAGTTTGTAAGTCTTTATATGATATAAAAAGTTTATTTTGTCTAATTTGTCTAGTTTTTATGAGTTCTTGATATTTTCTAGATCCTAGAAAGAGTTTGTTTTTTGTGATAAAAAATTTGGGTCCCTCTCCCAAATTTTTGATCACATCAATTTGGTATTAGAGCAAGTTAGGAAGTCCTAGGTTGTTTGTCAATTTGTGAGTTGTCAAATTTATTTTGGTTAAGGTTTAGGTTTGTAATTTGTCAAGTCTTGTTTTGTCAAGTCAAGTTGTCTTAAAAGAATTGTGAGTCTAAGGTTTTTAGATTGAGTCTTTTAAAGTCTCTCTTTGAGTCTTTTTTTTTGTCCTTTTTTTTAAGTCTTTTAGAGTCATAAAAAAAAAATGAAAAAAGATAAAAAGACAGAAGAAAACAAGCAAGAAGATTCTGAAGATCAATGTTCGATGAACATATGGATTCCCGATTCAACAAATCCCTTGGAATACGAGCTATACAAACTACAGTCATGGATGCATTTATGTACAGAAAGGTACATGAAGAAGAAACAACGTCTACAAGATCAGTTCCTGCAAGAACGAGAAGAGATCCTGAAGAAATATGAAGCAAAGATTCAAGAGTTGGATGCTCAGTCTTCGCCTCCTCAGAAGAAAACAAAAGCCAACTCATCGGGAGATGAGTTTTTCAAGTAGGGGAGTATCTGATGCATACAAAGGGGGGGTCAAAACAAAATGAATATTTTGGTTTTGACTTCTTTTGGGTTTGCTAGCTCATTAATATTTTGAGCTAAAAGTTAGCTCATTATGAGCTATTTTTTTAGTTCATGGAACTAAAGAATTAACTCATTGTTTCTTGGCCTTGTCCCTTCCCCTTTTCTTCTTATCTCTTGGGAGACCGTAGCCTGCTCTTTATTTATGACTAATTTCTATGCAAGGTATTAAATGGAAGTTACTGTTTTTAGTGTTATACATTCCAGCCGGCTGATATTTTCATGCCTGGGCCTTTTTATGAAACATTAATTCCATGAACTTTTGGCTCCAGTGAATAAAAAACTTTGATTTCTGGCAGCCTGCTTGCTTACCGAGACATGGACTCCTTGGTTCCAGGAACTAGCCCTTTGATTCCTATTCTGGTTTTAAGTGGGGCTGATTTCCGAAATGGGATGCTTTTCCCGTTGTTGTGCTGCTTTGAAATCACCGCCTGCTTGCTGGTTCCTTGGTTCCGAGAGTTGCTGGGTTGTTTTTCCAAAAAAAAAGGCTCTTGGAAATCCTATGGAAAATAATGCTTGGGATGTTGTGTGCATTCATAAAGGTGGCTTTTGGAATTCCTTTTCTTTGCCTATAAAAATGAGATGATGTTGTGATGAAAAGTTGAGTGTGATAATGTAATTTTTGGGACAAAACCTGAGTGGTTTTTGCTTTGGAAATCCTGCGGACTCTTTCTAAGCTTCTTTCTCATCCCCTCCGGAAATCCTACGGGCTCTTTCCAACCTTCGTCTCGGCTTCTAATCTCTTTCTTCTATCCGCAAGTTTACACCCCACCTGTATCCTTCTTCTAATGGATGAAAGCAACTTTAGGTGCCTTTGTTTGAGTCGTTTGTAAGAGTCAAAAGTTTGTAAGTCTTTATATGATATAAAAAGTTTGTTTTGTCTAATTTGTCTAGTTTTTATGAGTTCTTGATATTTTCTAGATCCTAGAAAGAGTTTGTTTTTTGTGATAAAAAATTTGGGTCCCTCTCCCAAATTTTTGATTGCATCAAGTGAGAGCTAGGTTAAACTGGAGTGCTGGGAAAAAGAAGAAAATACAACTAAATGACCTAAAAACATGCAAGCTGCAATTAAGGAGAGATGGCGCAATATGTAGCTAAAAAACCACGCTCCACCCAGGGTGGCGGTAAATGTGGCCTAGCAACACGCAAGCTGCAATTTTTCCCAGAAGCCAGAGGTTTGAACGGGGGAGAGATAAGTATACATGCCTCCCTATATACAACATCTTGTAAGGAAGGAGGAGACTAATAAGAGTAAAAGGACCATACCTGGGTTTGTCTTTGGGAACCCTATCACCGCTGTCGTTCCTAAGAAGCAGGATATCACACAATACTTCGATTTGATGTACTGCGAAGTAGAGGAGATGATAAGGTGAGGGTAATACGAGGAAAAGAGGAAGTAGAAGGAGCTGTTTTGATGCAGAATTTGAGCAGGATTTAGGGGCTGTTTGGCAACAGGATTTATGCAGGATTTGAGCAGGATTTATGCTAAATTCTGCCAAACGGGATTTGAGCGCCCCGTAAATCTCACGGCGGAATAATTCCTCCGTTTCCCTCTTTTTGCCCTAAATCCTGGATTTACTAAATCCTGTAGTTCGGCGGATTTATGGGATTTGGCGGATTTACGGGATTTGGCCGAAAAAGCGCGCAAAAGGGAGACCCTAAGGGGCTGTTTGGTATGCGGATTTAGGCGGATTTAAGGCCGGATTTGGGCGAAATCCAGCCAAACGGCCTAAAATGCAAATCCAAATCTCACGGCAAACGAAATCCTCCGTGGACGGAAAATTCCGCCGATTCGCTCTAAATCCCGGATTTCCGAAATCCTTTGGTTCGGCGGATTTAGGGGATTTGGCCGAAGAAGCGCGCGAAAGGGAGAAAGTTACCTTCACAGCAAGCGAGCTCCCGTTGTTGAATCCGATCAAAATGTCGTAACTTCCGATCCGATAGGAAGGGAAAGTCGAAGAAGGAGCGAAGTCGAACAGCCACGAAGGACGAAGGAGCCGAAGAAGCGACGCGTGAAATCTTTACTCCTGCGAAGCAACGAAGCCGAAGAGAAGATGAAAGGCAATCCCGATACGCCTCTGAAGTCATTACTGCTTAACTTAATTAATATAAGTTAAAATAATAAATTAATAATAATAGGTACATTAATAGTATAATTAGTTTATAAAATATTTATCTAATTTAAATTAATTTAAAAAGTAATGATATATTAATAATTAAATATAATATCATTAGCTTAATTTATAAAACTTAAAAAATATATTACTAAATATATAATAGGGTAATTAATAGTGTAATAAAAATTAATAAGTAATTTGAACTTAATAATTTTGATAATCATACAATTTAAATCTTTAATTGTTTTAAATCCTGTAATCTGTTGTAAAACATATTCTCTCGATTTAACAGGATTTAAAATACTTAGTTATTTCAAAATAATTAATAGGATTAAAATATGATCTTAAATAAAAAAAATTATTATAAAATATTATAAATAATAATTAAATAATTAATTAGTATTAATAAAATTTTGTTATATTTTATTTAAACTTTTTTGTCGTGCTTTAATTATCTTAATAAAGTATGTCAATTTTTTAACCGCCTTAAATCCTAAAATGAATAGCCAAACAGTCACAAAGGATTTAACTGGATTTATCATGAATGTTACCAAACAGTTTTCAGGATTTAACCCCTCAGGATTTCGTAAATCCGGGATTTGGAGGATTTACGAAATCCACTTAAATCAAATCCTAAATTCTACCAAACAGCCCCTAAAAGTTACCTTCGCAACAAACGAGCTCCCGTCATTGCTTCCGATCAAAATATCGTAACTTCTGTTCCGACAGGAATGGAACGTCGTCGAAGGAGCGAAGTCGAACAGCAACGAAGGAGCCGAAGAAGTGATTCGTGCAATCTCTACACCTGCGAAGCAACGAAGCAGAACAGCAAAGATGAAAAAGAGAAGCTGAAAAGCCCTAGACGCCTCTAAGCTATTATTGATTCACTAATTTAATACAATTTAAAATATTAATAATTAAGTAAATAATTAGTAGCATAATTAATACATTTAATAACATATATCATTAAGTTTAAATAAATATTTAATAGTATAATTAGTAATTAAAAATAATATAATTATCTTAATTAATATAATTTAAAATAAAAATTATTAAATATACAATTAATAGTGTAAATAACAATTAAATAATTAATGAGTAGTAGAAATTTTAAGTTATTAATGAGATAATTAATATTATAATTTATAATTAAACTAATTAAATAATACTTAAATAATTAATTAAATTATTAGTAGGAATATTATTTAAATAATTAGTTATTTAAAAATAACTAGTATGATTACATATAATTTCAAATAGTATAATTACCATATAATATTATGAATAAAGATTAAATAATTAATTAGTATTAGAATATTTAAATGATTAATGATATAATCAAAAATATAATGAATAATTAAAACTAATTAAAAACTTTAAATTTAATTAAATCATTAGTAGGAGTAAATGAGTAATAGTTAAATAATTACTTATTTAAAAAAAATTATATTAATATAATTAGATATCAAATACTTATAAATTAACACAAACAAGTAATTTAATAAATAATATTATAATTATTAATTAAATAATTTAATAATTAAGCTAATTTCAAATTAAATTATTTATCATTATAATTTTGAAACTATAATTAAAATTAAATTTAATAAGTAATTTATACTTAACATGTAATTAAATTCATAACCTATTAAATTTAATTTCAAATGTACCAACCGTCTTAAATCTTGGATTACATTGCCAATCAATTTCATAGGATTTAACGGGATTTAACAATTATTTTGCTAAACAATTTTCAAGATTTAACATACGCAAAATCCTATAAATCCTGGATTTATAGGATTTACTAAATCCTACAAAAGTTAAATCTTACTTTTGCCAAACATCCCCTTAAGAAGGATTTATCATAAATCGTGTCAAATGGTAAAAATGACAACTTTCCCATAGAAAACAGTCGAAATTATTTTTTTACATGTTGTGAAAGTTATTTCGCATATGATTATTCCATCACAGACCTCAGTTTCGCATAGGTTACAATTCTTGAAGAAGCCTCAGCATTAGCTTATTATTATTATTATTATTATTATTATGAATTTATGAGAGTTTTTAAAAAATTTCTATATTTCTTAATGTCTTTAAGAATGTAAAAAATAAACAATATATAATTAATTTTAATATAAGGACAATTTAGTGTTTTATGACAATAACGCTAAAGCTGATAACATAACAAAACAATTTATATCTATTTTTAGATTTGCATAAGCATGCCAAAAGCAATGTAACCAAACAACCACCAATTTATTTAAACAATGTTGTTTAAAACTTCTGTTCTCAACATCTATTTCTAAAACTCTATTTTACTGCAACAACAACACAGTCAAACGAGGCCTTAAATCCACTTTTTTCTCCATTTTGCCTTAAATACTGGATTTAGTATATTTGGTTGTTTGGAAAGTTTTGAGGGATTTTGATGCGGAGCATCATTAGAAGGAGACACTGGGGAACATCGGACCGTCAGATATGTGCACATAGCTTGCTTGGTTCCACTTTTAGTTGTTATTGCAGGAATCCGTTTGCTTTACTGCTTGTCCTTTCTAAGTTAGTTATCATAGTTTATTTTCCCTGCTTTTACTTATAGGAAGAGACGATTGAAGTTCAGGACTTTTGCTAATTTTTAATATAGAATACAGAGAAGTGATTTCACTGTTCTATTGGTTTCTTCTTGCTTCCTAGTGCTTATCTCTCACACAGGATACTACATCAGAATTTGGTATCAGAGCTAGATGGCCGAGAGCAGCAAACGGGTGGCTCCCGATGAAGACAAAAGCCATGAAGCCTTTTGGGGTGAACACTCAAGTCTCGCACATCAGCTACAGGAGTTGACGGAGGAGTTCTATCACTTCCACCCTGAGGTACGTCGAGACCTGAGAACTGTTTTGGCTCGCATCGAGTAGAATCCAAATCTTCGTACAGCAACACCTGCAACCACACAGGTAACTCGAAGAGGATTTGATGGGGGACGGAACCCAGTTCGTGATACTCCGGTATTGGAAGATTCTAATTCAGATGATGGAGTAGATCAAGTCACCGCCATAGAATTTTCAGAGTCAGATGACAATGGGGCTCACCCTCGCCGGCGATGACAGAGAGAAATAATTCGTCCTCACAGCGAGTTCCGCGTCAAACTGGACATTCCATTCTTTGATGGCAAGCTACACATCGAGGATTATCTGGATTGGGAGCGAGCGGTGGAAAAATTTTTTGAATATATGGAAATTGAGCCGGCAAAATAGGTAAAATACATCGCGTGTCGATTGAGAGGGGAAGGTAGTGCTTGGTGGCTTCAATTGCTGCAATCGCAACGTAGAGACAGTCGAGGGCCTGCCCGCAATTGGCGCCGGATGAAGCAATTACTTCATGGGCATTTTCTACCCACAGATTATGAGCAACTACTCTATATGCAATATCAGCATTGTCATCAGGGCAATAGATCAGTCAATGACTACACCGAGAAATTTTACAGGCTAACTGCTAGAAACAATTTAAATGAAACAGCAAATCAGCTCGTAGCTCGTTACGTGGGGGGTTTGAAAGAATCAATTCAACATAGACTTGAGCTGAAAACCATTTGGTCACTATCCCAAGCAGTGAACTACACTTTGAAAGTGGAGATGCAGTCGGCAAGGCATAACAGAGGCAGTCAGGGAAAGAGACCTGTTGAAGCAGCAACCGGTAACATCAAACCCTCAACGGTGAATGCGAACAGAAACGTACAACCTTCACCTGGAGTTTAATATGCATGTAACAATATCAAAAATGTTGATGTGCGGGCAAATTCGAAATTCAAAGGTGTGGCTAAAGACAATCCATATTGCAAAATCGACCACCCTCAAATGTTTTAGATGTTTTCAGCCGGGACATAAGTCGAATGAATGCCCAACAAGATCACAGATTCAGTTGATTGAGGTAGAGGAGGAAGACAGGTTAGAAGACGGTGAAGGGGAAGTAAATTCTGCTCATGAGGATGTAGGAGGCGACGAGGGTGAACCACTTGTGTGTGTAATTCAAAAATTGCTACTAGCTCCCCGTCAAGCAGTTAGATCACAGCGGAATGCGGTGTTCAGGACAAGATGCACAATTGGTGGAAAGGTTTGTGATTTATTAGTTGATAGTGATTGTACAGAAAATGTAATATCAAAGGCTGTCGTTCAATCCTTACAGCTCAAAACCACCAAGAATCCAAACCCATACAAAATTGGTTGGGTAAAGAAAGGCATGGAGATGACTGTCACCGATATGTGCCGGGTATCTTTTTCCATTGGGAAATATTATGCGAGCGATGTGCTCTGTGACGTAGTCGATATGGATGTTTGTCATATTATCCTTGGGCGGCCGTGGTAGTTCGACGTGGGAGCTACACATGATTGCAGAGCTAACACTTATGCTTTCGAGTGGAGAGGCAAGAAGCTGCGATTATTGCCCAACAATCAAGAAGGTAACTCTCTGGTGACTAATAATAAAATTGCTATGTTCTCTGTGATAGGAAATCAATTGATTCACGCCTAGAAGGATTCAACCGAAATCCTGGCTTTGACTGTAAAGGAGCATAATAGTGTTCCCCCGCCTGTAGTGATACCAGAGGCTGTAGAAGCCTTACTTCAACAATTCTCTGATTTGGGACCTGATAAACTGCCAAGTGAGTTGCCACCAGTCCGTGCTATACAGCATCAAATTGATTTCGTGCCCGGTGCCACATTACCTAACCTACCACACTATAGACTGAGCCCGACTGAACACCAAATTTTACAGCAAATTGTGGATGAGTTACTGGAAAAATAGCTTATTCAGCATTGTTTGAGTTCATGTGCTGTTCCAGCTTTGTTGGTGTCGAAGAAAGACGGTAGTTGGAGAATGTGTGTAGACAGTCGAGCAATCAATAAAATAACTGTGAAGTTCAGATTTCCTACGCCGCGCTTCGAAGAGATGCTGAAAAATTAGCGGGATCGCAAATTTTCTCTAAATTGGATCTACGAAGCGGCTACCATCAAATTTGTATTAGACAGGGGGATGAATGGAAGACGACATTTAAAACACGTAAAGGACTTTACGAATGGAATGTGATGCCATTCGGTCTTTGCAATGCTCCCGCAACATTCATGAGGCTCATGAACGAAGTCTTAAAACCTTTTCTCAATAAGTGCTATGTGGCTTATTTTGACGACGTGCTAGTTTTTAGTTGCAGCCTGGTAGATCATTTACATCATTTAGCGGACATCTTTAAAGTCTTAAGAGATAACAAATTGTATTTAAACATTCCCAAGTGTGAATTTGCAACACCTACAGTGCTGTTTTTGGGATTCAAGATTTCCACTGATGGTATATCAGCTGATCCGAGAAAAGTGGCAGCAATAGTTGATTGGCCAACTCTAAAAACCTTCTCCGAAATAAGGAGCTTCCATGGGTTAGCCAATTTCTACAAGAGGTTTATTAAAGGTTTCAGCATTATACTTGCCCAGATCACCGATATTTTGAAACTCAAGCAGTTTCAATGGAAAGATGAGCATCAGCAGAGTTTTGAAACAATTAAATATGCACTATCCACGGCACCCATCCTCATCCTACCCAATTTCGACAAACCGTTTTCAGTCGAAACTGATGCCTCCACGGTCGGGATTGGGGCTATTCTGGCACAGGACAACCGGCTAATCGAGTTTTTTAGTGAAAAATTATGCCCGTCACGATAGCGTTGGTCGGTGTACGAACAAGAATTGTATGCAGTTGTGAGAGCATTAAAACAGTGGGAGCATTACTTATTACACTAAGACTTTGTGTTGTGCAATTATTACAAAGCCTTGCAGTACATAAATTCACAAAAAAATATTAACCACATGCATGCGAGGTGGATTCTATTTTTATAGAAGTTCACATTTGTGTTAAAACACAAAAGCGGAGCTCAAAATTGGGTGGCATATGCTTTGAGCCACCGGTCTGCTTTGATCACGCAGTTGCAGACTGAGTTTGTTGGATTAACTAGTCTCTGTGATCTATATGCAATATATAAAGATTTTTCTTCAGCTTGGCTTAGCTGTGTTAACAAGGAGCCAGTTGAAGAATATTCAATACGACATAATTTCTTGTTTAAGAACAACTTGTTGTGTGTTCCCGAATCATCTTGGCGCCAATTACTCATATATGAAGTATACAATGGGGGTCTTGCAGCCCATGTGGGGCGAGACAATACATTGATACAAATTCAAGCTAAGTTTTATTGGCGACATTTGAGGAGAGACATTGCAAGGTATGTTGAACGGTGCACTGTCTGCCAAACGTATAAAGGGGGCGGACAAAACACTGGTCTGTATCAACCATTATCGGTGCCAGACTCGATTTGGGAAGATCTAAGTTTAGATTTTGTGCTTGGGCTACCGCGTACAAAACGTGGAAATGATTATATAATGGTAGTTGTGGATCAATTTTAAAAAATGGCGCATTTTGTGGCGTGCAAGAAGACATCTGATGTCGTGAACATTGCCAAATTTTTCTTCCGGGAAATTGTGAGGCTGCACGGAGTGCCGAGAAGTCTTACGTTTGACAGAGATGTGAAGTTTATAAGCCACTTTTGGCGAGAATTATGGAATAGGCTAAGCACACAACTCCAACTAAGTTCCGCGTATCACCCACAAACTAACGGGCAGACCGAAGTTGTGAATCGAACTTTGGAAAATCTTCTCCGCTGTCTCGTACAGGAACAACCAAAAATTTGGGATGAAGTCCTCGGCCAAGTTGAGTTTGCATTCAACTCGATGCCAAATAGATCTACGGGTATGTGTCCCTTTAGTATTGTTTATACAAAAATGCCCAACACCTGTGTTGATGTTGCAGTAATTCCGAAATGTAAGAGTAAGATCGCTTCAGCATGGGTTGATCAATTCACTGAGATGCTTTCTAAAGTTCGCCTGAAACTGCAAAGTTCCAATGACCAATACAAGATGGCCGCCGATGCTCACAGGAGAAAGAAGATATTCGAACCTGGGGATCTCATTTGGGTTCGAATGAGGAAGGAAAGGTTCCCCACTGGCACTTACTCGAAGCTCAGCAACAAAAAGTTCGGACCATTCCCGATAATCAAACGTATTAATGATAATGCATATATTGTCCAGCTTCTAGCTGAATTTAACACGCCCAGTATATTCAATGTGTCAGACTTATATTCATATCATGCTCTTGACGATGGTTCAGTTGATGCAGAAAGTCAAGTTGCAGCTCAAGATCTTTTTGCGCAAGGGGCATATGATGCAGAGCATCATTAGAAGGAGATGCTGGGGAACATCGAACCGCCAGATATGTGCACATGGCTTGCTTGGTTCCACTTTATGTTATTCCACTTTTAGTTGTTATTGCAGGAATCTGTTTGCTTTACTGCTTGTCCTTTCTATGTTAGTTATCATAGTTTCTTTTCCCTGCTTTTACTTATAGGAAGAGACGATTGAAGTTCCAGACTTTTGCTAATTTTCAATATAGAATACAGAGAAGTGATTTCAACTGTTCTATTGGTTTCTTCTTGCTTGCTAGTGCTTATCTCTCACACAGGATACTACATCAGATTTAGCCAAAGAAGAATGCAAAAATGGGAAAGGAGTTACCTTCGCAGCAAGCTCCCATCGTTACTTCTAATATGAAAAGAACAATGTCATCAAAGAAGGCAAAAAATCTTCTTTAGCGACTCTTTCAAAACCTACTACAGGAGAAGTCGAAGCAGAGCAACTAAGAAGAAATATAGAAAGAAGAAATGGAAATGAGGTTAAAGCAAACCCTGGTCCGGCTTAAGGCTTTAGGAAAATGATATACAGGATAAAGGGAAGAGATATTGTAGAAATAGACAGGCAATGGCAATCAGAATACCGTCGCACCTCCTGCAACTTTGCTTTTACTTTTAAGTGCTTTTGTTTTTTTTACAAACCACTATAATCGTATACATGTAGGAAAGAGAACCAATAAATTTTATAATAAAATTTAAATTTTTATGTAATGAGAAAATTTTTTTAGGGTTAATAATGATAAATTATATGATAAAGTTCTAAGAGAAGTGCTATGAAGAGTTCTAAAAAGAAAAAGGTTCATAATGCTTATATTCATGTTGTTAAGGATATGTATACAAGAGTTGTGAATTGTGTTCAAACAAAAGGTGGTTTGACTAAGTATTTTGCTATTTCAATTGGATTACACCAAGGATCATCTTTAAGCCCATATATTTTTTCTTTAGTCATGGAAGTTCTCACTAGACATTTGAGAGAGATTGTACCCTGTTGTATATTTTTTGCTGATGATATTCTTCTTGGTTATAAGACTAGAGAGTGAGTTGAAGGTAAACTTGAATTATGGAGATCAATCTTAGAATCTAAAGGTTTTCATTTGAGAATATCTAAATCGAATATATAGAGTGTAATTTTAGTGGAAATAGATCTAGTGAGGTGATTATTGTAACATCCCATAATCTAATTTAGAAGAATTAATTCTTTTATCTTTTCAAATTTGGAACTATAAAAATATAAAAAAATATTTATAAAAATAATCCATCATATTTAGAAAATTTTAGTAAGATCGATTTGTAAAACGGACACCTAACGGTCTCAAAACCCCCACTTGTACTTATAATTGTCAATTTTTTAAGGATGTACATCAATACCCAAAAATTACGAAAAAATTAGTGTAATTAAAAAACTATAATATTAATGTTATAGATAATATAGTTTATGATTTGAACTTATAATGACTTCTAAGAAAATTATTTTACTGAGTCAAAATATGGGTTATTACAATCTACCAAACTTTTAAAAAATATCATCCCCAACATTTCTCTTAAGGATTTGGGCACAAAATTTACATAAATTAAATTCATAAGAAAAAGTTTCAAACCAAATCAAACTCAAATTAAAACTTGCAATTTTAGCATTTGTATAAATTTTGTTGTCACATGTTTTTTTTCTCTCTCTTAATATAGCCTTGCATAAGCATGACCATATGTGAAAAATTTTATTAGCATCCATATCGTTTCTAATACAACCCAGATTTACAATTGTTTTATTATAAAATTAAATCATTTAGATTGCAAAGATTGTAAAGTTATTCTGAGTGAAAATTTATGTACCCAACATTGATTATTAGTTTTAGACTTTATGATAAAGGGGCATAAAATAAAAAATAAAGTAAAACGATTTTCTAGGATTAGATGGGGGCATTTAAAGAATATTAACAAAAATATTTTTGAGAATAAAATTTTAGATCTTAATATTTTGTCTGTGCATGAGGATTCTAATATTATGTGGAAAAAAGTGGCTAGTGATATTAACTGCAAAAGATGTGTTTAGAGTATCAAAGGAAAAGCTCCTAATAATAAAAATAGTTGGTGGTGGAATCCAATTGTGCAAGAAAAAATTAAAAATAAGAAGTTTTGTTATAAAAATTGGTTTAATTTTAAAAATTCTGATAATTGGAAAATATATAAAGTGGCTCGTAAGGATTCTAAGAAAACAATATGCAATGCAAAGACATTAGCTTTTAGTGATTTATATAATAGATTAAATACTAAGGAGGGAGAAAGATATATGTATAAGTTAGCTAAACAAAGAGATAAGAGTAGTAAGGATTTAGTTCAAGTGAAGTGTATTAAGGATGAAGATCAAAAAATACTTTTCTTAGAAGATGATATTCAACAAAGGTGGATGAGATATTTTACTAACTTTTTAATGAATATTGTGAAAATAAGATTGACTATAGTGACCTTAGCACCCTAAATGAAAATAAATATTTCTATTTTTATCGGCGTATTAGTAAGACTGAAGTTAGAGAGGCTTTAAAGAAAATGAAGGGTGGAAAAGCTGTTGGACGTGATGATATTCCAATAGAGGTGTGGAAATGCTTAGGAGATGAAGGGATTTATTGGCTTACTAAACTTTTTAATACTATTTT
Source organism: Dendrobium huoshanense (assembly GCA_016618105.1). Lineage (NCBI taxonomy): Eukaryota > Viridiplantae > Streptophyta > Magnoliopsida > Asparagales > Orchidaceae > Dendrobium > Dendrobium huoshanense. The sequence continues at coordinate 27,052,838 of CM028358.1, read as the reverse complement.
GAAGACTAAAAAGATGCCTGATGAGTGGAGAATGAGTGTGTTAATTCCTATTTTCAAGAATAAAGGTGATGCACAAGATTGTACGAATTATAGAGGTATTAAGTTAATGTGTCATACTTTAAAACTATGGGAGCGAGTTATCGAGCATAGGTTGCGGCGTGATACTAATGTTTCTCAAAATTAATTTGGATTCATGCCGGGCAAGTCAGCTATGGAAGCCATACATTTATTAAGAGGTTTGATAGGAAAATATAGAGAATATAAGGAGGATCTACATATGATAATTTATTGATTTAGAAAAAGCATATGATAAAGTTCCAAGAGAAGTGCCATGGAGAGTTCTTGAAAAGAAAGGAGTCAATAGTGCTTATATTCAAATCATTAAAGGTATGTATGTAGGAGCTATTACTTGTGTTCAAACACAAGGTGGATTGACCAAGTATTTCCCTATTTCAGTTGGGTTACATCAAGGATCAGCCTTAAGCCCATATCTTTTTGCTTTAGTCATGGATGTTCTCACTAGACATTTGCAAGAGGATATACCTTGGTGTATGATTTTTGCTGATGATATTCTTCTTGTTGATAAGACTATAGAGGGTGTTGAAGGTAAACTTGAATTATGGAGGTCAACCTTAGAGTTTAAAGGTTTTTAGTTGAGTAGATCTAAAACGGAATATATGGAGTGTAATTTTAGTAGTAATAGACCTAGTGATAGGATTGTAACTTTGGGCGATCAAGTCATTAATAAGAGTACACATTTTAGATATCTTGGATCTATTGTTCAGAGTGATGGTGAAATAGATGGGGATATTATCAGCAGAATTCAAGTTGGATGGTTGAAGTGGAGGAATGCATCGGGCTTGTTATGTGATAGAAATGTACCCCTCAAACTTAAGGGAAAATTCTATAAGATGGTAGTGAGGCCTGCAATGCTTTATGGTGCCGAATGTTGGCCATTAAAAGAGAAGCATAAAACTAAGTTAAATGTGGCAGAGATGAGGATGCTCAGGTGGATGAGTGGCTTTACCCTTAGAGATAGGAAACGAAATGAGCATATACGTGGAAAGGTTGGAGTAGCTCCAGTAGAAGATAAGATTATAGAGAGTTGCCTTAGATGATTTGGTCACATAAAACGACAGCCTTTTGATGACCCGATTAGGAGAGTAGAGGTATTATATTTGACTTGTATTAAGAAAGGTAGGGGTAGACCTAAAAAGACTTGGTTAGAAAATATTACGAATGACCTTTCTTTATTAGATTTAAATGAGAATTTGACTTTTAATAGGACACAATGGAGAAAAAGGATTCATGTAGCCGACCCCACGTAGTGGGATAAAGGCTTGATGCTGTTGTTGTGATTAGGTTATCTAAGTTTATGATTATCTTATTAATAATTTTTATTTTGATTATTAATGTTTCCATCAACTGGTTGGGGCATTGTCATAATGACACAAGGACTGAGGTCTCCTTAAGACACGTAGCCCTACAGCTTGAGGTAGTCCATCCTAAAAACCTTGTTGATACAGTTGTATTAAGGATTTAATTTTTTAATTGGTTGGTTACTAACCTAATTAAGTTTATAATTTGTGTTTTACACTTCATTGAAATCTTTTGTGGCTTCGTGGCTTTGTCACAACTAGCATGAGGACTAAAGCCTCCTTAGGACATGTAGTCTCGTAGCTCGAGGTAGTCTATCTTAAAAACTTCATCAAAGGAGTGTTGGTTGTAATAATGATTTAGATTCAGTCAATTAGTTAATGGCTTAATAATTTTATTGTATGCATCCCATTTAATCCATTCATGGTGTTGTCACAACGGCCTCGAAGACCAATACTTCCTTAGGACACATAGCCCTGTAGCTAGAGGTAGTCCATCCTAAAAAATTCGTTAATGGATGTTAGTTGTACATTTTAATATTGGTTATTTGATTTAATTGATTATATTAGTGATTTACTGGAATATTGTTGATTTATTAAAATTTTAAATTTTTTAATATTTTAATGAATTAAATGAAGGGTCTATTTTAGGCCTTTTTTATTTATAATAAGTTTTGGAGTTTTTTTTTTTTTAATAATTACTAGACCCTAAGATAAGTAAAATGACACTAAGCTTGATGGATTTGAAAATTTTAATGATTAGTTATGATTTTTCAAAGATTAAATACATTTTTGAACTAAGGATGACCAAAATGTTCTTTTTGAATTTTTTCAATGAATTATAGTAGTAGTAGGGCTGGTTGTCTAATTTTTATGATTTTATTTGAAATTGAGTACTTTTTGTTGTTATATATATATATATATATATATATATATATATATATATATATATATATATATATATATATATATATATATATATATATATATATATATATATATATATATATATATATATATATATAAGTTGTTAACAATATATCTTGTATTTTTAGCCTACATCTAGCACAAAATTAGGTAAGAACATTGTAGAAACTCCCTATTTTGCTGGTAGGATATGAGAGAAATGAGCGATTGATTTTAGTTGCATTTTGGAGAGAGTGTCTCTCTGAGGACTCACTTTGGTTTCATTTGAAACGATTTTTTGTCATTTTATTTTTGTTAATAAAGTTTTGTTAGTATTTTCCTATTTCAATCGAATTACATAAAGGATCAGCTTTAAGCACATATCTCTTTGGGTTAGCCATGGATGCTCTTATTATATATTTTGCAGGAGGATGTACCCTGATGTATTCTTTTTGATGAGGATATTCTTCTTGCTGATAAGACTAGAGAGGGAGTTGAAGATAAACTTGAATTATAAAGGTTAATCTTAGAGTCTGAAGGTTTTCGTTTGAGTAGATCTAAAATTAAATACATGTAGTATAATTTTAGTAGTAAAGAATTCTTTTGGGGGGATTATGACTTTGGGTGATTAAGTTATTAATAAGAACACATTTTAAATATCTTGGGTTTATTGTCAATAGTGATGATGAAATATATGAGTATATTACTAGTAGAATTCAAGTTGAATGGGATGGAGATATTATTAGTAGAATTCAAGTTGGATAGTTGAAGTGGAGGAATTCATCAGGTTTGTTGTGTGATAAAAAGTACTCTTCAAACTTAAAGAAAAATTCTATAAGATGGTGGTGAGACTTGCAATGTTTATGGTGCAAAATATTGGCCACTAAAAGAGAAGCATACAATTAAGTTAAGTGTTACATAGATGAGGACGTTCATGTAGATCAATGGCTTTACTCTTAGAGATAGAATGCGAAACAAGCATATACGTGAAAAGATTGGACTAGCTCCAGCAGTAGATAATATTAAAGAGAGTCATCTTAGATGGTTTTGTCACATAAAGCATAAGCCTTCTTATGACTCGATTAGGAGAGTAGATATATTAGGTTTGGTCTATGTTAAGAAATGTAAAGATAAACCTAAAAAGACTTAGTTAAAAAATATTAGAAATGAAATTTTTATTACATTTAAATGAAAATTCAACTATTAATAGGACATAATAGAGAAAAAGAATTAATGTAACTAACCCCACATATTGAGATAAAGGCTTGATGTTTATATTGGTGTTGTTATTGTTAATAAATTTTTGTATCTAAAAATAGTAAGAAAATTATCCCAAACAAAACATTAATAGCATAAATTAACGTCAAATTTGCATTGCCTAAAAGAGATTTCTTCAACGGCCCACTTAAGCTAAAATTATCTTAAGAGAGTCAAAAAAAAAAAAAAAAAAAAAAAGCTGAAATTTAATAATAATTCATAAACTTTTCTTATTTTTTTTCTTAGAGTAAAAATAATTGTGCTAAAATCTACCAAATAATTATGGGATGCACTTTGGTAATTAAAATAATCATGAAGTATTTTAAAATCACAAGCTTGATCCCTCAATCTAAAATAACCATCTTTGAAAGATTCAAATTAAGTTGGTTCAACCTAATGAGGGTCAATGCCCCTTCTAAATTTTTAATGTTTTGAATATAATAGATTTACATTAATAAGTGTTTTCCATTTATTTCTGATATTTTAATAATAAATGTATATTTGAGCAGTCGCAGATTTGGTCGAAGTTGAAGTTGACCTGGCTCTTGTGAAGGAACTTTTATTAGGTCCGGTGTAAGGACATAGAGGAACATCCGGTTGGAGACAAAATCCTGCCAAAAAACTCAATATTTGCTCGGTATTGCTAGGTATTATTTGATAATAACGAGGAATACCGCTCTGTGTAGAACAATACTGAGTTATACAAAGCAATACCGAGTTGTACTGAGTTTTTTCTAGGAAAAACTCGGTACAACTTTTGTATAACTCAGTATTGCTCAGTATAGCTCGGTATAACTCGGTATTGGGTCTTCACGTGATGGTATTCCTCGTTATTGTTTGGTATTGCTCGGTATTTCTCGTTTTTTGGCGCGATTTGGCCTCCGACCGGACGTTTCTCTACATCCGGTCGGAGGACGTAATAATTGTTCCTTGTGAAGTCACCCTGCACGGGCGAGCTTCCAAAGAACTCGCCCATGCAGGTGGCTTTCATTCATCAGTAACCTTGACTAGTAATTTTGCCTGGAAACCATATTCATTCTTTATATAGAACACTGAAATAACGGTTCATCAAGCTTAATGGCCACCAGTATTGCAGCATGAAGTTGTCTAAATGAAGAAACCTGATCATTTTGATGCACTAGTAGAATGTGAATATTGTTAATTATAATGAACTTGTTCAAAAAAAAGCTCAAAATTTTTATAATTTAACCATATCTAATTAAAGTTACATCACAATTTCCTTGCTTAATAGACACGCAAATGGCTAAAACACAGAAAATCAGCATCGCAAATACCTGAATTTGGTGCCGCCTAGAAATCTAAATAAACAAAGAAATGAATTGTGAGAAAAACATCCGGAAGGCTTAGCTGCGATATGGCTGATGATCATGAGTTAAGAAAAATGGTATTTTACATTCCCAAGATAAAGACCACAAGCAGGAGCCATCGGAATTGCAGATTGCACCGTCTTTGCATTCAATATTTTTTTCACTGAAACAAAAGAGAGAAAAAAAGAGATGATTAAGGTTATTTTTAAACATTGAACTGAAATTTATAGGACAAAAACAGTGAACAAACCATCTTCAACGGTCAGCTCACCAGTCCCAACACGTTTTAGTACACCAACAAGCAACCTGACCTGCAATGTGAGATGAACATTTTATAAAAAAATAGTATAAAAAACAGAAGAAAATTAGATAATTTAGAGCTTGTCTAAAACGCGATGGAGAAAGATTTAGATAATTAGAGGATGCCTACAGTTTCATGAGATTAGAGGAAAAGAGAAGCAACTACGGAGGCCAAATTCATCCATTATTTACTAATTTTCGCCATAAAATAAGTATTCAGAGGCTACATAGGCACCTAATCACCAATTAACAACCTAGCAACTCTAATAACCTATAAAATGATTTGATTCACTAATTACCTACCCATTAGAAAAACCCCTTGTATTTATTTGTATCATTACCCACCCCTTCACGACTTTGCCCTCAAGGTCGAGCAAATATAAAATTAAATAAACAAAAATTACTGAAATATAAGAGCCATTGATGAAGGGTCGGGATGTTAGGAACCGGTGAGGCAAGATGGCAAATCCGGTTGCTGAATCTGGAAAAAGACAAATGACAGATCTGTTGACCACAGCAGGTTGCCAGAAAGATGAATAGACAAAACGGAGAGGTTGGAAGAAGCAGACGATAGATCGAACTGAATTTTTTATTTCAATTTAGTGAGAGATGGACATAGAACATGAAGGGTATTCAGTGGGATGTGATGGTCAATGAAGACGGGAAGAGAAACAAGGTATTGAACACAATTTGGGTGGCAGCGATTAGAGAATAGGATCCGATGAGAAATTAGAAAACGGGCTAAGTGAAAGCAAATGTTGGTTAGGAAGAGGCAAGAACTGAATGAAATAGATATAGATCATGGTTAGAGTGGCGATGGCAGATGGTGATTGACAAATATGGTTGGAGTCTTGGAGACAATGATGTCAGTGGCTTGATTTTGTGGATCTGGAAGGTGAAGTTGATTAGCACAATTATGGAGCACGGAGATTAGACTCTAGAGTATAGCAGTGAAATCTGGGAAGAACTGAAAATGACTTATTTTTTGTTGAGGACAGACTTACAAATTCCGCGTGTTCCACGCATGATCAGCAAGGTTTCTTGTTATGGATGAACAAAATGATATATAGGTTTAACGAGAGTACCATTTATTAGAAATACTACTAAAAACAACAAAAATCACAAAAAACAACAAGAAAAAAAGATAATTAGAAACTTTGAGCTTACCTAAAACTCTAGGTACTCGAGGGAAAAGGCTTTAGACACTTAGAGGATGCTGTGATAGTCTTATTCTCTCTCCCCCCTATCTCTCTCTAATCCCAATTTCTAGAGTCATCGGTGAGCCCGAAGTCACCAAATTTTGTTGTGATCCTACGGGTTGTAACAGAATGAGCTTTGAACTTAGAAAAGAAGTCCAAAATTAAGTGCATACATAAATGGAGGACAGAAATAAGCTAAAAAGGTACACGTTGTAATGGGCAGGATATTGGTGAATCTGACCAATTAAAGTGGACTGTCTTAATCTTCTTAAGCAACAACAACAGCAATATCAAGCTTTTACCCCACTATGTGGGATACATGTCTCCATTGTATCATGTTAAGAGTCAAATTCTTTAACAAAAAAAAAAAAAAAAAAAAAAAAAAAAAAAAAAAAAAAAAAAAATGAAACTCCTCATATTTCAAAATTTCACTCCATTAAATGAATTTAGCCTTCTACTGCTCAAAAGAGAATGTAGGTCTCCTCAATTTAACTGTACCTTAGATTTTGTGATGCACATGCTAATATAATCACTACTTCTTTCCAAATATATTCTGTTTCTAAATTTCTTACTAAATAAACCTAATTAATTTAATAACACTATAAATTTCTTGCAGATATAATCACACGTGTTTTTCTCCATAATTCGTTATTTATCATAAATATTAAATTAATTTATGTCGAATGGAACAATTACTTTTTCCGATTAGCTATTTGAGTCTTGCCATGTAATAAGTTTATTAGTTAGTTGTTGCATAACTAAAAAGATACTTAGGCTTGAATTATGATGTTATGTGACGTTGATGTTAAATAGCATAGCCTTTCATAGATGTGGGGTCTTTTGTTCTAAGCGAGATGAATGAATGAGAGCATGCAAAATTGAGTCAACAATGGCAATTCGATTCCTATCTCTGTGTCCCCTCATATTTTCTTTTTTCCAATTTACTACCATATTGCTTCCACTTTTTATCAAGATCTTTTTTCCTGATTCTTGTGAACCTGTATCTTGTAAAAAGAACGGAATGTGAAGGCTATAGATTCCTTTGGCATGTCAGTCTACACAAATCAAAGCTATGGCGCAACATGGGTAAAGTTCCATCGAACCATATGCAATGCCAAAAGTTGTCAATAAAAGATTAGTTTGGAATTTGAATTCCTATTTGCACTCGATTTTAGCATTCAAAAAAATTCTGCTAAGGTTTCACGTCGATGCATCATAAAAAAACTTTTTGGATAGACTGGTTAGTCTTAAGTTAGATCAAATAGGAATAATTATTAGACTAGTGTACATATTACTATCACAAACAATGGATTCAAACTATATTTTGGGTAATTTTGACACTGTCGTGCTTTTCATACTATTGGCCAAAGGATCGAAGACGTGGGATACAGATCAGAGGGTCGTAAATAGTCAGGCAATAATGATCGAACAACTGTAATTAGACAATAAAGGTTCAACGACGACAACCGACTTGTGGCTCGACATTCATGGTTGGATAATGGATCGACAACAGTGGTATGGTGGTGATTTGATAGTTGTGGTCAAGCTGTCGTTCAACGGCAATGATCGAGCATTGGTCCGATTAGGATGCTTCTATTTGAATGAACCACTTTTTCAAAATTTTAGTAATAAGACTTCAACCTTTTACAACTGAATCAGCTAGAGTATGGCAGCGAAAAGAAAGCTATAATCCTACTTCGAAATGAATATATATATATATATATATATATATATATATATATATATATATATATATATATATATATATATATCCCAAAACAACTTCCCAAAAGGTTTCTTTTACCGCAATAATTTTATAGCTATTTTAAAAACAGCTTCAACCACACCAAATGCCCCTCAATTTAAGAAGTGCTTCGACTTTTCTTGACTTAAAAATCCCTAATAACAATTTCAGATACAAGATATAGCTTTAATTGTAGTAAAATAGAACCTTCAATACATGATAGAAGACAAAACATATGAGAATACAACTCATCTTTTAACCCTCTTTCAAATATATAATTAATTAAATAAACTTGTAGAATGCAAAGAGTTGGCCAGTTTAGAAGCCTTTTACAACAACAACAACAACAACATCAAGCCTTTATCCCATTACGTGGGGTCGGTTACATGAATCATTTTTCTCCATTATGTCCTATTAAAAGTCAAATTCTCGTTTAAATTTAATAAAGAAAGATCATTCCTAATATTTTCTAACCAAGTCTTTTTAGGTCTACTCCTACCTTTCTTAACATAAGTCAAATCTAATACCTCTACTCTCCTAACCGGGTCATCGGAAGGCCGCCGTTTTATGTGACCAAACCATCTAAGGCGACTCTTTCTAATCTTATCTTCTACTGGAGCTACTCCAACCTTTTCACGTATATGCTCATTTCGTATCCTATCTGTAAGGGTAAAGCCACTCATCCACCTGAGCATCCTCATCTCCGCCACACTTAACTTAGTATTATGCTTCTCTTTTAATGGCCAACATTCGGCACCATAAAGCATTGCAGGCCTCACTACCATCTTATAGAATTTTCCCTTAAGTTTGAGGGGTACATTTCTATCACATAACAAGCCCGATGCATTCCTCCACTTCAACCATCCAACTTGAATTCTGCTGATAATATTCCCATCTATTTCACCATCACTCTGAACAATAGATCCAAGATATCTAAAACGTGTACTCTTATTAATGACTTGATCGCCCAAAGTCACAATCCCCTCACTAGGTCTATTACTACTAAAATTACACTCCATATATTCCGTTTTAGATCTACTCAAGCGAAAACATTTAGATTCTAAGGTTGACCTCCATAATTCAAGTTTACCTTCAACTCCCTCTATAATATTATCAACAAGAAGAATATCATCAGCAAAAAGCATACACCAAGGTACATCCTCTTGCAAATGTCTCGTGAGAACATTCATGACTAAAGCAAAAAGATATGGCTTAAGGCTGATCCTTGATGTAACCCAACCGAAATAGGGAAATACTTGGTCAATCCACCTTGTGTTTGAACACAAGTAATAGCTCCAGCATACATATCTTTAATGATTTGAATATAAGCATTATTGACTCCTTTCTTTTCAAGAACTCTCCATAGCACTTCTCTTGGAATTTTATCATATGCTTTTTCTAAATCAATAAATATCATATGTAGATCCTTCTTATTTTCTCTATATTTCTCCATCAAACCTCTTAATAAATATATGTCTTCCATAGTCGACCTACCCGGCATGAATCCAAATTGATTTTGAGAAACATTAGTATCACGCCGCAACCTATGCTCCATAACTCGCTCCCATAGTTTTAAAGTATGACACATTAACTTAATACCTCTATAATTCGCAGAATCTTGTGCATCACCTTTATTCTTAAAAATAGGAATTAACACACTCATTCTCCACTCATATGACATATTTTTAGTTTTCAAAATAATATTAAAAAGTTTAGCAAGCCATGAAATTCCTTCATCTCCTAAGCATTTCCACACCTCTATTGGAATATTATCAGATCCAACAGCTTTTCCACCCTTCATTTTCTTTAAAGCCTCTCTAACTTCAGTTTTACTAATACGCTGATAAAAATAGAAATCTTTATTTTCATTTAGGGTGCTAAGGTCGCTATAGTCAATCTTATTTTCACAATCTTCATTAAAAAGTTTAGCAAAATATCTCATCCATCTTTGTTGAATATCATCTTTTAAGAAAAGTATTTTTTGATCTTCATCTTTAATATACTTCACTTGAACTAAATCCTTACTACTCCTATCTCTTTGTTTGGCTAACTTATACATATATCTTTCTCCCTCTTTAGTATCTAATCTATTATATAACTCACTAAAAACTAATGTCTTTGCATCGCATATTGCTTTCATAGCATCCTTATGAGCCAATTATATATTTCCCAATTATCAAAATTTTTAAAATTAAACCAATTTTTATAACAAAGCTTCTTATTTTAAATCTTTTCTTGCGCATTTGGATTCCACCACCAACTACTTTTACTATTAGGAGCTTTTCCCTTTGATACTCCAAGGACATCTTTTGCAATATTCTTAATATCACTAGTCACTTTTTCCCATATAATATTAGCATCCTCATGCACAGACAACATTATAAGATCTAAAATCTTATTTCCAAAAATATTTTTGTTAATATTCTTTAAATGCCCCCATATAATCCTAGAAAATCTTTTTTACTTTATTTTTTATTTTATGCCCCTTTATCTTAAAGTCCAAAACTAATAATCGATGTTGGGTATATAAATTTTCACTCGGAATAACTTTACAATCTTTGTAATCTAAACGATTTAGTTTTCTAATGAGAATATAATCAATCTGTGTTGTACTATATCTATTTTTATAAGTGATGAGATGCTCATTCCTTTTCTTAAATAAGGTATTAACAATTGAAAAATCATAAACTAAACAAAAATCCAATATGGTCTTGCCACCTTCATTCGTCGTTCCAAATCCATGACCACCATGAATGCTTTTAAAATCATCTACCTCTCTACCAACATGTCCATTTAAATCTCTTCCAATAAAAACTCTTTCTTCAAGAGGTATCTTTTGTATTAATTCTTCTAAGTCATTCAAAAAATTTAATTTAGAACTCATATCCAAACCTACTTAAGGAGTATAAGTACTTATAATATTAACAATCTTATCATCAGCAACAATATTTAAAGCTATAATTCTGCCTCCAATCCTATTAATTTTTATAACATTATCCTTTAAACTCTTATCTATAATAACACCTACACCATTTCTAGTACGACTCTTACCCGAATACCAAAGTTTAAATCCTAAACTATCAATTTCCTTAGCCTTCTCTCCAACCCATTTAGTTTCCTGAATGCACAAAATATTTAACTTCCTATGAATCATAATATCTATTAATTCCATTAATTTTCCTGTAAGGGAACCTATATTCCAAGTTCCTATCCTAATTTTAGTTTCATGGACGAGCTTCTTTGCCCATATCCGTCCTTGATGTGGGAACCCTTGCCTATTTAACATTGCACCCGAGCAACGGTGCAGCGGCCTTTGCACGCTTCTCACTGTATTCAAAGCCATACAGCGCGTCGCTTCCAGGGGACGCCCTAGCATTAACACAATTTCTTAAAGGATTCATGTCATTATTGTTCGACAAGTTTTACGCTGGCTGTCAACTACCTAACGCAACCCTCCACATTTTTCATCCAGGACTTGAGACCTGGAAACGGCAATGTTTTTAAAAGCCTTTTACAAGCTATTATAATCATTAAAGAGTGCAACTTACAAGGAGCTTATATTATTTGTAAACTCATACACTTGCTAATATGCCAAACTTCATTGTTTATGCCCACGATCCCTGGGTCAGATCAAATCAAGTCAACTAAAGTTTAGTAAATTACAAGCCTTAAATTGGCTTGGTATGTGCCAACGTTAATGTCGCACAATGCTCTAAATCTCTTGAAAATCACCAAATGTGAAGCCAATTCTAAGAAAGATTAAAGGATTTTTATGCATTTTTGCAAGAAACTGCTATTAAGTCTTCACAGGAGCAAGGATATACTTCCTCCTTGATTTATCGACATTAGCCTAGCCAAAGCCATTGCCTCTAATCCAGTTGTTGACGAAACCTATATTATTCCACTTATTGATGAAACATATCTTCCAGAAGAATTTACTATAGAAACACCTCTTACACGACAAGCCACCATGCCCACCTTAGCTCACCCCAAGTTCAAAATCCCATATCTTGATTCATACAAAGGGAAGTCAAACCCAACTAACCATGTTCTTTACTTTGAGTCAACCGCTTGTCTTATCAAAATCAATAATGCTCTCAAATGCCAACTAATTTCACTACTTTTAAGGAGGCAACATTAAAATGATTTTCAAGTGGTAGTCTGTGACGCAATAAGCTAGTACTGAAAAATCATTGTAGAATATAAAGGCTCTTCTGAATGATAAGAGTAAGGCGAGAAACTTCATAGTTTATTTCCAACAGTAAAAGTTAGAAGTCAAAGATTTGGAGCTAGTTGTAGCTCAAGATGCAAAGATTTGGAACAAGTAGAAGCTCAAGATGCTCGACGCAAGTAATCTGAGAATGTCCGTTTAGTTAAGCACTCAATATGCGACAGCTAAAAACATTTGTCAAGTTGGGTTAACCAGCAAACTATTATATTTAATATGAAAGAATATAATTGTGTATCCACAATTTCATCATCTCGACCACATGACTTAGTTCTATGGGGAACCTGGAGAGAAATCCTTGAGTGTAACAAACTCAATCATAAAATAATTGGTACAAGCTGCAAAAGAAGACATAATCATCATTAGCAGCAATAGTGATCGGAACATCCTAATTTCCGCCCTAAGAGGGAGATTGGGATCTGAGAAGCTATGATGCTGCAAAGTATGATGGTTACATTGACCTCAGTAGTATTCAACTTTAACTCATCATTCTTCACTCACAGAGATTACATATGCAATGTATGACCAATCTGCATTAATGCGTGCAGGTCTTCATGTATGGGATATAGTCATATAACAAAGTATTGTATATTCCATAAAGCAAAGACCTATGATACAAAGGATTGTGATGCTATCAAGAATTTCTGTACTTTTTATTTTATTTGAACAATATTATATTTTATTTCCTTTTCTTTTTTTTAGCTATCCAATGATGGGAAAGCATCCAATGATCATGGTAGGTTATGCATAGGGCTTGGTAGACCTTTGGTTTGTTGTCTTGATTGGTCCATTTGCTACTGCTCGTTCAAAGGTCGGTTGGAAGAGGATTGGATGGAGCTCATTCTCTTAGTTGCTTGAGCTGAAGTTTAGTTGCTCATTAATATCCAAAAAGGTGGCTCATTATGAAGGATTTAATGTTGGAGTGGACTTGTCCCTTCTCCTTCCCCTTTCTTCTTGTCTCTTGGGAAACCGTGGCTTGTGTTTTAAATTGTGGCTGATTTCTATGAATGGCATTCATGGGGAGTTGCTATTTTCCGAGCCTTTACCTCTTGAAATTCGGCCGGCTGCTGTTTTTTTTCCGTGCCTGGGCTCTTTCCCGAGACCGTGACCCCTTGGTTCCGTGTAGCCTGCTTGGCTCCCGTGAATGTCCCTTCAGTTCCTTGGCTTGGGCTGTTTTTCCGAGAAAAGCAAATGAATTTCATAAACCTGGTGCTTGGGTTCTTGTGGAAAATTAATATATGACTTTTGGCATTCCCCTATCTTGCCTATAAATATGAGAAGATGTTGTGGAGGAAGGGAGTTTGCTATTGACCTGCGGGTTGTTGGAAAAGCTTGCGAGCTTGTTCCATCATTCTTTCTCATCCCCTCCGGAAATCCTGCGGGCTCTTTCCACCCTTCTTCTTGGCTTCTAACCTCTTTCGTCTCTCCGCAAGTGCCACTCCACCTGTATCCTTCTTCTCAAACTAAAGCAACTTTAAGGTGTCGTATCTTAGTTGATTTGAAGCATCTGTTAAGGAGATTGGATAATCTTGCAGTGGTGGACCATCGGTTTGCTAGTTATATGCACTTTTCTTATTTAACCTACAATTCGATGCATGTGAGGAACCCACTCTGACGGTTGTCTGAGGATAGCGCTTTTAATTTTCTTTATTTCCTTAAAATCTCTTAGTGTTCCTTGTTGGTTTTTGAAGTTTTAGTTGTCTGTTTTTATTTTAATAAAGTTTGGTTTAAGTTCTACCCATTGTGGCAGTTTTCTTCTTGTGTGTCTACATCAGATTGTCATCACCTCCACAATTTATTTGAAGATTTGATAAATATTCGGAATCTAAGAGAATTTGTCATTGTTGACCCAAGACATCATCCAAAGAAAGTTCCTATGGAGCAGTGATGAAATAAGATTGTCCCAACAGATGCAATCCATTTGTAGGAGTCCTAGCAGTCATTCTTAGGGAAGCTGGAGCAGAAGCGTCAAGGCAAGTTAGCTTCTAGTGATGCATATTACCTTCTTCGAGATCTTTTATGAAGGAAAAATTGATTACCTTCATTAACAAAAATTGACAAACAGATGACAATTCCTAAAAATGACATGATTATAGTCACACAACTTATTGCCAAATTTCAATTATTGACGTGGGAAGCACAGTAAATATTATATTTGAAGTACCTTTGGCCATATTTATCTTTATCATTCAAAAGTACCTTAGGTTAACACCTACTATTGGGCCTCTTTATGATTGTTTGGTTTATATATAACGCAAGGTATAATTACTACTAATATTTTGCATATTTACATATCAAACACCCACCTAAAAATGAGCAAGAAAACACATGTTATTGAGTATTTAATGAAACATGATATACAAGTTGCGATTTTGTTGTGTTTTTTGAAATTTGGGAGACATTCGTATAAATGGAAGTAGTTGGTATTATTTATGTAAAGAGAAAAGTATCAAAATGACTCAGCAACTCTTTATGAATGACTAAAATGATCCCTAATTATATTAAAGGACCATTTTGATCGCTCAAGTCTTTAAAAAGAAAAGTGAAACTATTTTGATTCTTTTGTAAGGAATGGAGGATCAAAATGATCCTTTAATATAGTTGGTGATCATTTTAATCTTTTATAAAGAGTCAAGTGATAATTTTGGTCCTTTTTTCTTTCCGTAAATATGCAAAATTTAACTATTTGTTCTTGGCTGAGTGATCAATTTTATTTAAATTCACATATTCTTATAAAGAAGGTTCTCTGCAGTGCACTTCTTACTGCCTCATCTCAAGTGGCTTATATTTATACTAATGACATCACTATTTCATGACAATTTGGGTTTGTCCTAACTTTCCAATTTTTCATCACCAGCAGCAAATAGATTTTATTAGATGCTGGGCTTCTGTTTTTACATGCTTGCTAGCATCAATTTTTGTTAAGCTGGATGAATTCAAATTATAATTTCATAAAAAATAAACTGGAAATTTTAATTTTCTAAACAGTGGCAACATCTACAAAACCCAAGGTATTAATAAATTTCCTGCATCACATTTGGAGAGTTCATATGCATCGCTAATGAATATTACACAAATAAAAATTTACATAATGTTTACTGTTGGAGAATTTTTGTATCCTCAAACGAATTGCATACTTTATCATCGAGTACGGCATAAGAATACGATATATTACCCCGGAGGATAAAAATATCATTTTCTTATGGGCTCAATAATAAAATTTACAATTATTTAACAGAGATTCCCCCACTCAATATTTGGTTGAGTGGGGTTTATTTATTTCTGGGGTACAGACATCCCATAGGGGCAAGCCCCTATGGTTAATTACATCCCAAGTTTGATTTGGGAAAACTTTTGATTAAACTAGTGGTTTTCTTCTTCGGAAGTCGTTTTAGACATTGGCTAAAGTTTGATTTTTATCTTAAAATCCATGAAAGTCTTGCTTAAAGGTTTTGGCCATTTAGGAATTTCAAGGAGAAGTTGATCAACTAAGGATTAGATTTTGGTAATGAAAGCCAAAGGAGGTGAAGTAGGGGCACTTGATTCTGAGATGAAACTCAGATGTGCCCAAACTATCCTATGTTGGGCTTTACATTTTTGAATCTAAATTTGGTTTAGGCTGGACTTTTTATTAGAAGATTGGAGCTTACATCCCAACAACACTTGTTTGAGGAACTGCCTGAAGGATGAGGGCTTATAGGGTGATTTGGAATCAACCCATGCCTCGGACCCTAAGACTAAGGTGAGGACTACCGATAGGTAGTGCCTCGAACCTAAATCTAACGAGTGCAAAGAGGGACTTACAAGCTACACCTCACAAGAGGCATAACCCGCCCGACCTCTGGATTTATTGTCCCGCCTGGAAGGGACTACCAGCTAAACTCCCCCTAATCGCTTTTAAAACCATGTTATTCGGTCTCAATGCAAATTTAGAGTGGTAGGGTTATTTTTATTTAGAAGGTAGGGATTATAGCTTGGCTTTGAGGCCAAAATGCCTAAATATGTGGGTATGCATATGCTGACTCACAAGGAAAAAGACTTTTTTTTGTTATCTAATCCTTAAATGAGGGCTTTCTATATGCAACATATTTTTGGCCATGCATGATTGTTTTAAATTTGGAAGACTTGGCTCCTTGAAGGGAGCCATGCAAGTTTCTTTTTGTTAGAAAATCGTGGAGCCTAAATCAAATTTTAGATTGATTATACTTTAATGAGTAGAAATCTTATTTTTGTCCTAAGAGCCTACCGCATCAAAAGTCCAAGCCACACCCAAACAAAAGCAAGGAAAGAAACCTAAGAAAATAATGCATTTCTATTGCACAATCAGGTAAACAATCAAACATGATTTTATTTATATCAAATGCAAGGAAATGTAAAGAGAGTCCACATTATTACAACCAGATTTGACAGCTGAGTTGCCTACCATTATACAACCCAGTCAAATTTACAGACTTTACTTGTGGGGTTCTTCAGGCTCTTGACTTTTGAATGGACATTAGGCTTCACCTTCGCAGGTACATCCTTCTAGTCCACTTCATTCTTTTGCTCCAAACCCCCACAAGTTTGATTACACATCCTAATTCTATCAAATACATATTTGAAAAGAAAAAGACTCAAACATGCAAAATAGAGTTAGAAGCAATTCATATAATAAAGCATTACATTCAGAATTTTGTTTAACACTTAGAGTGCCAAACATATGCTTCTACCCTATTGGCCACATCTTTGGGGGGTTTTAAGCAGTACATGTTATGCAAGCATTTTATTATTTATGAGCGCCCCCCTTTTAGATATGGCCACATACACAGAAAAGCATTTATATATTTCTACACTAACCACTTAAGGGCAAGTACCCACACATAGACAATCCAAGGGCAATCACACCACAACATCAAACACATGCGCAGAAAAGAAAAATCCTAATCCTAGCATGCCTAAGGGGCTGTGCACCTAAGTGTGTGAGGCTTGTGTAGCATGTCACACTAAGGGTGTTTGGTTTTATTTTAGAATGAAGATGTTTAATCTTTATCCAAGGGTGGTTCACTTTAAGTTGTTTGTGACTTAAAGATTTTATTTGAATTTTAAGTGTTTCATATTTAGGAGGGTTATGAAGAACCCATAAAGTAACCACATGCTTGCTTTTGGGCAAGCCTGTTACTTATGAATCATAAGATACAATAATGTAGGCATCCCACCTTTTGGGGGAGATGATTGATCATTGTATCAAAAGGGAACCTAAATAATGTTTAGGTGTTTTTGGAGTTCTCTTAGTGTTTGGATAAGAGAGAGTGTCTATCTAATATGGTAAGATAGACATGCCTAAGGGGTTTCACTTAGGACTTGATGAAATTCATTCAATAGGGTAGGATGAACTTTAATGGATGGGATAATTCCTAAGGGACATCTAGATACTTAGCATTTTAAATGTCATAGGAAAGATCACTCAATTTGGATTGAGTGGAGGAGGTTACTTAGATTTTGGGTCTAAGAAATGTGTCCAACATGTAACTTTTGGGCTACATGTTGGAGAAATCTCCTTAGCTTTTGAAATTAAGGGGAGAAAGGAATTCAACATTTAGCTTTTAGGCTAAATGTAGGAGAACTCACTCTAGCTTTTGGAGCTAAAGGGAGGGGAAGTCTCCTACAACTTTGGAGTTGAATGAGAGAGAACCTATAGCTTTTGGGCTAAGGTATTACATCTTTTAAGGCTTTTAGAACCTATAAAAGTGAATAGAGATTAGTAGCTTTGAGGCTACAAATCAAAAAGATGTCTCCTTGAATTGTTGTATTCAAGGAGTTGAGTTTCATTTACTTAATTTGGACTAAGCAAATAAAGAAGATTGATATGTAGATTTGAGCCGCACATCAAAGATTCCTTGGACTTTCGGGTGTCCAAAGAGAGATATTCATTCTCCCAACTTGGGTTTGAGAGCATGAAAATGGGTTTAGATGCTTTCCTACAATCTTAGCTTGTAGGAAAGGAAAAGGGAAATGCAACTTAGAGGTTGCAAATCATGAATGCCCTTGAACATTTGGTGTTCAAAGGGGAATTCATCATCCCAACTAGGATTTGGAAGCATTAAGATGGATTTGGGTACTCTCTTACAATCTTGACTTGTAGGAAAGAGGAAAAAAAATGCAACTTTAGAGGTTGCAAATCAATGAATGTTCTTTGAACATTTGTTGTCCAAAGAGGGGAATTCACTCCTCCAATTTGGATTGGAGGGATGGAGGAGAAGGGATGCAACTTGGAAGCTACAACCCCATGAACATTCTTTGAACATTTGGTGTTCAAAGAGGGCACGCACATTCTCATGACTTGGTGTCCTTAGAGAATGAGATAGTTTCCTACAACTTTTGAGGAGAAATGAAATACAACTTATGAATTGTAAGTTAGAGGTTAGGGAGGACCACTCACTTGACTTAGGCTAAGTAAATGGTGAAGTCTCTTTGAGCATTTGGTACTCAAAGGAAGATTATCATTTGCTCAACTTTGGGCTAAGCAAATGAGGAAGACTAGGATTTGAGTCCTAAATTTAGGGATTACTCATTGGTTTGTGTCCCAATGAATAAATGATTTAGTAAATTTCCTACAACTT
The DNA here is from genome assembly GCA_016618105.1 of Dendrobium huoshanense. Classification (NCBI taxonomy): domain Eukaryota; kingdom Viridiplantae; phylum Streptophyta; class Magnoliopsida; order Asparagales; family Orchidaceae; genus Dendrobium; species Dendrobium huoshanense. The sequence goes on along the minus strand of CM028358.1, from coordinate 27,033,901 downwards.
TGGGGTTGAAGGAGGAAGATGTAACGTGAGAGTTACAAAATTTCAATGATGTTCTTTGAATATTTGGTTTTCAAAGATGTAGGATCATTCACTTAGTTGAAGTCAAGTGAATGGAGTTAAAAGCTCATTTGTTGATTTTGTGACTCAACAAATGAAAGAGATAGCTTAGGATTTGGTCATAAGCTCCCAAATAATTCATGTAATGACATGTTTGGAGACATGAAAGGTCCCAAATAATCATGTATGAAAGAGGGGGATTGTTGATTTTGTCTCAACAAATAAAGGTATGGGCTTAGAATTTGGTCCTAAGACTCTAAAAATTCATGTGATAGAATGATTTAGAGCTTTGAGGGTGTTCCAACATATCACACATGAAGGGGATCCTTGTTGGTTTATGTTCCAACAAGAGAGATGAAAGACCTTGGAAGTTGGTTCCAAGTTGCCAATGATTCATGCAATCTAAAACTTGGAGCTTTGAGAATGCTCCAAGCATTATGCATGAAAGAAGATTCTCCATTCCTCCATGAATGTTTTGGATCCATGGAAAGAGGAGATGCACATATGAAAGGAATTTCCCTGTCTTTTAGAGTGTTTTGGACTCAATTAGGAGAGGGAAGAATGAATTCCTAAGGCTTTGGAGAGATCTCCGGATTAATTTTGGCATGATCTAGAAATCTCGGGTATGTGAGATTTATCCTTATGACTTCTAGGAAACTTAAGATCAAATTTGATATGATCTAAAAAAGAACCTAAGAATGTATGCATGTGTAGGTGATTCTCTAAATCCGGGAATTTTAGTGAATCTCACCTTAAACATTCAATTTTGGAAGTTATAAAATAGAGTTAAATAATTCCAAAACATGAGAAGTCATGGGCCTTTGAGGGTCCATAAAACATCCCAAGTTCATTTCTTTGAATTAAATAAGCCTATTTAATTATCTTCCAAGCTTTCATAAGTTAAGGATTGCAATCCAAATCATGCAAACTAATTTAGTTAAGTATGCAAACATTTGGCTTGGAGATATCCACCATTTGTCTTTCATTTTAAATTTGAAGAGGCATCAAAAGTGAATTCAAATAATTTCTCTATTATGGGATTTGAAACATGAACTTGAGGGTTCATGAAAGACCCCACCATTTGTTTGCAAGCTTCCAAAATCAATTGAATTCACTTTCTATGACATTCTATAAATTCAAATGAAATCACAAATGCTAACGATGTAATTCCCAAATATCTAAGTTAATTTTGTCATAACTTACAATTTGCTAACAATGATATGCATGCTACACGATATGAGAATCCCTACACATTGTCATTCAAGGTATGGTTGAATGACAATACTTAGCCTAAGGTTTGATCGTAGGCGAAGAATTAGGTACAATATGATGCATAAACATACATTTGAGAGGTGTTGGATAACAATCCGGCATCTCTACACGCATCGAAATCCTCTCCGGGCCCTCACATGAGAGCCAACAAATGGAAATCACCAAATTTCCACTGTTTTTGCGAAGTGGACAGCCAACATAGGTTTTGGGGAAGCAAGCAAATGAAGTTTCTAAGGGACTTATGGCTTCGGGACGTCATCCACACATCAATTGGCCTTGGGGGACCCTAGGTTTCACTAAGTTTTAGGATTTTACCTTCCCCGGTTTGTCCTAGCGCTCCAATCCAAGCTCCAAGCATTGTCCAAGCTTCCTTGAATGCTCCAAGCTGCTGTCCAAGACTTTCCTAAGGAAGAAGACCGCTGTCCGAGACTTTCCGGAGGTCGCCGTCGCTGTCCAAGCCGCTCCGGAAGACCCCTTTGCTGTCCAAACTGCTCCGGACAGCAGTTTGCAATGTTTGGAAGGCTCTCGGAAGTGATTACTTGCTGTCCAAACCTCCAAACAGCAGGTTTTGATGTTTGAATGCTCCCGAGAGTGGATGCTTGCTGTCCAAACATCCCAAACAGCGGTCCAAGCTGCTCCGGATGACAAATATGCTGTAGAAGACACACCAAACTGCTGTCCAGAATATTCCAACTGCTGTCCTCGCTGTTAGGAGGTCACCGGAGTTGAAGGAAGGGGTGGAAGAAGTCTCCAAAGCAAATAGACAGCCTCCAAGTCTCTCTACTATCCTCCAACACTCCCCTTTTTGCTTGAGAAGAGGAAAGAGCAGGTCTTTGCTCTTCCACTTGAAGAGATGGAGGAAAATAGGGAGAAACTTTCCTCTTCGGTCCAAGGAAGAAGGGAAACAGTAGCAAGGAAGTGCATACAGGTTCGGTTGGCCCTCTTCCTCCCTTCGGCTGGGTGCAACCAAGTAAGAGAGCCGAGCGGCTCTCTCTTTCCTCCCCTCTCTTTCGCTATCTGGGACGGAACCACACGGGGGAGCCGAATGCTCCCCCTCTCCCGATCTCTCCCTCTTTCTCTCGCTCTGGGTCGGGGCGGAAAACACAAGGGGAGCCGAATATCAGCTCCCCTCTCTCCCTTTCGTCTCTTAGAGGCGCACAAGGCACCCGCCCAAATGGGCCAATCCCCTCTCACACATGAAATGAGGGGTTTTAGGGCAGATTTTGGGAGGAAATCTGAGCCATTGATTTGAGAATTTGATTTGAAATTTTAATTTAGCCATAATTGATAAATTAGGGCTGAAATTGAGTCAGAATTGAACTCGACTCAAACCGATTTGAGTCGGTTTGGGTCCGATTGGGTCCGATCAAGCTAATTTCATGAAATTGAACTCGAATCGGTGCCGAATTGCGTCGAATTTGGCTCGACGACGCTCGACAGGGTTTGAATTGGATTGATTTGATTTAAATTAAATTAATTTGATTTAATTTAATTAAATTGAGGCTTAATTTGAGTCAATTTAGCCTCGACAACGATCAATTGAGTTGATCGAGCGCAATCGAGCTTGGTCGGGCTCGATCGAGGTCGATTCGATACGAAAATATTCGTCAACATTTACAAACAAGAGAAAGCTTAAGAAACAGAAACTTAATTATTACCTTATCAAGCATAGCTATCAAAATGTAAAATTTGATAAATTATCCCAAAATACTTCTCAGGAATTCTGTTCGCATGCAAATAAATCAAGGAAAACGTCAAATTGTCGAACTTTAGGGAAGCTCAATTTCTAATAGAAACAGAAATTTCAGCTAAGCTATAATCAAGAAAATGTACATAAAACGACTGACATATGGAGCAAATTTGAACTTCAACGTTCTAAATGAGTCATGGTCCATCAGAACTTGTACCTTATCATTTTATTCTATCTAATAGTTAAATAAAAAACTTAACCAAAACTTAAGCTAGCATGTAGCACAACAAAGTTTGGATGAGTTTTTTATTGCTTACACATAAATTCCTGAGCTCGCTAATGCAAAAGATGGGTAACTTAATGCTGCTTCTTACAAAGCCTAAACAACCATCTAAAACCTAGCTTAACTGCAAAGAGAACCTAAAAGTGTTTGATCAGATAGAATTAAGTCAAACGTAGGTCCTACATACTATACCAACCTATATTCAAACTTTTTATAAGCAATGAGACAAGTCACAATAGCAAGAGCGTGCCAACCTATACAAGTAGAAGTAGAAAGCAAAAAGCACTTGTCAAAGACAGACAACTAACCTGGTGGTAAAGAAAGGAACGCGCCCTTGCTGTTATTACAAAACAACGATGCCTATTTCTTTCCCCAAATGACCCATTACTTTCAGTAGTGCATGTTTCAGGGACTACATTTGAAACACAAGTATCATCAGTTGATGATTTGAAGCTCATTTCTCTTCTCTCTGTTCTTGATGGGAAGCAAAGAAATGAAGAAACTTCACAAATACCAAGTTCGTCCAATGTTTTTACTGGAGAAGTTGCCTGCATGAGCAATAAAAAATTTAGAAAGACGTTTAATAAATAAGGAAAATAACGAACTTTCAAGACCGTCAAAGCCTCCATAATCAATTTGCTCCACATAGAATGTAACCAAACCGGACAGCTATGAAAGTGCTGATTCTTTGATAATAAGTATTTTAAAATAGCATTCAGACCACATTAGCACTTTCTAACTTCTTAAAAATGATTTCAGAATCTTCACAAGAAATTTGACAACTGACTCAACAATTTACTTGAAAAGTACAACGCAGAGAACCAAAATGGGAGAAAACATAACTGAAAATCTGTAAATAGGCCAAGTAATATTGCATACATAACTAAATTTTCCCCATCGCACATCATATGCCCATAAAGGGAAGAGGAGTGAATGCTAGTTGCTAGGACACCAAGTAAATCATCATCTGGCAAGGGGATGGCTTTATGCATCCAACTCCATCCAAACGTGTTGACCACTAGAAAAGGTGTTAATTATAGCTTAAACATTTCTGTTTTACACTTGAGGCCTTACGTCTAGTCTACTCATTTCCCTCCTTATTCCATCACATTGATGCTATCTCTTGCCCTCTAGGTCCATCTTCTACACACAGCTATTGCCATAACCAAGTTTAAATCATCTTGAATTTATTTGTTCCGCTATCAGTTGAATGGTTTTATTGAAAAAAAAAAAAAAGTTGTGCTGTTTACATATGTGAATATTAATTATAAACACGTATTGAACTTGACTATGTAAGGCTAAGTATTTATGCTGATTGTGTATCTAATTCTATGGGGAGAGAAAGTGAACAAGAGGTGGATGGGGATCACAAGAATAGCATGGGAACACACCATTAGACATCAGAAAACCCCCAATAAAGGAAAGAATTATCAACATGATCCATATTTATTTGATATATCAATACTTCACACCAATTTAGCCTTTAATTCTATGTTTTCCATCGAAAAATAAGTTTTCTTGGTTAATGGAACGTATAAAAAAAGGGTTAGGCAATCCACTAACTTCATATGCAACAATACTGATGAAAGGGGTAAGAGGCGTGACCTTCACTTGCTATAGCCATTGTGTCAGTAACCATATCATAAACAGTGACCAAATAGTGAACAAGGTATTGTGCTCGTGACTTAAGTCACCAAAAGTATCCTAACTAGTCAAAGAATTTTTAGCCCAAACCCTCTCAGTTAGCCTGAGGACTGTACAATTAAGCAAGCATAGAGTGGTAAAAGACCAATCAATGCATGGTCAGAGTGATGAAAGTAATCTGGAAAAGAGGTTTTATATTAAGAAGACATTATTCTTGGTATGTCTGAGGCAGCAAATTTTTAGAGGTTTATTCATAAAATAAACTTTTAAAGGACAACTATATTTAGATCTAAACTTTTAGAAATTTTATAAAGCTTGTTTCTTTCAACGTTCATTATGTTTCTAAACAGTTGTTGAAGCTTTATTTACAGTTAGTAATTGTGAAACTATAAATCATGAGCTACTATCAGTTCTGTTATTTATCTAGTTCGAGTATCAGTGAGATCAAGTGCATATTGGAGCGGTGCAGTAGTGATTAATTCACGCCGTTGCTACAATTCTTCTAGCGTTAAAAACTCTTATGAATTGAAATAAACATGCTTTATTGGTTACTATTTGTATAAAAATGATATAGTGATTGTCCTGATGAGATGATTGGTTCTGATGTTGTGGTAAACACAAGTAGTGATACCTTCAAGAACTTGTAAGTCATATGATGTGATAGTTGCCATTTCTCAAAATAGCGATTTTGCGGGTAAGTATTTCCATTATGATGGATGATAAGACCTCTTATAAAGAAGTTTATATTCTATACAACTTTCGAGCCATCCACAAATATGAGCCATAAGCACTGAGGATTGACATAATGTCATTGGTTGATTGATCCCCGACTAGTTGAGATGCTTTTATAGTATACTTTAAGGGCAAACAAAATATTCTTAAACATCAAGAAATGAGTAGAAAAATAAAATAAAAAAAAAACACCTGGCAACCAGCAGCTCTGAATGAACTGAAATCATGATGGCCAACAAGTATGCTGCATGCCTTCTGCAGGTCAGAAAAAGAAGAAATTAATGTCGAAGTTACTAGCTTTCTGAAACGCTAATAAGAAAAAGTTCCAATGCCTATTTATGACGGGAGGCAGAACCTTGATTGCTATAAGATCTAGTTGCTCAAACACATGCCAAGCACGGTCCTTCTCAAACACTGGTAAGGGCTCCTCTGATCCAGAGAGCAATCTATAGAAGTACCTAAAGAAAATAACCAATTATCCGGATTCTTTCCAAAAAAAGATAAAAAAAGTATAATTAACATATAACAGAGCCAAGGTGAACATATCAACAAAAATTTATGAATTTCCATGTTTGACCATCCTTTCAAATTACAACAGAGTGGTTGATGAATTTTATTTAAATGCTAAAGTAAATATTTGTTCAAATAAAACTTGTAAGAACATCAACGGACAATTTACTAATGGTGAGGTACAAAAGGTTAAAGAAAATAAAAAATACAAATTTTGATTTATATAATTAGCTAAATGCTAATTAGAAAAGAAAATATACAAACAATAAAAAGTGATAAGAGCTCTAAAGACATTGATAAGATTAAGTGGATTAACAGAGGAGATAATAAAATCTTAGTAAGTTATTACAAAAAGTGAAAATGCTACTTTTAGAAATTATTAAACTATATTGTGAAGCAAAAAAAAAAAGGAAGAGTATAATGTACAAAAAAAGGTATATTATAAATTGATCCAAGTAAATAATGGTAAATAATGGAGAGTTATCTAAGGAAGATTATTGAAATAATCAAGAATCAGTAGCTAGCACATTTCCATCTACAGAAACTGTGCAATTTCTGGACAACAACTTTCCACCGATAACAGTACAAGTTGTGAACTGTCGTGACATTATCTGCCTTAGTAGTGGATAACACCTTTCCATCTAAAACATTATAGCTATCCATAAGCAACAACATTCTATTTTTTATGCTTGATATTAATTTTTCTACGAATTTATCAACTAATTATGAATTCTAGAATTAAACTTGTTTTCATATTTGTTCATTTACTTGATCGTTATTTCTCTACCAATTTATGTACTACTTCTAATATTATTTTTTATACATAATAAGAGAATGAAACTTGGCCATACAATCTTCCATTTTATGCTCTCTTGTTATTTTAATCTATTTTTAAAGATTGTATCATAGATATTAAAGTTCTACTCCCTATGGACAATCAGGCCCTTTCATATAGAGCTATAAAGCACTGACACTTCTCAAAAAGCTATGTAGTGTCCAACATGTACCAGACACGACACGCATTCGACACTCCTCCGACCCGTGTTGGAGGTGCCCGATTAAACAATTTTTAAAAATAAATTGAACACACGTGTCTTAAATATTTTATGATTTTTTTTTAAATATAATATCTTCAACTTCAAATTTTTTATTAAAATAATTAAAATTTAATTTGCTATTTTCTCTCCACAGCCCCAAATCAGTCGTCCGAACTCAATTTCTCATTTCTCAAAATTCCCCTTTCATTTATATCAAGCGGTTTATGACTAGGGTTTCACAACAACACATGATGGTATCTCTCCAACTCCATCACAAGATCAATGTTTTAAAACCATCTCAACATTGACGCTCGACACTAACAATTTCTATACCCACAATTACACTCGTACGTTATCTCGGCATCTCATCTTTATCCAAGGTCATCTCTATTGCAATCCGAGAGCCCGAGCGTATGTCTTGATGATAACAAACATTATTGAATGTTATTTAGTTTCTCCTATTTCTTATTATTGTATATTTTTTCTGTGTACTAATATTTCATATTCATCATATACCAAACACTGTTAGAGAATCAAGACTCAAGACTGTGTAGTATATATTTGATTTATGCAAGAATCTATAATTTTTTATTTTGTTTAGTCAATCATTGCAAAAAAAGGTGTATGCAATAGTGTTCACACTCAAGGGGGAGTGAAATTAAATGCTTTAATTTTTTTGAATATCATACTGTACAATCTGGATCATATTGCATGATATATGTGATCAGAAATTAATTAAAATGTTTAAAGTGAATTAAAATTTGAACTAATCATACTGTAGTACTGTACAAATTAAATTGTACAAGACGATCAGTTGTAATCAGGAAACCAAACTGCCAATCAAATTTAGGCAACATTTTGAATTTTGCAAATTGTTTTATTCGTTCTTTACAAACATATTCAAATTGTACAATATTTGAAAATTTTGACCAAAATTAATCCTGAAAATTAACCAATCGAATCAGGCTTAATAAACCATTAAGATCGTACAATACAATTAATATCATACTAAACGATCGATAAAAAATGATTTTTGATCATCCAGGAGTTTGTCCTAGATAGAATATGATTTGATTAAACTAATCGTACAGTACGACCATGAGATCGTATTGGACGATTAATGATAAATTTTGAATGGATCGTACAAACCAAAATTCATCGTACAATACTGAAAGGGAGAATTGAACTAATCGTAATGTACGATCTACATATCGTACTATACGAACAAAGACAACTAAATTAAAAATTAAGGTTTTGGAGCCTATTATTTAAACATCTCTTATTTTGTTTGAGAGTATCTTTTGGAGTAAAGGGGTTTTAGTCTTCTGTGAGAGAGAGTTTGAAAAGAGAGCTTTGGGCAAGGGAGAGAAATGTGCTGTTGAGATAAAGAGAGAATATGTCAGGACTTGGTCTGGAGCCTCAAATTAACGAGGAAAAAACAAATGTAGGAAGGTTAAAATATTTCTTTTAAATTCAAAAACAGATTATCAATTACATCCCATATAAAAACTTAAGAACCACATACACATTTGAATATTTACATAAACCATATTTAACCTGATTTCGTTCGGTCGCTGTCTACTGTAGACGTATTCCTCTCCTTCAGCTATTTCTACTTTTTTGAAGATTTACCTGAAAAATTTAGTATTACAGTTTGAGTTTATAAAATAAATGGATAATCACCATTTCATATACAACAATTAAGCGTATAAATTAAAACATGTATGTTCATTTAGAATTCTTACAAAGTTAATATATGCATAATCTTTTATATATTGTAGATTTTTATAACATATCATTCACATAACGTATTGCTTATTATGTTTAATTTATTCATTTCCATTTAACACATTCATTTTCCATTTTAGTTAGTAAAGGATCATCGTATAAATGTACTAATAAATGTACAACCATTTTCATTTAATGTGCACGGGTACGTTGCTTCCCCAGCTAGTATCATACGGGGTGAATACCCATAATTTGCATGCACCCACCTTTGCTTTTTTTTTTAATTTTTCTATTTCTATTTAAATCATTATTCAATATTTCATTTTTCTTCACCTTATATATATATATATATATATATATATATATATATATATATATATTACACTATCAAACCTCAGCAATTCAATCAATCTCATATTGGTGATATATTTAATATTTATTATATCAAATATTTAAGCATGTCACACTATTCTTTAATAATCATATAGCGAATAATTAACATTTCAATTTCTTTTATTCTTCTTAGTTAATTCATTTATACACTTGTCATCAATCATAGAATACTATAATCATACAATAATTACTATAAATAAAAAGAAATTGAAATAACATACAGAAATTTGAAATTTCTACAACACAATTGAAATTATCAACTTTGTTATTTTTGTGCTACAATTCCCTTCCAAATCTCGAGCTTGATATAAACTTCAATACTCGTCTGAGCTCAATTATGAAAATCTCTTATTCTTCAAATAACACTAATTTGCATTAATAGCTTTATTAAAACAAAACATCTTCAAAACATTTCAGAATTAATTTGATCTTTAAGAAAAATTTCAAATACATTGGGTATCATCTATAGAATATTGACTCCTTCAATATATCTAAATTAAATTTCATAATCTATTACAACTCTCTAAATTTATAAAAATTATTTACCTCAATAAGCCTTCTTATCCCTCTTTGAATCGAATCTCTCCCCACCATGTTTCTTCTTCCTAGTTGATAATCACCGATTATTTCATCAAATAGAAAAATTCAAAATAATAATTTAAATCACTTACTCTTTCCTTCGCTGTTGGAAATAGAAACCCGCTGTTTCAATCTTTTGAAAATTTTTCTTCTCTCCAAATTTCCTTAATTTTTTCTCCTAATTCCTTCATTTACCTTTCAAGAAGACATTCATATCTAGTTAGATAAAAGAAATCAAGCAATAATTTGTACATAAATGAAAATAATCACAGAATAAAGCTTCCTTCTTCATTTTCTTTCTCTCAATTAGTTTCCCTTGACACAAAATTTCTTACCTTTTTTTTCCTGCAGGAGTAAGCAAACAGAAAGTATGACTCACGAGGAGTCGTTACTTTTCATTCTTGTACACAAATCGAACCCTCCAGGAATTAAACGCACGCATGCGGCCTGCGCGTTTGCGAACCTGCTCGTGGTTTTGCTCCCGATCTAATTGATTTTGTTCGCCTGCCAAACTGAACCAGTTATTACAAAATAGCCATGTGGGATCAAGGAAGCCTAAGAGGAGTCTACACATGGTTGCTCCGGCCATCTTCTTACACCATGAGTCAAAACATCACTTGAGGGAAACTCCAAAAAAAACCTCTTGGAGTCAAAGGGCCACCAGCAACTCCACCACAATTAGTGAAAAGGATTCGGCTACTCTGCCGCATCGTTGGTGAAAAAGATTCGGCTATTCCGCTGAACTGAGTTGGTGGAAGAGATTATTGTAAAGGTTTCTCTGCCTTGTTTGTGGGACTAAAATGAGAGACACTAAAGAGTTTAGTGCAATACCTGAATAAGACTTCAGGGAGTGGTTGTAGATCAAGTTGACCGAACCACTTTTAAATTTGGTTGTATTTGTTCTTTTATTTTTCACATTTTTATTTTCTATGATCTATTCTCTTGCATATTTAGTTTCATGCAATCTGGTTTGTATAGGGATTGTTGTGAAGCAAGACTTATGATTGACTGAGGTTTATTCCTAGTTGGAAAAGAAATAAAAATAAAAAAAGAAAAAGAAGAAAAATATATATATTTGTTTTTCTACAAATATCTAAAACACAAAATAATTTTGGTTTCATTATTCACTTCCAAATTAAGAAAATCTAATTTTAATTTTAAGTTGTGAATTTATTTTTAATTTTCAAAAAGGATTTTTTGAAAGAAATTTTTTAAAACACCAATTCACACCCTCTTTGTGTGCCATTGTAGTTCAAGTGGTTTAACAACCATAAATTGAACTTTCAATTAGTATTGGAAAAGTTTCTATAAATTTGTGGTTTAAAAACCTAGGGAAAAAAATTTATGGCACACTTTGGGAATAGAAATACAACGGATGGTTATTCAATAACCTATCCATCATTGTTTAATAATATCCCATTTAATTTCTGAAAAAATTTGTATGTCTACTTTATTGCAATCAATTGACTATCTTACCGGGCTCTCTTATTGCTTACGAGCAAAATGTGAGCTAAAGACTTTTAAATACAGGTGCCAAGAGAAAAGAGAAAACTATGGCACTAAGGCTGATGACATCATTAGAAATAGCTCTAGAGCTAATGAGAAAGATGATATAGCTTTGATGAATCGCAGTTTAAAAGCTTCTTAAAGAGAAAGCAAAAGCGATACCACGACATAAGCAAAGGTAAAACAAGTAAATTCAATAAAGTTTCTTCTGGCACTATTTATTTTGAATGCAGGAAGTCTGGACATCTTAGGTTTAATTGCCTCAATCTTAAGATACACCCTACGAAGGAGAAAAGTGAGGATAAGTCAAATGCAAAAAGAAAAAAATATAGAATACAAAAAGCTTTCTAGGCAGACTCAACCTCGAATTCATCTGAATAAGAACCAAAATAGGAGGTAACAAATCTATGTTTAATAGCCAACAATACAATTATTAACTCTGATGAAGAGGAGGTATGTGAGTTATCGTATGATGATTTATTTTCAATTTCCGAACAAATGCATAATTCATACATGAAACTCAAAAAACAACATAAATGTTTAAAGAAAGAACTTTATGATGTGAAAAATGAGCATGACATATTACATAAAGAACACTCTAGTCTTAAGACTGAACATGTTTCATTAGATAAGAAGCATGCAACATTATTAGATGAATTTGATATTTTAAATAAGAAGCATATTAAGTTAACTAAGTCACATGATTCCTTGAGAAATTAACATATTGAGTTAGAGGAAGCATTCAAGGAACTAAAGTCACTTGCAATAGAACTAGACAACAGTGAGCATGCATTGAAATTTGAAGTGGCTAGTTATAAAAGTGCTAAAGATCATTTACAAGAAAAAATAAGAGTACTATTAAATAATACTCCATGGCCTACACTCTCACTAAAGCCACAACTTAGGATTTAGTATCCATCATATATCCTTAGGAAGAGGCACTACCCCGCACATAGGTTAGTGAACCCATTTCCAAGGGTTAGGAGTTATTCTTATGGCATGCTAAGACAAATAGCATGCACTTGCATAATACACCATAGAGCACACCTAGTTTGGAGGCACAAAGGTTCATCTCAATATAGTATGCATAACATTCATTCATTGAAGCATACGGTGGAACCCAAACTCACTTGGGATCCCAAATCTAACCATTGATTGACTTTGTAGGGATGCTCTCATAAGAAGTCAAGTGAAAGCATAAAGTACCTAGACAGTGGCTAATCAAGGCATATGACAGGATATCTGAAACAGTTCATGACATTAGTGATCAAGAGTGGAGGCAAGGTAACTTTGGATGATAATACTACTAGGAAAGTTGTTGGCTCAGGTACAATTGGAAAATCTATTTATCATTGAAAATGTACTTTTAGTAGAATGATTAAAGCATAATCTTCTTAATATAAATCAATTATGCAGTAAACGATTTGATATTAAATATTTTGTAAAAAATGTCTTATTACTTTTAATGGTAAAACTATTTTAGAAGATAAAATAATTACAATGTCTATATGCTTGATTCATCTTGTATTGATACTTTTGATGATATGTGTTGTTTGAAAACTATTTTGGATAAATCTTTGTAATGGCAAAGGCAATTATGTCTTATGATGATATATGTTGTAATAAGAATTTTAGATTTGTGATAGTAGACGACTATTCTAGATCCACTTGTGTTAAATTCTTAGTACATAAGAGTAAGTCATTTGATGAGTTTAAAATATTCTCCACTTAGATTCAGAGAAAGTCAAATCGTTTGATATCTATAATTCATAGTAATCATGGTGGAGAATTTGAGAATGAAAGATTTGAATTGTTTTGCAAAGAGTCTGGAATTTATCACAAATTTTATGACCAGAGGCCCTCGCTGTAGAATGATATAATTGAGAGAAAGAACACGATACTAATGGAGACAGCTAGGACAATATTAACTGAGTATACCCTATATAGATATTTTTAAACAGAAGCAGTGAATATTGCATGTTATGTGTTAAGTAGGGTGAACATTAGATCCAAGTTAAATAAGAAACCTTATGAACTGCTTAAGGGTAAGACACCTAATTTTTCACATTTGCATATCTTTGGGTCTAAGTGTTTTGTGCTTATAAATGGTAAATCTCATCTAGAAAAATTCGATTCTAAGGCGGATGAAGGAGTCGTCTTATGTTATTCATCAATAGGTAAAGCCAATAGGATCTTTAATAAGAGAACGTTAGTCATAGAAGAATCCACCCCATGATTTTTTATGAGTCTGACAGATTAGTTGAACCTGGGATAGATGATGATGATGAAGTAGAGATTACCCATGGAGTAGATACCATTGACCTAGGAGAGGGAGTAAAACCTCATGAGGCATTGCCTAGAGAGTGGAGATATTCCTCTAGTCACCCTAGGGAACTTATCATAGAGATCCATTAGTAGGAATTAGGACTACACAAGACCTTAGAGAAGAGGTTAACCATACAGCATTCATTTCCATAATGGTCCATTTCCATAATAGAACTGACCAGCGTAGATCAAACCCTCAATGATGACTTCTAGGTCTTAGTCATACAGGAGTTAAATCATTTGTTAAAAGTAGTGTAGACACCACCTTATTCTTAAGAAATAAGGAAATCATATACTTATAGTTCAAATCTATGTTGACATACTTTTTGGATCTACCAATCAAAAACTTTGTAATGAATTTTTAGATACTAAGAATAGGGAGTTTGAAATAAGTATGATGGGAGAGCTAATTTATTTTTTAGGATTTAGAGTAAAGCAGAGAGAGGATGGTGCATTCCTTAATAAGACTAAATATATTAAGGAGATCTTAAAAAAATTTTCTATGAAAGATTATAAAAGTATAATTGTAAAAATTGGTTTGGTTGGGCCGGTTCAACCGAACCGACCAACCTTCTAAATAAGACGCGGCCCAACAGAGGGTCGGTACGGGGGCTATTCACGCGAAATAAAGACGGTGGACGGACGACCGAAATTGCACGAAGGGCTTGGGGAAGATTTCTTTTGCCAATTTTAACAATCCAGCGTGTTTGGAGATAAGATTAAACAACTCTTTTTCATTCCTACCATTCAAAGAGTGATAAATTTGGAAGAACTTGCAACAAGCGGGAGGAACGATGAAGAAATAGGAAAAAGGTTTGTTTTTTATAAATTGTTTTCCATTTCTTTATCTAATAATTAGAAACACCAAATTGAAGGTAAAGGAAGAGATTTGAAGCATAGAGAAAGAATTTTGAGGGAGGAAGAAGAATATAGGGATTTTGAGAAAATTCCTATTTGTAAGTAAATTCTCCATGTTATAGTTTTAATTAAAATTTATTAATTAATCATATTTCTTTCATGAAAGTTATATTGTGCAATTTTAGAAATTTTGGAGAGAGAGATCAAGATTATAGGAGTTGATTAACCAAGGATCCAACAAGAAAAGGAAATTTGAGATTCGAGGTTGTACCCTACATCAAAGACTTGGGAGATTCAAAGTGGGTAATTATACTTGTGTAAAATTATACTATTTATCTTCGTTTCAAATCTGAAATTTATAGTTTCTACAATTGTTTCTATTTTATACATGTTTTCTTTTGAAGACTATTATAGATGAGACAATAGAAAATTCTAATACATGAATTGATATAGAAATTGTATAGTTGAAATTGATGAAATACTTTATGCATATGGAAGTTTAAAAATATGTGAAAGAAAAAATATGTAGAGAAAATTGAAGGTAAAGTCGAAATGCATATATGATACGTATATACATATAAAAATGCAGATACATAAATGTTAAGGAAAATGATATAATATCAAATGAAACAAAGGGAAAAAGAATATCAAATGAAACAAAAGGAAAAAGGATATACATGAAAGTACAGAAGTCACCCTCGTATGGTACTGGCTAGGGAAGCAATGTCCTCGTGCATGATAAAAGGGAATGGAAATGGAAATGAAAAAGGAAATGGAAATGACAATAGATGTACCTTTGATACATTTAGATGGTGCTCCTGTACAATTAAATGAGAAAAGGAATGTATATTAAAGTAAATCTTTTAAGTATGTAAATGAAGATGTTATAATATGCATAAAAGACTGTATGAAATAAAATGAATAGAAATTAAATAAAAGTATGTCACTTGTTAAATGAATAGACATACAAAAGAAATTAATTATACTGTAATTTATATGTTAATTATTAATGATTACCCACTAAGTTTACTTAGTAAAATCAAACCATGAAGTGAAATGTTTCAAGTAAGTCTTCAGTGATTTAAAAATGTCTGAAAGAGAAGACTTTGTCTGCAGAAGGCGGCGTGCAAATGACAACAGGTAATTTATTATTTGTGTATTAGTAGCTCTTCAGAAAGATAGAGAAAGTTGTACATTATATTGGTTATGAATTAAATAAATTATTTCTACCGTCTGGCTTTTAGTTCCCGCCTCGTTAAATCGAGCATCCGGGCCAGGTCGTGAATAAGTGGTATCAGAGCCCGATTAAGATCTGAATCATACTAAAAAAGCCATTAGGATGATTATTAATGATTGAAGATTTAACGTAGAATGAATTAACTTATTGATATATTGATAAGAGGAACCGAAATGATCTTGGAGAAGAGGAGGAAATAGAGGAAGTGAAAAGATCAGTGTCTAATGTTAATGTTAATCCTGATGCATTGGCACAAATGATGACAGCTATGACACAATTGATTCAAGACTCAAGGAATCAATCTTTAGGAAGTAGCAATGGTGGGGGAATAATTATGGATAAGTATCCGAAATTATTTCAGGATATGAGGCCGCCATTATTCAAGGGAGTTGAGGGACCAATAGAAGCTGAAAATTGGTTACTAAGAATTGAAAAGATTCTAAGGAATGAATTGTCCAGAGGAGAAAAACGTTTCTTTAGCAACCTTCATACTTGATGGAAAAGCTGAAAGGTGGTGGAGAGGTCTCTATCAAGACAAATTTGAAAGAATCCCTAGCATGCAAATTAAGTGGAATGATTTTACTCAGCTATTCAGGGATTGTTTTGTACCTCCTTCTGTGAGGAGGCAAATGCAGGACAAATTTGAAAGTTCGTTAGAGATGTTAAGCCCTATGAACTTAGTCCCAAAGCTAACCAAGAGGGGGGGGGTGAATTGCTATTTTAAAAAAATTCTTTTCACAAAGAAATAAAATCACAAACCAAATCACCACAAATAAAACAAATGCGGAAATTAAATGCGAAAGCAAATAATAAGAAAGAACACACCAGATTTATAGTGGTTCGGTCAAACCTTGACCTACGTCTACTCCTTGGAGGCACCCTCCAAGTATTGTACTAAACTAAGTGTCTCTCCTTTAGCCCCCACAGTTAGGCGGAGAAGCCCTTACAAAATAACTTCCACCTTCCTCGGTGCGGCGGAGTCGCCGGGTCCTTTGACACCCAAAGAGATATTCTTCTTTGGTGAACTTCTCTCGAGACAAGCCTTGAATCCGACGGTATTCAGGTGCGAGCTTGCCGGAGCAACCGTATGGAACCCTCTCCACACTCCCTTGAGTCCCCCCTCACAGGATCTTCTCCCTCTCTCAAACTCCACCCTTTCCTCACTCCCTTTCAAGCTCTCTTCAAGTTTCCCCCAAAAGAACGAAGCTACAATGGCTGCCAAAGACACTTACAAAAGTGCCTTAACAAAGCTTAAAGAGAAGCTCTCAAAACGAGCTCATTAATGCAAGTTGCCGACATAATCGTCCAGGACGATAGGCATATCGTCCTGTACGATCAGTACAATTTAAGCCCAATTAGCCGGGACGATTTGAGATGATCAGAAGAAGTTGTTCATATCGTCCAGGACGATATATTATCGTCCTGGATGATCAGTGCAAATTGTGGAATATCGTCCTTGACATCGCCTTGAAAAACAGCTATCCGATGACCAATCATCCAGCATATCGTCCTGGACGATTTTGCGATCGTCCAGGACGATTTGACTGTGAAAACAAGTCATAATTGATTTCCTTAAATTCCAGAGAAATTTTGGAAAAAATGACCTGGATCGTCCTGGACGATATTTTATAGTCCTGGACAATCCACCTGGACGATGTCCAAAAATAGGTTATTTTTTAATAGATCTGGCGACAGATTCTTTCTGAATTGAGCCTATCGTCATGGCCGATACAAAATCGTCCAGGACGATGTGTTTTGCATAATGGCGGCTGCTTTAATGAGGATGCCTTAATTAGGGTTTTTGCTTTTGGACAGATCGTCCAGGATAATGTTACCAAAAATAATAAACTATAGGGAACAGTCAGAAACTCTTATATGTTACAAAACATCAGGAGCCACAATAAATACAATAGACTCAAGAAAGGAAAAAGTGTACAAACTGACTCAGACCTAGTCTACCTAATCTTGAGTTGATTCCAAATTGCAGTCCGATCTTGTGAACCTGAAATGTCAGTAGATAAGACAGTTGTAGAGAAAAAAGAATGTTTGCTATCATCAAAATCATAAGCCATAGATCTGCAACAATCTCCCTCTTTTTGATGATGGTAAACATTTCAATTTGAATTTGCAAAAAAGAATATTTTATCCTAATCTCCCCCTCACTAGAATAACATTTTAAAAAATAGGGGAGATAAAAATATTTTTGTTGTTTTAAAAAAAAAATACAAATTCAACAATATGTTCTCCCCCTTTGACATTATCAAAAAGAGACGAGGCACAAACAAAAAATAAAACGAATAAAAGACAAAAACGTTCCCTGATCTAGTGAAAAAATAAAGTCTTAAAATGAGAAAGTTACCTCTTGGTTTTAATCAAAAACTTAGTAGAATTGGGTTGACAACGCGTAATCCAGAAAAAGTAAGGAATTCATAAATTGTTAATCCAAGCTCAAGTTTTTTTAAAGGCTAAAAAAACTTTTTAATTCAATATCCAAATCAAGAAATAAATGGGAAAAAGAAACATTAATTTTTCAAAACTCCTTTTATAAAATATATCCTATGATGCACCGACACGCCTCTTAAAGAGGGTATGCAGTGTCGGACACGTGTCGGACACGGACACGCGTCGGACATGGCATGGACATGGCATGGACACGACATTGGAGTGTCGGAATTTAAAACATTAAAATTTAAATCGGACACGCGTGTCCGGTTATTAAATGATAAAATCGTCAGTTCTATTTAGCCTTTTCCGCGAACGAGAAGCCCTATTTTTTCGATCCATAAAAAAAATCTTCTAGGGCGGACTGGGAGAGCTCGCAGTCGACGCCAAACGGAGCCCGCTGCCTTCGCCTCCCGTTCCTTCGTCATTTCTGCTCAGCTAAGCAGAGCTCGTCTTTCCCATTCCATCATTCTTGCGTTATTTCTGCTGTCATTCGAGGCAAAGTTCGCAATCAAGGCCAAACAGAGCACCTTCTGCGCGCAAGAGAGCCAAGACCTATAAGTGGATTTCGCCATTTCTTCTCTTCATTGTTGAAAAACCTAAGGTACATGCTCGGTACCGCTAGGTACATGCTCGATACTGCTCGGTACTGCTAGTTACATGCTCGATACTGGTCGGACATGCTCGGTACTGCTTGGTACTGGTAGGTACATGCTCGGTATTGGTAGGTACATGCTCGATAATGGTAGGTACATGCTCGGTAATGGTAGGTACATGCTCGGTACTGGTAGGTACATGCTCGGTACTGCTCGGTATTACTAGGTACATGCTCGGTACTGGTAGGTATATGCTCGGTACTGATGCATTTTAAATTTTCTTGCATTATTTGTTTTTGAACAATATTAGTTAAATTTTCTATTTTTTGTTTTATTTTTATGCTATCCAATGATCATGGTAGGAAAAGGTTTGGATTATGCTTACCTTGGGTCTATCGGCTTTGGGGGTCCGCCTTGTCCTTTGGGCTGTTTACTGGTTTCATGGGGGGCCTTGGCTGTTTTCGGTTGGAGCTTTAGTTGTTGAAGTTTTAGTAGGTGCAAGCTCATTATTTACAAGTGGAGGTGTAGCTCATTATGAGCTGATGTTTAGTCCTAAATTTATTGAGGTGTGCAAGCTTTTAGGTGAGTGGAACTTGCCTCTTCCTCTTCTTGATTGCCTCTTAAACTGCTGCAGCTTTCCCTCCTTTTCTCCAGTGAAATGTGTAGCTGCTGACCCGTGAAATACCTCCTGGATTCCTGTGCTTACCTGCTAATTCCGTGGCTTTCCTTGTGCTTTACTGTGACGTTTGGGATTTCTATACCTGCTGTGAACCGTGGCCTTTTCTTGAGACTTGATGTGCCGGTTGGTTTTCCCTGTGCTGAGAGCCATGGCCTTGAATCCTTGTGTGGCGTTTGGTTTCCCTGTGCTGGAACCATGACCTTTTTCCTTGAGACTTGCTATGCTGTTTGGAATTTCTGTACAGGAAATCGATGGCTTTTTATCACTCCATTTATGGGAAATCTTAGGCTGTTTGGTTCCCCTCTAATTCCTATATATATGAGATGTTTGGTGATGATTTAGGGGTGAATTATTGTGAGCAAAATTGCTATTGACCTGCGGGTTATTGGAAAAGCTTGCGAGCTTTGTCCGTCTTCTTTCTCATCCCCTCCGAAAATCCTGCGGGCTCTTTCCAACCTTTCTTCTCAGGCTTCTAATCTCTTTCGTCTCTCCGCAAGTTCCACTCCACCTGTATCTTTCTTCTAGTTCTGTTGGTAAAGTTTGTTGGCTATTTTCGTGGATTTGTTAACTGTTTTGGTGGCATTTGCTGGAAGAGTTTGGTAGGACGTTGGACCCCTTTGCAATGGTGGACCCTTTGGTTTGCATATCTAAACATTATCTGAAATATATATATTCCTACAATCGGTGCATGTGAGGAGTCCTCTAGTAGGATGTTCTGAGGATAGCTTTTGTTTATTTTAGTTTGTTTCTTTTGTTAACTTTCTTTTGCTTTGGCTTTGTTGGATGATCGCTTCTTTTCTATTCTGAAATTTAGTTGTTTATTTTGCCTATTTTGTTCTCCAAGTGGTGTCTTAAATTTCTAAATAGCTAGTGATGTGAAACATATTAGCATGGATGATTAAATTAAGGAAGTTTGCACGCTTAAATTTTAGAGCAGAATAATTATAAGCTTTCTCTTGATGATAAACGACAAAATAAAAATGATAAGGTGATAAAATCGCTTAGGTCTAAACACATGCGAGAGGTTGAGATCATTAAATAGTCAACTAAATCTTACTTTGCATACATGAGTGGTTTCAACGAGAAATTCCAATGCTAACAATAAGATTAGACACTATGCAAGATCCCACACACAATTCTACTAATCACTAAGCTTTAGCGGGAAGAGTTAACACAATTCTCCATGATTCAATTAAACTACAATTGAGGGCAACTAAAAGATAAAAGAGTAGGAGGATGAGTTTACCCAAAGAACTAGAAGATATGGAGCTTTGGCGTTGGCTGAAATTACTGGACAACAGCTATTCAACACTGGATTTCCTCAGGGCAGCAATTGGGGCAGATTTTGGGCGGCTAGACAGTAGGCTAGCTTGCTTTGGGCATCAGGGCAGCAAGCTATTTTGCTCCGGGAAGCTTCTAGACAGGAAACTGGGCTGTTTCTGAAATTTGGACAGCATTTTCCAAGATGCAGAAAGCAGGGCAGCCACCAAAGAAATAGAAGATATGACTTTGGCGTTGGCTGAAATTCTCTGGCCGCAGGTTTAGGAGGTAAGACTCAATGCTTTAAGGCGTTGGGAAGGATTCGTTGAAGGTTAAGGGGGGGGGGGGGGGGGGGGGGGGGGAAGCCAATGCATGAGTCTAGGGAAGTTTCAGCCATCAGCAATGGAGAATTTCAAATGGGAATTAACTTCCATAAATGACAGATAGGAAAACCGTGGGGGAAAAAAGGGTGAAGAGCTTTAAATTTCAGATTTCTGAAATCTGAAATTACTATTAATGAAATATGGAATTAACCATGTGAGAGGAGACATTTAAGAGGTATTTAAGTGGTGGTGAGGTGGCAATTAGAGAGAGAAACAATGAGGGTGAGGTGGGGACCACTAGTCTTAATTTTAGGATTTTAATAAAATCTGAAATTAAATTTCAGTTTTATTTGGGAAGAGATTCCTAAATTAAAGACATTCAATTAGATTGAATTCGAATTTCAAATTTGAAATTTAAAATCCAATTAAATTGAAGGCATGATTTAGGGAAGCAATTTAGGAAACAATTAATGGCTCATAACCATTTGAATCTCAATTTTGAAATTCAAATGAGGGGCAAGAAGCGGCGGCAGGAAGGGGGAAGAGAGCCGGCGGCGGCTGCTAGCCGGCGGATTGGGCTGACTGGTGGCTGCTGGCCGGCGGATTGAATTGTGGAGGGGGAATTTGGTGGGGATCAAGGGGTATTTTGGTGGCGGAATGAAAGTGGAGGGAATTCGATGCAAAAAGAAAAATAAAAGAAAAAGAAAGATAAGAAAACCGCGAACCTTGGAATCCACCAAGATTGACGGGTATTGCTTTTGCCCTCACCTTGGGCTTTCCATAGAACTTACACAGAGATCTAGGAGAAAAGAACTCACTAAGAGATCTTCAAGAAGGAACTCACAAAGAGAACACAAGAGCCAAATTTTTATTCAATAATCATCATCCCTCAATACAAGAAAGCTAGCTTATAAATAGGCCTCATGAGAAGAAAAATAACAAAGACTAAAATGCCCTTCGGGCTACAACACTACATGACCACCCATAAGGGTATAAATGGAAAAACAACATATATAACATAAACTAGTACAAAAACATATAAATAAATAACTAAAAAAAATCGTAGCCGTTGATCTCCGATGTCCTCATCATTCTCCCCAGGTGGGAGAAAACTCGACTCCGTCGAGTGGATGTCTCAAGAACTCTCGTGTATCTGAATCGATCAGCTGTATCACCTTGCGCTCTGATCATGTATCCTCTGACTTTGGTTTACCTCTTCACCTAGTCAAATATCTTCTTCGTCCACCCTCTTTTGTGGAAATAATATCATCACTAGGAATCATGTCAACCTTCTCCGCTATAGAAATTTTGGGAATAATTTTGGGAGTGGAGGTAGGCTTTGGGGTTCTCACAAGGTGGGGTCACACAAGGCTTAATTTGAAGTTGATTTGGGGTTTATCTCCGGACCTTCAAAGTTTACTAAATCTTTTATGTTAGAAAATGAATGAATGTTGAACTCTGCAAGCAGATCCACCACGCAAGCGTTGTTATAGATTTTATTGACTATTCTAAATGTTCCCGCACTTCTAGCATGTGATTTCCGGACGAATCCGCATCATTACTAAGTTACCAACCTTAATATATTTAAATTGTCGTTTAGAATCAGCATGAAGTTTATACTTATTATTGCTCTCTTTAGTTAAGCGTGCAATTTTCTTAAGAAAGTTATGCAGATGTAATATAAATGCGGCATGTGATAAATTCATGTCTAAAATTCAAGACTCAACAAGATGAATATGAGGTGGTGCAAGAGATTTGATATGCAAGATGAATGAAATATGGATTCACACATATATTTTAAACAAAGAAGATTTTGGAAGACAACAGACTACAAAACACACGCAACAACATACTAACTCACACGAACATATAGCTAGACAAAGTGGACGAGTCACAAAAAGAGGGGTTTTAAAGTGTTTGGCCTAAGGGAACTGGTGTCGGGGGAGAAATAAAAACACTCTTAGCTACCAGGGCACTTCTATAGGGGTTTTCAGTAAGGGTCGACAACAGTCTCCTAGTGGGGGTAGTGTAATCGAACAAGTTCATCCGACTAGGATAGAAGTGGTCCTTATCCTGGTAGGACGAGGCTATAACGGGCAAAATGTAAGAATCAGGAATGACACACTCGGCCAAATAAATCCAATTGAGCAGTTCTAAAGTTAGACTCTAATGAAATAAGAGGGGGCTTATTGCTCAAATCAGGCTAAAAAACTTTTAGACTCAAAGTACTGTCTTCCGAAATAGACTCAGGTTTGGTAGCAACCCTAAGATCCATGGGTTCCGTTTCACTTATATCAGGTGATAAATTTGATTGACTTACTTCCAACTCGAGATTATCTAAGTCGCCATCAGAATTTTCCAGAATTAAGTCAGAATTATCCAAAATTAAATCAGAATTATCAGAATTACCCGGAGTCATCTCAGTAGGTGTTACAACTAAATCAAGATCTTCCAAATTTAATTCCACAGGGTTCAAGGTCAGATCAGTGTCATTCGAGATCAAATTAATATCTTCCCGGCAGACCTTATCCAAAGAGATATCCATTATGAGATTAGGATCAGGATGGCTAAGATATCAAAATTTGAGGATTCTAGATCTCCTAACTTAGGATTTATATCATGTAGAGAGTCTAATGTAATCACTTCAATCTCATCCTCAAAGAATGTTTCATTATCATTGATATCATTAGCATCCACGAAATGGATGCACTCAGTCTCAGGTTCAGGGGACATCTTCTTCTTAATATCTTCCTTTATTATAATCATACTTGCAGGGTCAAGGACTGGGGAGGCTAAATGTTGACTGGGATGGTTAGAAGTAGGTCTAAGTGGGGAGTCATAAGAAATTGGTCCAACAGAAGACCTACTAAAGGGTCGCTCATCAAGACTAAGTGAAGACCTACAGGGTGGGGCAGCAACCCGGATGTTACTTAGGGGTGGGTGGTCTGGACCACAGTAAGGTCTACGGGTTGTCCCAACGAAAGAGGTAGGGTGATGCTCTAGATGACGGTCACTAGTAGAGGGTCGGTATTTTAAATTAAATTCTCGCCTCATGTCTTTCCAAGTAGTGTACTCACCGTGAGACTCTTTATGATCTTCCAATCTTGCCCAAAATTGAAGAGCTCGTCCTTTAAGGTGACACCTAGCGATGCTAACCTGGTGGGATTCAGGGATATGACATGATTCAAAATAGTCATCTAGTTGTCTAGCCCATTCCCTAAAGTGGTAAGGATCCGAGGAACCATCAAAAGTTGGCAGACGATAGGGTGACTCTAAGTGAGGTCGTGGAGGCTTAGGCTCAGGTCTCGGGTGATAAGCTGAGTGGAGCATGTAATTGGAGTGGGGATAGTTAATGGGTTTCTCAGTCATAATTCTAGTCATATTGCCCACTAGGTTAACGATGTCATCTAAACTCTTTTGGAGTCTTATCGGGTCCATGGGTAAGTGTCAAGTGAAACCTAATGACAATTGGGTGCAAGGTACCACTCTCCTCAACGAGAAAACACAATTTAGACTTGCTATAAGGTGCAGGAAAATACTGGACAGCATGCTACAAGCAGGGTTCAAGTTACCCGGTGTTTAGGGATGTTGCTAAGGCTTGGGCAGCACCTAAATCAAAGGTTAGACTCACTTAAAGGCTACCAAACAATGCAGAATTTTGTGTGGACAGCAAACTACAGCAGTTGGGAAAACAGGACAGCAAACTAGAATGATGGATGACGTTATCTAAGCAATTTGGGTGGACGGTAGAGTGTGGACAGCAAGTGAATGCTTCAGCAATTTCAGCAAAGCGTTAAGTAACCTAAGTGTTTTGGGTAAGGCCTTATGGTGAAGGCAGCACCTAAACAGTGACGAAAAGTTCTCTAAACGATGTCTAACAGTTGCTGGAATGGTGTGGAAAACAGCTACAAACAAAGGTTGAGTTACCCTAAGCAATTAGTAACAATGTAAGTCCAAAGGCTGCACTCACACTCTAGCTAGGATGACTTAAATGCCAATGTATGGGTGCAGGAAATGCAATTTCAGCAGCGAAAACAGTGAAAAATTCTAAGAATGCAATGATACGCATGCAAGTTTTAAGCTACAATGAAAAGGCTAGACCCTAGGATGTTTTTCTACACATGTCGTGCATGCCTAGCATGCTCTGATACCAAGATGATGTCAAACATATTAGCATGGATGATTAAATTAAGGAAGTTTGCACGCTTAAATTTTAGAGCACAATAATTATAAGCTTTCTCTTGATGATAAACGACAAAATAAAAATGATAAGGTGATAAAATCGCTTAGGTCTAAACACATGCGAGAGGTTGAGATCATTAAATAGTCAACTAAATCTTACTTTGCATACATGAGTGGTTTCAACGAGAAATTCCAATGCTAACAATAAGATTAGACACTATGCAAGATCCCACACACAATTCTACAAATCACTAAGCTTTAGCGGGAAGAGTTAACACAATTCTCCATGATTCAATTAAACTACAATTGAGGGCAACTAAACGATAAAAGAGTAGGAGGATGAGTTTACCCAAAGAACTAGAAGATATGGAGCTTTGGCGTTGGCTGAAATTACTGGACAACAGCTATTCAACACTGGATTTCCTCAGGGCAGCAATTGGGGCAGATTTTGGGCGGCTAGACAGTAGGCTAGCTTGCTTTGGGCATCAGGGCAGCAAGCTATTTTGCTCCGGGAAGCTTCTAGACAGGAAACTGGGCTGTTTCTGAAATTTGGACAGCATTTTCCAAGATGCAGAAAGCAGGGCAGCCACCAAAGAAATAGAAGATATGACTTTGGCGTTGGCTGAAATTCTCTGGCCGCAGGTTTAGGAGGTAAGACTCAATGCTTTAAGGCGTTGGGAAGGATTAAGTGGGGGGGGGGGGGGGTGGGGAAGCCAATGCATGAGTCTAGGGAAGTTTCAGCCATCAGCAATGGAGAATTTCAAATGGGAATTAACTTCCATAAATGACAGATAGGAAAACCGTGGGGGAAAAAAGGGTGAAGAGCTGTTTTAAATTTCAGATTTCTGAAATCTGAAATTACTATTAATGAAATATGGAATTAACCATGTGAGAGGAGACATTTAAGAGGTATTTAAGTGGTGGTGAGGTGGCAATTAGAGAGAGAAACAATGAGGGTGAGGTGGGGACCACTAGTCTTAATTTTAGGATTTTAATAAAATCTGAAATTAAATTTCAGTTTTATTTGGGAAGAGATTCCTAAATTAAAAACATTCAATTAGATTGAATTAGAATTTCAAATTTGAAATTTAAAATCCAATTAAATTGAAGGCATGATTTAGGGAAGCAATTTAGGAAACAATTAATGGCTCATAACCATTTGAATCTCAATTTTGAAATTCAAATGAGGGGCAAGAAGCGGCGGCAGGAAGGGGGAAGAGAGCCGGCGGTGGCTGGCCGGCGGCGGCTGGCCGGCGGCTGCTAGCCGGCGGGTTGGGCTGACTGGTGGCTGCTGGCCGGCGGATTGAATTGTGGAGGGGGAATTTGGTGGGGATCAAGGGGTATTTTGGTGGCCGAATGAAAGTGGAGGGAATTCGATGCAAAAAGAAAAATAAAAGAAAAAGAAAGATAAGAAAACCGCGAACCTTGGAATCCACCAAGATTGACGGGTATTGCTTTTGCCCTCACCTTGGGCTTTCCATAGAACTCACACAAAGATCTAGGAGAAAAGAACTCACTAAGAGATCTTCAAGAAGGAACTCACAAAGATAACACAAGAGCCAAATTTTCATTCAATAATCATCATCCCTCAATACAAGAAAGCTAGCCTATAAATAGGCCTCATGAAAAGAAAAATAACAAAGACTAAA